>NJDC01001509.1:40270-136398 GCA_002245475.1 Calephelis virginiensis
CGCTGCGAAACTCTAAGATACAGACAGTAAGATGTTACGGTGCTAGTGGCGGTGAGCCTATGCTCGTCTTTTACGAGCTGCCTAGCAGGAAGGCAGATGGTCTATTCTGCAAAGGAGCTTAGACCAACACGGGGAAAAAGTAATAAGGTCTTACATAATGTCCAACTTACCTACGAATGTGTTCGATTTTAAAATTAAAATTCCGTTAGTTCCAGCATCTTTGGCCAATCTCAAAGTTCCTTCAACGATTTGGTTTTGTCTGTTAGAGACACCAACAGATTTAAAAGTTGTTACATCACCTTTTTTGTCAAATCTAATATAGGTGCAATCTTCATCTCCTTGCCAGTCGTTTGGATATCTAGATATTTCGTACCATATTCCTTGGGAATACTGTAAATAGAAGAATTGAACCTATCAATCAAATTCTATAAAAGGCAAAAATGAAATAAATTGAAATTATCAATTTTCAGATTTTCGGGAAAAATACATAAAATGTACGGAATGCGACTACATTAAATAAGAAAGACGATAGATAGTTTATGAATTGAATTTATTATACTTATAAACTGAAAGATCCTAAATTGACATAGCAACGCAATACTCACCAACTAAACTATTTTAATACTCATAGTACCAAAAGTTCAAATACTATACGCTGTCATCGACATAGTCTTTACCATGAGTTGGCATAGATCACGTTCGGTAAGTTACGTGTCGAAATCTTTGACAGTTTTAGTCTGAAAATGTGTTTTTCTTTGTAAGCAATAGAGGCGCTGTTTAGTTTTCATACAAATAGTTTGCAGAGACGGTAGGGAGTGTATAGTAAACTTGACAAGCCGTAAACTCTTGGTAAGGACTCAGGAGAATTTAACTGCACTCCACAAACGCGTTTGTTGTTTTAAATCTACTTACTAAACACCATAAATTTTCTTATTTAGTTGCTTGCTAAACGTATATATTATTTTTATTGAAATTTCAAATTTTTAATTATTCTAAATTAGAAACTTAATTTAGGTTGTTTTTAAATTATGCATGACAATTTTTTGTTTAATTAAGTGACATAATGCTGAAATCAAAGTAAGACTGTTTTTTTTTTATATCATGTTATGTAATGTATCTTCACGCCCGTATCACAGCCAGAGTACCCACAACTAGCCGAATATACTAAGTCCCACAATATGATAGGTGGCAAACCAACCGGACACACATCCAATCCCGAGGATTTTTTTTTATTATGAAATTGGAAAAAGCAAGTTTTCTTTTTGTTTCCCAACCCGGGAATCGAACCCGGGACCTCACGAAGTCAAGTCCAACACCTGGACCGCTAAACCACAGAGATTATGTAAGATGTTATAGCAAGCACACGGAAGGCTCTTTTCATGTTAAAAGACAACCGTAGCCTACAGACACCATAGACGTTACAGGTGTTCGCTTTCCTGAGGCTAGTATGGGAGGCCTATTGTACAAGGCTACTCTACACTCCAGACCGGAACATTACAAAGTCATTATGGTGGTAGGAATAGGTAAGTCATTGGACCTCTACCTGGACAAGTTGCTTCACAGAACTTTGCAACCAGTGGTTTAGATAGTTATGTCCTATATTTTAACCTGTGTTCGCCTTTTAAGAGCAGCCTGACCTTTCTATTCAGCGGACGCGGACCAACCTGGTAAGTTAAAAATATTGAAGTTTCATTACCTTTCAAATCTTACAGCTTATAAGGGCAAAATAGCCGACAAATTATCAGATAAGAAATACACGTTACATAATAAGATATGTAAAATATAAATAGTGTGCTGGTGTTTAGGACCAAATTTTTTTAAATAAACCGACTATTGGTTACCTAACCATTTATAAAATAGTAAACGCATAATTAATGACAAGTTTTAACGTTATACCGACAGAACATTAAGTCTATTAAAATTCTTAATCATAATTATTTCCCGTGTGTATTATACACTTTAAGCAAGTTATTAATGTCAGTTCTAAATATAGGTATTCATTAAACAGAAACACCTTTTAAGACACATTAAGAACGTAAAAAGTTAGAAATACGTTAATTTTCATTGTTGCTCAACAGCTATTTACAAATATAAGAGTTTCCCCATGTTGGTCCGGGCTCCTTTGCAAAATAGACCATCTGCCTTCCTGCCGGGCAACTCGTAAAAGGCAAGCATAGATTTACCATCACTAACACCGTGACATCTGACTGGGTGGTAGAGTTTCGCAGCGACTCACCCGGATTGGTACCACCGCCTTACCTATTCCTGTCACCATAACGTCATGACGTGCTCCGGTTTGGAGGGTAAGGTGGCCGATAAACTTACTTTTGCTCGAGGCCTAACAAATCGGCCTGAGTTTGGCAACGCACCATTACCACATTTGGTGTCTCTAGGCGGCGTGAATTTCTTACCATCAGGAAGAACGCCTGCTTGTTTGCCTTCGAATATCATAAAAAAAAAGTAAAAACAAAATTTTGTTTCCCAAAATTGGGCTTAAATAATTAATACAAAAAGTTGAGATGTTTTATGAAGCATTAACATTAATCGACTATCTTCTTTTTTTGTCCGGGCTGACAAATATATTACGATAACCTCTTTATTTTTTCTTTCAATTATTTCAAGTTCAACACTTACTGTTTTCTTATTTACTTGTATAGTTATTAGCGGGTTTGTATGACTTTTTTAGTTATCTTCTTTTTAGAGACATAGTGGCAAATTTTAGAATTGTTTAGATGCGGCACAAGTACCTATTACGTAATATACTATAGTATATGGATGACCGAGCTTAGCTCGGTATTTTTTTATTTATAAATTGTGTTTTTGGAAATTATATTTAAGTACGACCCATAATATAAAATTTCTTAGCAAACACTCATTGACTTCGTGTCACTCAACAACGCCATCTGCTGGAACAACTTTATTGCTCACAAAAAATAGTATTATTATTCGCCAATAGATGTCAAGAAGAGTTTTCGGTTTAAAGACGAATAAAATGACATTTTCTAAAAATGATTCCTAGCTAGTTCGATTTATTGCCCCCGAAACCACCTACATATTAAATTTCATGAAAATCTTTACAGCCGATTCCGAGATTCCAACTATATATATAAGAATTACTCATTTAAAGGTGTAAGATTTTGCGACAGTAACGATTTTCTATTATATTCATGTTAATGTGAAATTGCAACAATTGTATTGTATGTATACTTTTTGCAGATGACATGACGTTATTAGTAAAATCAGAAAATACTGCACTCTACGAACATGACATAAATACAACTTTAAATTTAATAATTAAATGGATACGTGATAATAATCTTAATGTTAATATAAATAAAACTAAAATAGTTCAGTTTAATAATTATACTCTAGGAAAACAATATTAAATATAAAACACAATAATCAAGATATAGAGGAAATAGATAAGATATTGCCACCTATTACATTGTGGGACTGTCTTCGGCTAATTGTGGGTACCCTGGTTGTGCCTCTGCCTACTCCTTCGGGGATATGGGCGTGAAGATGTTTTATGCTTTAAATAACATCAAATTTTTGGAAATTATTTTTGACAGTAATTGTATCTAGATATCTCATATTGAATATGTTTGCTCGAAATTAGACCGATTCGTCTACGCTATAAGGCAAATCAGACAAACAGTCTCAAAAGAGGTAGCAATAACCGCATACCACGGACATGTTTACTCGGTGCTGTCTTATGACTTGCTGCTTTGGGGAAACTCAGTAGATATTTTAAGATCATTTAGGTTTAAAAAGAAATGCATTTAAACTATTTGTAATGTTAAACCTTGTGTAAGCTCTAAACCGTTGTTTAAGGAATTGAATATTCTCAGGTTACCCATTATGTACATAAGATATGCGTTTATGTTTGTAAGAAAGTATTCTGACTATTTTATTCTAAATGGTATCACAACTAATAGATCGGTCAGATATCCAAGTAAGTTATTATTTTCTCCATGTAAAGTTAATATTTATAAAAAAATGCTTACGTAATTACCATTAAAATCTTTAACGACACAAAAAAATTGAATTAAAAAAAATTAAAATGGAATTAAAGACCTGATTACGTGAAAAGTGCTTTTATGACAATAATTAATATTTAACTACAAAATTTCATTGTTTTTTGTTAAGTTGACATTTCTTTTATTGAAAATATTTTTAGTTACTATTATATTCAGACATTATTTTCATTCTCTTACTATATTTGAAACTTAATATATTAATGATGACTTCAATATACTCGTAATAGAAAATTTGACTAATTTGAATATAGAAATTTCGATTTAATGAAGGCATAGTTTTACACACAGAACCTAATAATTCAAATAATGTAACTATTTTTAAAGAAATAAACAACTTTTTATTTTTTTAATAATGAATAGTACGAGTGTTTCAAAATATTTGCATGCCAACTAATTGGTAAAATAGGATTAAGGGCTTGTTTTGTATGTAAGATCCTCCTTACCCTATTTGAGCAACCAAATGTTATTATTATTATAATCATTTATTTTCAATGCCTCTTAAACATAAAAAAAAATAAAAATATAAACATAAAAAACAGGTTACCAAAAATGGTGGTCTTAAAACTAAATGGTCTGTGGTCAAGGCGACAGAGTGAGGAAGCTCCGCACAATGCGGGCCGTCCCCAAAATTGCTGCCTTCTGAATTCGGCCCTTAATCCAGGGTGGCAGTGCGAGTCTCTTAAGATGTTGGTCAAGACTCTTTGCTATTAGAGCATTTGCTGATACGACTTTCGGGACAATTATTGTTGAGTCAACGTCCCACATGGCAGTAACCTTGTGAGCTAAGTCTATGTATTTTGTCAATTTTTCATTTTCAGCTTTCACGAGGTTAATGGCACTTGGAACAGTGATATCAACAAGGAAAGCCCGGCGCTCCAACCGATCTACCAGCAAGATATCAGGTTACCAATTACTACAATGTAGAGTAATATTCTCAATTTATACTTTTAAATCGATGAAAACATCAGAAAAATAATTAAAATTCAACTCTTATAATACTTTAGCCTATTGCAGTCCATTGCTGGACGTAGGACTTCCCCTATGTACGCAATAATATCAGATCTCCAGTTTTCACCACCCAGTCGCTACTAGCTGTCTTCTTTAAGTCAAGTCTACCTTTAAATTAATTTATAATAAATTATGAAACTTATGTTCATAAATAAATAAAATGTTTATTAAAATGTAAATAAGTGCTATGATTTAAATGTACATTTTTATAGAAATATGTAACTTCTTAAAATTAACTAAAAATTTGCACACCACAATTTGGTAGAATATGTTGTATTCTTAAATATCTTTATAACAACTTTTTAACAATGCTTAAGTAAAATAGGACAGATTATGACTTTTATCGCCTCGGTGGTCTAGCGGTCCGGGTGTTGGACTTGACTGCATGAGGTCCCGGGTTCGAATCCCGGGTCGGCCAACACAAAGAAAATTGGATTTTTCCAATTTTCTAATAAAAAAATGTTGGTCGGGATTGGAAATGTGCCCGGTTGGCGATAGGCTTGCCACCTATCACATTGTGGGACTTAGTGTCTTCGGCTAGGCGTGGGTGCATTGGTTGTACCTCTGCCTACCTCTTCGGGGATATGGGTCACGCCCATGGCGTGAAGATACTTTTTTTTATATTGTCAATAGGAAACTAACGATTTTCCAATTCCATATGTTTAAGAAAATATGAAACGTACATAAATACAATCACATACATACTAGTCGAGAAAAGGGCGTCTATTTAAGAAAATCGAAATATAAATCTTACCCTGGCAAAGTCAAAATTTCCAATCGCTTTTACATCTGGGCAAGGTGAATCAAAATACGTTTTACTTCCATATGAAAGTGAGATTATATTCAACATTAATAATTGAATATACATTGTAAGTTTCAAGTCAATTTGCAAGTAAATAACTAGGCCGGTTTATTATACTCCATCTATTTTATATCATTATTATAATTTATTTTTATTATTATAATTATGCATAACTTAAACAACCCCAAATAGCTATATATTCATAAAATAGCTGCTGCCCGCGGCTTCACCCGTACGATTATCTCTAAGATTACAATGTAATTTTTATTAACGAAAAACAAGCCATATGAGACAATAACATTGTTTAAATTAAGGTTCACAAGCCAAAGCAAGAAAATAATGATAAGCTACTCGTCATTATAGGCTTTACAGGATTCCTTTTAAAGTTTAAACAATGTTTTTTGTATTTGTCGGCAAAAATAAGTTAGGAGCTGGCACGCGAGCAAGCAACATAAGATTGTCCATGAGAGAAATAATCCCCTCTTAAATCCACCCCAGCGACTTTGAAAGTTTGCCCTTGAGATAACTAAACTTGCTATCTATGTAAATTATTTCAGACTAACAAATTATAACAATACATTATTAATCAGACTAATTAACTTAAAAAATGAAATAGTACAAAGATCATCAAAAAATATCAAATTAATCAAACGAATCAACTTAAAAAAAACGAAATATTACAAATACATGATAGGAAACATATTAATTAATTCAGCGAAGTTACTGAAATTCGGTTTAAACATCTCAGTACGATGATAGGTGGTGATCACGCAAGGTGGGAAGCAGTCGTATTCTTGGGTTTTGCTAAAGTTATTCCTGGAAGCGTACAGACGTGATCCAAACATCAGCGTAAATTCTTTAAAAGTGCGTGTGACTTCTTATTAATGAATTTCGGTAAAAATAGGTACCTACAAGTTTGCCGACGCGTATATGTGGAGTACTTATAATATTTCACATCTCATGTAGCGTGGAGTAATAATATTGCACATGTCTATCCCTATTTACTTTTAAATCCTTACATTTGAAAGTTTAAAAGTGATTTTCAAAAAAAAAGGAGACTGGACATCAATTTTCTAAAACTTTACTTAGAAATCACCGAAAATTCAACGTATATTTTTACCCCACATTTTTAGCAATTTAAAAATTAAAAAAAAACTATTGTTTTTAATTTACAACAAAGAGTAATTTACCAATTTACGGCTTTCTGTTTTGAAAATTATATTAAGTCACTTACAATCTATTATAGTCCTGTAATAGACTGTATTAAAGGGATAAAGGGTTCATTTTTGTAAAACTGAATAGATGTTTTAGTATTCATAATTTCTGGTAAACAACTAAAATCCAAATTTTCATGTCACCAACTTCAATTGCGTAGAACTGTCATATGAATGTTTCCTCTTAAGCCGTTTCAGAGTAGAATTTCAGAAAAACCTCTCTTGATGCTTCTCCTGAAGAGCGTTCATACCAAATTTAACTTCCTATTTCATGTGTCCAATATTAAAAGTGAAATTTCAAACGAACTTGTGACACCTATTTCACTCCAATAGGTATGCATTATTTTTATTTTTTATTACCAAGTTACTATTTTTTACTAACAGCAACTTAAAATCAAAAATTGCATATGTCCCTCAATAAAATGTACGAAGTTTCATACAAACTTGCAACTCTCATTTCAATCTTAGAAGTTGAATTTACAAAAATCCTCTTTAATGCTCCTCTAAACTCCCTAAGAAACCTTTATACCAAATGCTTTCTACGCACTATAGTTTTAACTAAACTAACTTAATGAAATGACGAGTTTTGGCGCCATCGTGAATGAAGGTGTTCGTAATTTTTTCATTATTATTGGATTTTGTGTTTATATCGAGTGAAATTGGTTAATTTAGTTTGGAATTAGATCAATTTTGTTCAGTGAAAGTGCACAAATGCAATAATCATGAAGAAATTAGTGTATCGTCTATTTCTTCGCTGCTGTCAAATCTCACTAGATGAGCTTGAGTAACGAAGTCACTGCTTTACAGAAAACCCTGACCTGACATGATTTTGTACATAGTGACTTATAAGATATAGATTATAGATAGTGATTGTATACGAATTAAGTAACTTGACATTGGCAAAGTGGTCGTGAAAAACGATCGAAAGCCATATTTATAAAAGAAGAGAAAGAAGACTGTGCGCTGTCAAATAAAAATTAAAATGTGTGTTTTCAATTTTCTATTAAAGATAACACTGCCCGGGATTAGGTACGAGTATATGACGGGCTTTGCCACCTATCACATAGTGGGACTTAGTGTTTAACTCAGTATTGGGTGTTCTGGTTGTGCATCTGCCTACTTCTTCATTGAAATGGGGGTAAAGTTACTTACTTACTGACTTTTCTTTATTCGTGATATGTTTTCATTAATGTTTGTCATTGTAACTTTGAAATTCCAAAGTTAACATAAATTTGAAGTTACTGTTAACTTCAGAGCGAGTATTTCAGGGTTAACGTATTTGACATGAAATACATATTTAAATATGCAGGAACAGAAAACAATGTTACGGGTAATAAATATGGAGGCACATAGCAAGTTATCTTGCATTCAAATCAGGTTAATTTGCATTGATAAGTAAAGCTTAAGGTAACAAAAAATTAAAAAAATTATAGAGATGTTAAAAACTCACTCATATATGTTCTCCATTTTTTTCATTTTTAAAAATAAACTAATAAAATAAATTAATAAAAATATTTATTGCTGCAGATAATTTACTTTTATTTAAATTAAAAAAATCAAAACCTACGACGTCATTAAAATACTTTTGCTATGCTATCGCATTCATATATCTCTAAATCTTTTGTCGAGCTAAACGAATATTGTCATTGATTGATATTTTTTCGTAATGTTTTGGAAATCCGTGTGCTTGTTTGCCTTCTAGTTCTAAATCTATTGAGTTTGAGATCAGAGAGAGAGTCAGAGGAAATAACATCAGATAAGGATGTAATGCCCAGTAGTAGTTTAGCTTCATGAAAAAATATTTTGAACGATTTTAGAGTGTTTTTGCAAATAGATGTAAAACATTACCGAAGAGTATTCCTATAATATAACTTATAAACAATACCTTTAACATAAAAATGAAAGCAAATTTAATTATACTGATGCTGGTACAGTTACTGTTATGGAAATATTTATTGTGTCCAGTGCTAAGTGCAGAGCAAATCAAATTTAAATTCATAGAGAGAATATGAAGAAATTATTGAACTTGAAATTATTGCCCCGTGTTGATCCGGGCTCCTTTGTAGAATAGACCATCTGCTTTCCTAGCCAAGCAGCTCGTAAAAGGCGAGCATAGGCTCACCGTCACTAGCACCGTGACATCTGACTAGGTGATAGAGTTTAGCAGCGACCCGCCCGGATTGGTACCACTGCCTTACCTATTCCTGCCACCACAACGTCATGACGTGTTCCGGTTCAGAGGGCAAGGTAGCCAGTAAACTTAATTCTGCTCGAGGCCTAACATCCCGGCCTCAGGTTGGCAACCCACCATTACCACCTTGGGTGTCTCTAGGACAGAATTTCTTAACATCAGAAAATCCGTCTGCTTGTTTGCCTTCCAATAACATAAAAAATCTCCGTGATATAAACAATACGCACAAGTATGTTTTGTATGACAAAAAGCCTTTTGGACATATCAGATATTTTGCAAATATTGGGCTTTAAATTTCTTCAAGATCTTGCTTAGAGTAATTCAGTAAATCTATTCAAGTCTGCAGGAAAGTGTAATTCGAATTATTTCTTACTGTAAAAAAATGTGCGGTTACGTATATGCTGGAGTCGAAATAAACAGTATTAGATCAACATTTTGTTTAGATAAAACAAAATGTTGATAAGATAAAATTCAGTACATAACAAGGTTGCTTTGTTGCAGAGTACCTATGACACGAATTCGACAAAAATGAAATTTATACGTGTCCATAATGCATTGAAGAAATATGATCTTTTTGATTACAATTCAAAATATTTTAACATTTAAAAAGGTTCAAAGGTTGAGAGAAGTAAATAACTTGCATGAGTGAAAGAAGCTACAGTAACAGCCTAGTACCCTTACTAATTATCCAGAGAACTCAGAAATAATTGCCGTCTGTTGTTGTGATATATGTATAAAACATATTAATGAAGCCATATTTTAACTTTATTAAACGTTTTTTTACTAAATTCATCATATTACATGATTTTTAACCACTTTTAGTTTTTCTACCTTTACTACCTACTTTACACAACTTGACATAATATGTTCACTACAACAAAAGGTATATACATAACTCGGGTGTTAAATAGTCGCAAGTGCCTCGTTTAAGGTGTATATGAATAAAAAGGTTTTCTACCTACATACATATCTGATATCTTTACGCCAAGTCCCTGGCGGTGTAAGCAGAGAGTATCGAGTGCCAAACCTCACAATCCTGACAGCCCTGTCTAGCTTCCATCACATTCCTTACCCTTTTCATACAAACACGCCGGTTTCGGAGACTCTTGACTCCACTTGACTTGGTTTTCTATTCTATTCCATTATTTTATTCAGTGAACTGACTTCTTAATTAAACTAATAAAGATCAATTAGTATTTTATTTTATTGTATACACAAGCGTTTCCCAAACATTATTCTGTCATGGCCCGATAAATTTCAAACTGCCCCTTCGTTACCCACAAGATAATTTAAAGTACAAACTGCACTAAAAACTTCGTCAAACTTTAAATCAAACTACAAAAACAAACCCGTTTAAACTGTTCGAGCGGAATATCAATGATCGGCAGAGATACGACCCGATGAGATGTAATGCAAGGGCTTGCAGTTTTCATGTCTCTGTCGATAGTTATTGAATGTTGCGGACCTAATTATATGTGTTAGAACATTGTGAATAACTGAATTATTTACACAGTCCAACAGTGAGTAGAAATAATATTTAAAAGTCATGTGTTTGTTCAATATCTAATCACAAACAAAAAAAAGGTTTTAAATTTTTAAAACGGATTCCTACCTATCTAGTACCTACTTGATGATTAATTACTATAATCGAGTTTTCTTAGCCTATATCTAATAAAGGCTAAATCTATATCTAATAATATAAACTATCGCAAGATGAATAAATAAGCACAAAGAAATTGAGATGGCTAGAAGTTTTGGGAACTGATTTTGAGAGTGTGAAACATGAAATAAGTTTGCTATGCTAATTCAGTTTTAATTTTTATTAAAAACATTAAAAGCTAGTTATTTGAAACTGTACATTTCATCATAGTTAATTTTAAGTAACTTTACGCCCCTATCCCGAAAGGGATAGGCAGAGGAAAAACCAGGGCACCCACGGCTAGCCAAAGACATTAAGTCCAACAATGTGATAGGTGGCAAGCCTATCGCCAACCGGGCACATATCCAATCCCGAGCAACGGTAATTTCATTAGAACATTGAAAATACAAATTTTCTATATTTTTTGTTGCTCGGTCCGGGGATGGAACCCGGGACCTCAAGAAGTCAAGTCCGACGCCGGATCGCTAGACCCCAGAGGCGAAGAAATTAACACACCCTACTTAATTTTGTAATTTTTAGTGGAAATTCGAAATAAATGAATAGTCATGTCTTGTTATTCATATATCAGCCAACTTTATGTTTGTTGTTTCATCAGATAGTTGGGCTATCACTAAACAAAATAACCTAAAAGTAGTTTTGAAAGGATTTTTGTCTGTGCAACAGCTTTAAGTTTTCCTTTGGATTAGTAGATTTTTGTCTCCTATATTATATATTTGTCGTCAGGTTTTGGATACCAAGGCGATCCATGATCAACAATAAACAATAATACCATAAATTGGTTAATATCTTATAATACCTAAGTGTCCAACATCACTTTTAACAACAGCTACCCGTTTGATTCTTTGGTTTATTTTTCAGGTTGCTTTAGGAAAAACATAAAATTACACTGACTGTCTACACTATAATTTACAGAGACTAGTTTTTTTAACATAAAGATAAAAACAAACTAGAATAATAACCCATTTTCAAAATAACGTTTGAATATCAAATTTCACTATCACCTTTTGTTATACATTTCTGCCGCAGCGAGCGCTGCGATCGTTTACTCTGTCCCTTCCATACACCTTGCTCGTAATCAGCATAGTACCTACAAAAATCATTGGACTTTAGTCGTTACAACACTTAGGTCTTTCAAAAGAGCTACTGCCAGGGCAAAATCCGAGCATATTGGCAGAATTGGCGAGAAATTGGCCCGCTTACCTCTGGGAACAAGAGCATTTTGGTCTCTCACCAAGGCTGTACACGGAAATTTTACGAAGCTACCTTTACCATCTTTACACCGAAGTGATGCCTCGCTGGCCCATGATGCGAAAGTGAAAGCCGAACTTGTAGGCTCCCTCTTTGCTTGCAACTCGACTTTAGATGACCATGGAAACACGCCACCGACCATCCCGAGATGTGAAGTATCTATGCCAGAAGTAAAGTTTCTGCAGAGTTCAATGCGTAGAATACTTATTTCATTGGACGTCAACAAGTCGAGTGGGCCCGATGGTATCCCTTCGATTGTTCTCAAAGTATGTGCTCCTGAGCTGGCACCGGTTTTAACGCGACTTTTCCGGCTCTCCTATTCATCAGGCATACTACTAAACTCATGGAAGACCGCTTTAGTACACTCAATTCCTAAAAAAGGTAACCGCATGGATCCGTCCAATTACCGGCCCATAGCTATAACTTCCTTGTTTTCCAAAGTTATGAAATCCATAACAAAAAGCCCGCTCTTGACGTACCTAGAGGAGCACCAGCTGTTAAATGATCGTCACTACGGTTTCCGTCGTGGTCGTTCAGCTGGTGATATTTTGGTTTACTTAACACACCGATAGGCGCAAGCAGTCGAAAGCAATGGAGAAGCATTGGCTGTCAGTTTGGACATAGCGAAAGCCTTCGATCGGGTGTGGCACAAGGCGCTTCTATCGCAGCTTCCTTCTTACGGTCTTCCTGAGAAATTATGTACATTGATCACTAGTTTTTTGATGGGGTATAGTATCAAGGTCGTTGTCAACGGTGTGTGCTCGGAGTCCAGGCCTGTCAATGCTGGTGTTCCCCAAGGCCGTGTCATTTCTCTTACTTTGTTGCACATCAATGAGATATTGCAAATTAGTTACACTTATTGCTATTCAGACGACACTACTGGGGAAGCCTTATACTTTGGCCGACATAATATATCGCGGGAATATGTCATCGAGAGCCGGATCCAACTTGTGTTTTAAATTTACAATCTTTTGTCTGAAATTTTGTTTTGGGGCCAGCAGAATCCTTAACAAGACACAACTTTGCGCGTTTTCCGCTAAAAAGACTCCCTTTGTCGCATCTCCTCGATTTGAGAGCGTTTCCCTTTCTGCCACAGCCTGCATTGGTATACTCGGCGTTGACATTTGAAGTAATGTTCAATTTCGTGGTCATCTGGAGGAGAAGGCTAAAATAGCCTCTAAAAAACTTGGTGTGCTCAGTAAAGCGAGACAGTATTAAAAGCTGACCCATCTCTTGCATCTATATAAAGCGCAAATTCGGCCTTATATGGACTACTGTTTTCAAATCTGGGCAGATCTCTACAGTACCAGCTCCTCCCGTTTGACAGCATTCAATTTTTTTTGCAACGCAATTTGAATTGCCAATGACCGGGCAATTACCAATCGGCTTGATTCCTTAGCGTTGCGTAGAGATTCTGGGTCACTCAATGTTCTCTACCACATCTATCGTTGGGAATGCTCCGAGGAGTTGTTTGGTTTAATTCTAGCCGCTAATTTCCACCTGCGGACATCGCCTCAGAACTTATGGTATCATGCTCATCATCTCGATGCGTGGCATTCTACAATTGTGCCATTCCGAAGACATTTTACTCCATATAACACCATTGTGGAATCAGTTACCGAGGGCGGTATTCCCAAACGATTATGACTTAAAAACCTTTAAGAAAAGAGCGTACTCATTCTTTAAAGGTCGGCAACAAAAACAAATACCCCAAAACTAAGTGTAAAATGTTATGAATAAAACAACATATTTTTTTAACAACAAAAATTTTAATTTCCTTTATTTTCTATAAGAATAATATAATTAAATTGCGATCAGTCTAGATTATAAGAGATTTCATAAAATAATTTTGCCAAATAGTCTTGAGGTGCATTATTATTATTTCAATACGTTAAGAAGGTATCAAAATCACGATTAGTCAAATGTTTCAATAACAGCCTTTATTACGTGCGGTATTGAAGTCTGAATTCAAATATGACGGGAACCTTAATTAGTTGCCAATAATAACCATTTTTATGTGATTTACAATTCTGGAACGCGTTAACAATTAAATTTACAATTGAGTAAACTAAAACGCAAACTAAATATCTTTACACTAAATCCTTTAGGTAGTAGATAAACATGAGTGTCAAAGTCACGATCCTTGCAGACTTGTCTGGTTTTCTCCCAAACACTTTCATACAAACCCACCGATTTCGGAGACTCTTGAAACCCTCCTCGAACAAAATCCGAGAGATTTGACTATGGAATGTTAATCTAAATCTCTCAGATTACGTACGTCTATCCACATTCGCATTGCACTCAGATCAGATAATTTGTCAATCTTTCATGTGTCATTCTTTCCACAATACCGAACCAGTGGAGCATTCCCCTTTTCATTTTATCACCATCACTCATAAAATCATTCATGTAATAATATTTTACGGTCAAAAGTTTATAGATTGAAATGCAACTTGATGGTATTACGCAAGGTGGCGATGTGTTTCAACGCAAATACAAATCCAAAGTTGTAGATCCGTCCACAATGATTTCACATTCTTGATTAAAATTTGGATGTATATTACGTCAAATGACACAAAGGCACGACCACATAATATGATAGAATTAAAGATTTTTTTGACTTAATGGATTCTAAGCGATTCCCTATAAGAGTTTTATTCATTTGCCGTACATGATTCTTCTGTGAAATTTCCCCAAATAAAATATTTTTCATCAAGAATGTCTGATGCGTTAATGAAATCATCAACAATCTTCCTTGTTTCACTGTCAAACTCCATTGTTCTGGAATCAATCCACGCGTAATCTGTAATGAAAATTCCATATCTACATATAAAAGTATAAGTAAGTAATTATTGTGATAAGAGTAACCTATAACTTTAATTCCAGTTATTTCAAAAATATTTAAAAAAAATGTGTATGAAAAACTGTATAAATTTTAACATCAAAAAATTATCAATATGGATTTAGCCATTCCTCTAGGTAGATCTACAGTATATGCATGTTTTGATTAGATAAAAAAAAAATAGTCTTAACGATAAAAGGTATCCACAGGATTTCAGAATTAAATTTAAATATTATTTCAATGTTATTCTCCATTTCTTTATTGAAATTTTAATTTTTTTTGACATATGTTTTTTTTTTAATTTTTACCTATAAAAATAAAATGTTTATATTTTTTAAATTATAATAATGTGCTATATCATAATTTATGTTATGTTAATATTAAGTAAGACATTATTGACTTTCAAAAAATTTACTCAGATACTAATTTTGAATAAAAATGAAAATGAAATAGAAAAAAAAATCCGTGTTTTTAAATATGAGTAAAGCATTTAATTTTGGAAATAAACTTGGAAAATATGGCATTAGAGGTAAATCATTAGAATGGTTAAAAAGCTGTTTAAAAAACAGGACACAGTGTGTTCAGATATCAAAAATATGTGGTAACTAAACTAACTACTAACTACTACTAACTAAAAGTTTGAATAAAGTTGAAACTTTAGCTTATCATGGCTTAGTGAAAAAAAATAAACCTATCCAAAACAAAATTAGTTGAATTTCAAGCACATTATAAAGAGAATGAGAAAGTGTATGCATTAGACAGGTTATGAAAAATGAAAGAACATTGGCTATTTTTTATCGCAAAAAATGGGGGAGGATGGCTAAAAAGAGGGGATGACTGTTCGTTTTTCGTCAATTATAAAGCTGTAAAAGTGAAACTTTGTACTTAGACACTTTATGATGTACGAAAGAACATAGGCCACTTTTTATTACTAAAAAATGAGGGAGAATGGGTAAAAAGAAGTTATGAATTTTCGTATGGAAAATCGTTTTTTGTTTGAAAGGGTACATTGCAGAGGTGGTCCCATGGTCAAGATCACACGCTAGCATTCGACAATGGTCACTCGATACTCAGACTTAACAGACTTGGGGAACTGGATGACTTTTAAGTGTTTTTGTGGGATTTGGAGATATTTACACAGACCCAAGAGAGAAGGTCAGCTAGCGCTCAGCGTCAAGCTCGAAATAGAGTCATTTTCAGAAGGTTTAAAATGAATGTTTTTGTTAATGCAGGATTCTATAAGACCGTACGTTACAGTATAAATATCCTCCTTTGATTTTAATTACAAAAATTATTAAAAAATATCAACATTGTGATCCCTAAAAATTCAAAGATGAAACGCAGGGTTGTGCTGATGGTAAGGTATTTAACTTTTGCTTGGTGAACCAGCTGAGCCGCTAAAGTCTCTTTTATTGTGCAATTCTGATGAATCACGAAGATTTCTAAGCAATATGCGCAAGAGCAATAATTGTTTTCAAATGACGTCGTTTGGAGTAGGTAGACACATCATTATGTCATTATGTCCTCCCACATTTTTCTGTGTAAAAAAAAAGTCAAAAAAGTCAAATTTATCACAGAATCGGTTCATATTAATATTAAAACGCTGAAGAGTTTAATTTTGTTGCTACAGTTTATAAATGTGAGTTTCTATAGATATACTCGAAGGGTTAGTTCTGCCTAACTGCACAACCAGACTGCTCACGACTAGCCGAAGATATTAAGTCCAATGCGGTAGATGACAATCCTGTAGCCAATCGGCCACGTATCCAATCCCGTGAAAGTGGATTTACTTATTTACTTTTTTACTTTTAGTAGAAAATTGAAACTTCACATTTCTTATTCGTTTTTTTTTTGTTGCCCGGACCGGAGATCGAACCCAAGATCTCAAGAAGTCATTCCGAATACGAACGGCTAGACCTCAGGGACGATATATGTATATTTCTAAAATTTCGAAACTAAATTCTGTTAGAGATTGCCATAACTTGCTATACAGTTTAATTTTACTGGAATTACTGAAGTGCAGATAAAACTGTGAAGACAATAACGTATTCCTACTATTTATCTAAGGTGAAATTAGAAAAGAGAAAGTGTATGTTCAGTTTTGACGGCAAAATTGCTGAATTGATTTAAAAAAAAATACATGAAAATTTGGATAGCGATATAGGCTACATTTTATCTTAAAATTTTAACGAGCAGTGTTGGAGAGCTAAATATCAAATTAGTAAACTACGCGGGCGAAGCCGCAGGTAACAGCTAGCTATATATATAAATATTAACAAATATAAACATGAAACGCCTTGATTGTCGAGGAGTTTGTTTCGCCGTTTCTTCTCCTGACTGGTTAGGTTTAGAAATGGTGGTAGTTTATGGTAGACAGGGTAAAACTCGATCGTTACAATTTTCGCTTAAATAAATTAGTGCTAGCTTAGTAGTAAATATACTATTTTAACGAATTGATATGAAAAATATATAAATAACAAGAATAAAAACTACAATTTATTTAATTATGTTAGATAATTCCACGCCACAATGTGGTAAAATATGTTGGTACGAATAAGTATTCTGTAACAACTTTTAAACACACATATTCCGCAAATAAATACATTTCATTTGATTTCAATAAATGGTATATGTATAGCTTTCTATTGTATAAGCTGCTTTATTGAGAAAAAATTGTCATGTATAAGTTAAATATTGGAATTTAATCGATCTAGCAATTACTTAACTCATGCAAAATGACTTGATTATATTTTTTTTAATTTCAGAAGCCAAAAAAAATATGAATGCTTTGAATCACACATAGAAATAAGAGAATATGTTTGTCAATTCAGAAGACATACATGGTGTATTTGACACCGCAACGAAAACTTCTGTGGTAGTTTAGATACATATCAGACTTTAAAATCCCTTTTACGGTTTTTGTGGGAAACAAACAGTTTAATGTTTAGCAGTTTTTCTCCCCGCAATGTACAGCGAACAAAGTATACCTATGCATTAAGCCGCACGTTGCGAGCTGGAAATGCCGACCTAATACGCTGTGCTATTACATTGCTTTTTTAGTAAAAATGTGTTATTTAATAGATATTAAATTAAAATCATTAATAAAATAATAGTGAAATCAATGAAAAAAAATACAAAAATTATTGAAAATTTAATGAAATTTCCGACACAAAATTCCAACTACATAAACATGTCTATCATGTATAGGAATCATTGGTTGTCAGCTGTCATTTACACGGTGTATTGTTCAATGGATTAAAATCTGAAGAAGCATGTAGGACATTTTAGTGACAAGAATCCAATCAAGAAGAAGAATCGAGGCCACATTAGTGCGTTACCTCGTTGTTTCCTAATGTTTTGTTTCCACGACGCGACGCAACGCACTAATGGGTCCTGGTCCTGATGTGTACTTAAGACACGTAACAAAGCGTAACAGATGATTGCAAGTCAAATGGACAGGACAAAGACGGATTTTCTCATAGAAAGAAATTCGTTGGCGACACCAAAGGTGGTAAAAGTGCGTTGTCAGTTGCCATCATGAGGCCAAGATGTTAGGCCTCTTTCAAAAGTAAGTTTACCAGCTACCTTATCCTTCGAAATGGAACACGTCAACATCAAGCACCGACGTTATGGCGGTAGGAAAAAGTAAGTTGGTGGTACCAATTAATGTGAGTTGGTGGGAAACTTTACCACCGCCTTTTATAGGAAGGCAGCTTGTCTATTCTTTAAATGTGGCCCCATTTACACACGAAATAATTGCAGACTTTTTTAACGATCATAATTAAACATACCTTGGCGCTTTTTCAAAGCTTCGTCATATTTGCATTCATAACAAATGGCATATGTTTCATAATCAGTGTCGAGAATGTGATATGGCAAAATATTTTCGTCTTCCTTTTCTGAAATATCGTATTAATTAAATCGCTAGTAGTTGATTAGATATTTTTTGAGACACAAACAGCTGTCGTTTTCTTGATCATAAGAAGTTTGTGTCGATAAATACCAAGAGTGACTAGGTTTACATAGTATTGTCAGTTTTGTACATTGATTATTTATTTTATTATACATTTTAATAGAAATTAGTTGATCCGGCATACTTTGAATTGCTTGACATTAGCAGCTATTACGAGTTTTTATTGACTAAAACATAGTTTTTACCATTTCACCTCCAATTTTTCAAGAATAAGAACTTTTTGCCGATATTAACCAACATAACAAAAAAGCAATAGGATAAAAGTAGGAGAGACGCCATATAAGGTGAAATGCCATACCTCCAGAAATTCGATGAGTAAGAAAGAAATTAGTACATATCCTGCTGTTTTGACTACTCTTAGACGCTTTTTTCTTAACGTGTCAATTCTTATTGGACTGCGCTAGTGTGTAACTTTTTTATATTATAACGAAAAGATTATTTTAGTTGCCGCTATTTAAATCAGTGTTAAATGTAAGACAACGACACCGTAAGGTAAGAACAATTTTTTGTCATTTTATTCAATTTCTAGTTAAGTTATTTCTACTATATTTGGCAAGATATACTTAACACCTATTTACTTTATACCTACATGGCATCTCTCCCATTATATGAGGAGAGACGCCAACCTTTGAAAAAGTATAAATGTAGAGATATTTTTATATTACTTTTTTTGTTTTTAGCCAATGTTAAGAAAATATGTTAGGAAATGTACGATAGTCATGGGCAAAGAAAACTTAATTATGGCTATTAAAAAAGTTAAAAAATGAGAAATATCGAAAACTGAAGCTTAAAGACTATGGGATACCGATTCGTACCTTCAGTAGGCGTCTCATGACTGGCAAGACTAAAAAGTCTGGATTAGGTCCTTCAGGTATTTATCAAACCCTTGCTATTCATATCAGAAATATTGCTTTTATATGTAATGATGATATAGTAAGGAATAATTGCACTGACTGCTTTTCAGCATCACTTGGGAGAAATATTAAGCGCTTAGTTAATGCTGGTTTTGCACATGATAGACCTACTATTAGATCTTTTGCCTATTGATTTTCTGAAAAGCTTGGAATTAAGCATGAACTTTGTAAAAAAATAGAAGCAGTTCTAAATTGGCTCTCTGCATTTCTAAAAAGAAACAAAGAAATATCTGTAGATTAAGCAGAAGGTATATCTGTTGCAAGAGCCCAAGAAATGAACCGAGATGACGTAGGTACGTTTTTCAAACTGCTTGAAGAAGAAATGGTTAATCAGGATTTAACTAATAGACCTGAAAATATTTTTAATGTCGACGAGAGTAGAGTCCAATCTCTCCCACCCTATTTGGCATCTCTCCCACACGTTGTGAGAAAGATGGTTTACTGTTAATTTATAATTTTTATTTTAATTACTTGTTGGTTTAACATTAAAAGTGGTTAATTGTTATTTTGATACTTAATATTAATGTACCTTTATAATGAAAAAATAAATGGTGGATTTATATTGCATTTTCTATTTTTTGCTCAATTTCTAAAAAATATATATGGCGTCTCTCCCACTTTTACCCAAAGTAAAATTGGTCCATCTGTTCACTCTATGCCACAAACTATGTATTTAGTAGATCTATAAAATACAAATCTCTGTTTCACGGCCGGGATCGTAAAATCTACCAGTTATCCTAAAAAAATCGACGAGTTGCACTCAGGGAGTGCCAGCAGAAGTGAAAATTTGAATATTGACGTTGTGCAGTTTTGATATTTTAGAATGGTTAGGGAATAGTTTTGCACAAATTACATGAAAGTGCTATAATTTATGGGGTAGAATACAATATTTATATATTTTCATTTGTTGCGCTATCGTACACAAACATGACAACACGAACATTCGCTCAAGCACCCTACGCCGTCTTACTAATTTTCGACCAGATCACGTGTCCTGACTCGAGTTTAGTAGTTTTTACCCATTCCAAAAAAAAATACGCAACGCTGCTAAAGATGTTTTCACTTAAAAAAATAATGGCAATATATTGCTGTTTATGATTGCCAGTATTTTCAGCGTAAAATACTGTGGTTTTCAGGTTTCGTATGAACCCAATCTTTACTGTTTTTTTTTCTTTCTAATTTAATTAAAAGTAAATTCAAAAAATGTTTATGAAGTGTGTTTCTATAAAAGTAACTTTTATTTTATAATGTTAGATTAAGAGGTCAATCTTAATAAATCTTTATTTTGATTCTCTTCTAAAACTGAATTTTTTCGGTGGAGCGACAATATGATATGGAGGAGTCATGGAGTATTGGAGGCAAGAAAGTTAAGTTTCTCCCGTCTGTTGTTTACGGACTGTATTGTAACCCACATCAATAATAACAGATACTGATATTTAGAATCGCCTGTGTGGTCTAGCGGTCCATGTGTTGGACTTGACTTCATGAGGCCCAGGATCAAATTCTGGGTCGGGCAACAAAAAGTAAATGTTGTTTCTCCAATTTTTAATGAACATCCACATCAATAACAGATACTGATATTAAGAATCGCCTATGTGGTCTAGCGGTGCAGGTGTTGAACTTGACTTCCCGGGTTTGATAGCCGGGTCGGGCACCATAAATAAAATGAGTTTTTCCTGCCTTTTGGTGGATATAGGCTTTAAGATACTTTGATATTAAGAAGAGTGTAAAATTCCGGGGAGTAACAAAACAAAAAAAAACAAACAGTCAAACAAGAGAATTACGTTTTTGTGTTAAAATAAAAGTTCTTAATAAATGACTCTTAAAAAGCAGGAGGTTCTTAATTCGACTCTAATAAATGTTTTTTATATTTTTTTTGGATGTTTGTTGTGCGATTAAATCAACAGCCAATTAACTTTAATAAGCATTTTTAGAAAGATAGGTCATGCATCCGAGGTGGTTTAATATTATCATGATCCGAATAGATCAATCATTATCATAATTATAAAAAAGTGTGTACAAAATAAATAAAAAAGTGTGCATCAATCATCATTAATAGTGAAAGTAAGGTGAGGTAAGGTAAGTGAAAAATGTATGCACTGTAACTCAAAAACTACAAGGATATTGATTTAATTTGTGAGAGACCACTTTGGAAAACATTTTCTATCTTTTGAAAATAGAATCAACTAATTGCGACGTGGTATCCAATAAAATAGCTGTTTTTTTTTGGTTATACTGCACTCAGTTACGTCCAAAAAAGTTTATAGATTATAGAAATAAATTTAAATGCTTTAAAAAGTGAAATATCAGTGTATGATTTCAAAATTACTGTAACATTTTCACAAGTGGCTGAGTGGCAAGTGGCAAACAATTCTACAATAATGACTTTTTTCTGTCATATCAGTTTGTTTGAGCTGATCTTTGATCTCAGGTAAAGAAAGAAAAGTTCACAGGGTGATGAAAAAATGCATTATTTTGCGTTATTCTAATGTACAAACACTATAATTCTATAAAGTTTCATCTACATTTTTGATAGTTTTTTATGCGCGAAAAAGTAGCAAACCCCATCAATTCTTAGAACCTTTAGGAATACTTTTGCTATTGTACTACAACTATTTAGGATTCCTAGGATATCAAGAAGTAAAATTACATTCCAACGCAATTACCATAGAAATACCATAAGCTAAATGGTTTATTAAGCTGTCTCTCAAAGAAAAGATGGCAAAATTCGTTACTTGTCTAAAGAATGCTGTATAGAAAACGCAACATACCAACAAATGAATTTGATTTCAAAACCACAACTCCAGTAGTTCCAGCATTTTCGGCGATATCTAAAATTCCTTCAACAGTTTGATTTTTTCTGTGAGATACACCAATAGATTTAAAAATTATGATATCGTCTTTTTTCTCAAATTTTAAAACAGGACAATCTTCGTCGTCTTGCCAGTCGTTTGGATATCTAGAGAGTTCATACCATATTCCTTGAGAATACTGTAAAAACGATAGGTTATATTTACATAAGCATAATCAACAGCAGTGTGAGAACTTAAAAAAAAGTTGTTATTTTTAGCTCGGCTAAAAAGTAGAATGCAATTTTATTTAAATTCAAATACAAAAAATAAATGATAAAGAAAATATATTACATCAAACAAGGACGTGACTATAGCTTCAGCATCAAGTCAGTGCTATAAAAATAGGATCAATAATCCGCAAAAACCTTTAACAGATTCAAACCTAATCTAATATTTTTTTCCTCAGAAATTTGCAATTCATATACGTTAACTCTTCCAAATCAGCTCAGCAGATAAACACACATTTAAACTTTCAAATGAATTGAAACCCATTCCCGAAGCCATTTAAAAAATTAAATTAAATCTTACCCTGGCAAAGTCAAAGTTTCCAATCGCTTTTACATCTGGGCATGGGCGATCAAAAGTTATTTTAGCTTCATAAGAAAACCAGATTAAATTCAACAATAATAAAGAAATATGCATTTTGGATTTCTGCTTTGTTTGCAAAGTAGTAGTTTAGCGCTTATTTTACCGCACTGCTCATTTTATACCAACATTGTAGACAACTTACGTAACCTTTTATTGCTGTTTTTTTCAAAACATTACATGATGATAACTATACACTTCTAGTTCACCAATTAATATTAAGTAGGATGTACAATTTCATATACACTGATAACTTTTAATGATTAAATTTTTATTTTAATTGACCGGCATTAACCAGTATCAGTAACCATATGTAACAATAAAACTGTATTTAAGGACCCATTTTTAAAATTTCTTGCTGTGACATATTCTATTTCATTTTATTTTACCGAAAGGCGAAGGTTATAACATGATCGATTCCTCTGTTTTTTTTGTCTGTTGATTGATTTTTAAAATTGAGGTGGTCCCATTTCCACCAAGACTGGATGTAATGAAGGCATCCCAGGGAAATCGAGATACTTAATTTTTGTGTATCTCAATGACTTACGTATTCAAATCAAAGTAAGTTTTTTGCTGATTTACTCCACTTAAACTACGTAATTTTTTTATGATATTGGAAGGCAAATAAGCAGACAAATTTCCTGATGGTAAGACAGTCACGCCGCGTAGAGACACCAAAGGAGGTAATTGTGCATTGAAAAACTGAGGCCGGGATGTTAGACCTCAAGCAAAAGTAAGTTTACCGACTACCGTACGTCATGACGTTAAAACGGCAGGAATAGGTAAGGCAGTGGTACCTATCCGGGCGAGTGGCTGTGGAACTCTACAACCTAGTCAGATGTCACTGAGCTAGTGACTGTAAGCCTATGCTTGCTTTTAACGAGCTGCCTGGCAAGAAGGCAGATGGTCTATTCTGCATAAGATCCCTGACCAACACGGGGAAAACAACATAGTGACAGTACAATGCAGTAAGCTCTCATTAGCTTCAATTAGTTTTTATCACTACCTAGTATATAGATTGACTAGCTGTTACACGCGGCTTTGCTTGCTTGGCAGTTAATATATTTTCTGACTAACAAACTTTTAACCCCTTAGGGGTAGAATTTTTGAAATCCCGTCTTTAATGGCTGTTTACTTATTAAAAAGACCCTACTCACCAAATTTCATGACTGTAACAGTTAAGTCAGTCATGTTATTTTTGAGTATAGATGAATAGTTAAAATTTGCTTAATCTACTAAATTCTGGCCTCTAAGCTTACGGCTAATAACTTTCTACTCCAAGTAGTGTCAATACAGATGTGCTGTATTGAGAATTTTAAGCACTATTGCTAAGTTTGGGCTCTAGGTACAGTGCACTATTATTAGTTTATACAGTTTTGGAGTTTTCAGCTTCCTCGAAACTGAACTACCTCGATTTGTAGAAAATAGTAAATGGATGATGAAATTAGTTTTAGTGAACTTCGGAACATTTCCAATCTGTGATATTGATGTATTGCATTGCATCAGTAATTAAAATATATAAATAGGTAATTTGAAATATATAAATAGGTACTCGTAAAATAATTTGTTGGTACAATCGCACAATTTGAATCAGTTAGTCCATATTCATTAGGGACTAGCTTCCACTCCACAAATTATATTTTTTATGGATGTATAAGCTATATTTTTGTAAAGTTTCACCTAAATCTATTCATAGCTTTTGTGTAAAAGACTAACAAATATCTATATATTCTCAGAAGTCAATAATTGCTTAAGCAAATGGGTTTACCAACATGGGTTTATGTTTTTTTTTTTAGTTAAAAGATGATATGGAAAATTATATTTAATAGACAACAATGGGAGGTAAACAAATTAAAATGGAACTACTTTTCTTTCAAGACTGCTGACTCCTAAGATAAAGTAACTAAAAAAAGGGTCTTCACGCCCATATCCCCAAAGAGGAGGGCAAAGGCCAAACCCACAATTAGGCGAAGACACTAAGTCCCACAATGTGATAGGTAGCAAGCCTATCGCCAACCACACACTTATCCAATTCCGAGGAATATTTTTTTTACTAGAGCATTGGAAAAACCAAATTTTCTTTTTGTTGTCCGATACAGAAATCGGACCCGGGTCCTCATGCCGTCAAGTCCAACACCTGAACCGCTAGACCACATACACTAAGTGACTAAGTCGTATTATGTAGAAATGTTATATTAGTTTACAACTGGTTTTACTAGGTGTTTGCGTGGGTGTTATTATATACTGATACCTATTATTTGAGTGTTTTAAGTGTTAAAAACATCTTTGAAGTAGCATAGTGAAAGAATGCCACATATTCAAATTAAGCTAAAATTTTGCGGTTGAAAAAAAAAACAAAAACAGTTGGAGTATTCTACGACAGGAAAAAGACACTAAGTTAACCGATCTCTTCGTAAGGTAGTAAAACTAATCTATTAAAAAGTGTTATTTTTTTATATTGGATACATATAAAATAAATGGAGCTGATGTAGGTAAGCTCTCGTCTACAAACTGAAGTAGTTAAATATTACTAGATAATTAATTCACAAAATGTTATGATAAATATGACCCTATTTTCGCCATTTATTTTTAATCAACATTTAAATATTTAAAGATCTCCTTATTTACATATAGTTTATACTGCAATAACCTTTGCGATTATGGATGTAAATTTTACTGTTTATGCAAATACGAGGTAGCATATTTCAATTGTCAACCTTTTTGTGAATTCAATTCCAACATTTATTCCAGTTAAACGTATATTATGTTAAACGTACATACCTTAAGGGTGCAACCTGAAATTTAGAGCAACTTTGAATTTGTTTTAACTTTCGTGTTTTTTGCATTGCTTTGGATAGATTTTCATAAATGTTGAGCAAACAAATACTTCACATTTGTCTTACGCGAACGACGCTTTCTGAATTTGACCTGCTACGATTTAATTTCACACAAACATTTTTATATTTTTTTCAATAGAAATAAATCGATAGTTTTAAGTAATCAATAATATTTGATTAATTGGTTTTATTTAAATAAACAAGTTTAGCAATTAAGAAAAACGACAGTTGAATAATTTTGCACGAATTACCTATCAGTATGAAAGTACTATCATTTATGTGGTAGAATATAATATTTATTGCGCTATCGTACACAAACATGACCACACGAACATTCGCGCAAGCACCCTGCGCCGTCTTACGAATTCTCGATCAGGTCACGTGTCCTGACGCAAGTTTAGAAGTTTTTACCCAATCCAAAAAAAAAGTGCGCGACGCCGCTAAAGAAGTTTTCACTTTAAAAATATCGCATGTGACTGAAAAGTGCTATTTTTTGTGTAATGAATAAGTAAACAAAGTAGGCGGCTCCCTTGATATCAAAAAATAGTTGTCACATTTATGCATATATGCGTCTCTGTCTCATGGTCGAGTTTTAGGTCATGTGTGGAATCCTAAAAATGACTTTAGCCTTTAGTACAGTATAGAACGCGACAACTATAAATAGTGTTGCAGCAACAATATGTAAGCCTGTGGTACCAAAGGCAATACACAACGTAATCAGTCATAAATTAATGCACTGTTAAAATTTACCATCACTAGGCGATGAGGTCGTTACATCCTGATGTCGAGAATTTAAATATGTTTAAAAAGATATAAAGTTAGAGAGTCTACTTGTGTTGGAAAATAAGTAACTATATCGTTTTTCGCTAAATGTTACCAGATACACGGTAATTGCCACGGTTATTTCAAAAAGTCACCCTAAGGTAATGAACTTCTGCCATGCTATTTTTAAAAGTATTTCAATCTCATTTAAGATTATGGTTCATTTTGTAATGCAGGTTATTCGATAAATATATTTGAAACCTAATGAAAATATTAAAAATGACCGATGAAATCCTCAAATGTCATAGATATATAAACCTTTACCTACTTTTAAGAAAAGATTGAAGGAACATTACTTATCGTTGACATAATAACATATTCATATATTATCCAATTAAGATATATTAATAATTATAACTGTACCTGTTTTATTTTTTACACACTTGATTATTATATTTTTATTTACTTGTTCTAAGTATAGCTATAGTTAACCGATTTAAAATTCTCTTACTTAGAACTATAGTAATAACAAAGACTACCAAGTAACTTTTTTGTCCAAACAAACTGTGGCTCCACTAATGATAAAAGTGTCTAAGTTTATAGACACCGTAGATGTTACAGGTGCGTCGTTATCCTGTAGCCGGGGTGTTAGGCCAATGTGCAAGTCTACTTGCTTGCAACAACAAATAAAAGAATAGATCTTCCTGGTTATAGTTCAGTGGTATAGTTCAGGTAGTAACAGGAACAACTAACGGCTTACATGGCATAACTATCAATCCAACCGGGTAGATACAATTGTCATTTAAGAAAAAGATAAATTTACGAGTGACCAAAAATTTAATTATTTTATTAAACTAAAATAAAAAAAGCAATATAACCAAGCTTTGCTTTTATTTAATATATATTTTTCTTACTAAAACTACATTGCAGCCCTGCCTAACAAGTGTTGTCATTAAACTGGTCCCAAACTAAATACTTTGGGTAAACAAGATCCGCCGTCTCAAGGAAGTCATCAACTACCTTTTTCGTTTCACTGTCAAGCACCTTTGTTCTGGCATCAATCCAAACAAAGTCTGAAAATTGTATAAGAAATTAAGCACACACATTTGATCCTTTTATCATCGATTCCAAAACGAAAAGATTATTAATTCATTAGCATGTTTCATTTTGTATGTTTTATAATGAAGAAGAGCACTAACAGCCACTCTTTAGAGACGTCTAACGACTAATCTATCACTGAGTCATAAATTTTTATGTAAAATATCGACTTACTGACTAAATGAAAGATAATTGATGTCTCTATCTGCGGCTGTGTTTACATTTACAAAACAGGGTATTATATAATTCATTTCAATATAATACCTATGTCCGAATGTATTTTAAAGATATATCTATACAGAGTTA
Organism: Calephelis virginiensis; assembly: GCA_002245475.1. Taxonomy (NCBI): domain Eukaryota; kingdom Metazoa; phylum Arthropoda; class Insecta; order Lepidoptera; family Riodinidae; genus Calephelis; species Calephelis virginiensis. The sequence continues at coordinate 68,603 of NJDC01001509.1, forward strand.
TTATTACATTATAAACCTTTTCGCTTAAATTTAGATTAGGTCAGCCAGTTTAAAAATAAAAATATAAAGTATAAAAAAAGTAAAAAGTGTAAAGCCGAAGCGTATAATTTAAATAATAGTACTGTATATTTAAGTGGTTTTATGTACTCGTATCAGTACTGTTTACCAACGCCCATAACAAAATTGTATATTTTTGTTTACTTGTCCTACCTTAGGCTAAAAGTCGGTGAAGTCCAGGATGAACCACTGCCTACTTTATCAAGGTTTCTGCATTAAGATACTTATTTAGTTATTATTTATACAGTCCAATTCATGTCGACGTCATACTCAACAATAAACTTATGATTTTACATATTTTAAAAAACATCAACCGTTCTTAACTAAAAGTAAATTGTGATAATACTAAAAGAGGACTACAACCGCCGATTAAGCAAACTGAAGTAAACATTATAAGAAAATATATGTGAAGATTCAAAAAGTAATCTCAGACCAGACTATATCCTTAAGGAAGCTTAGAAGCTGTATATGGCAACGGTGCTTATTTATCCAACTGCCTTTTGTTGAATTTGCGGGCAGAAATTCTCAATTTTTATTTTTAATTAGGAAAAACACAATTTTAAGAATTTGTTCACAGCACTTGTACTTTCCACAATATATTTTTTATTTTTATAGTTTACAAGCATCTATATAACAACTGAAGTTTTTTTAAAAATAATAATACTGCTTGATTGTCATCCTCAAAAATAACGGTATTATAAAAAATACTGAGTTATGACATTAGTAAACAAATTTGAATTGACTGGGTTGACAATATTCGATTTTTCCTTCAGTAATGGGGAAATTTTCCCTTATCGAAAAAAAAAAGTATCTTCACGCCTATATCCCCGAAGAGATAGCCGAGGCACAACCAGGGCACCCACGACTAGCCGAAGACACTAAGTCCCACAATGTGATAGGTGGCAAGCCTATCGCCAATCGGACACATATCCAATCCCGAGCAACATTTTTATTCTTAGAAAATTGGAAAAACCAAATTTTCTTTTTGTTGCCCGACCCGCGATTCGAACCCTGTACCTCATGCAGTCAAGTCCACAGGACTACTAATGATATTTACTAAACTAAGTTCTACTATTAATAAACGTTTTGTAAATGAAATAAAAATTAATTGTAAACGTAATCATAACATAAAATAAATCGAACTCCTTTGGTAAAAATGACAACATTGTACAACAAAAAACATTTTGAAATACTCAAAATAACAAATGGTGTAAAAAGTTATAATAAATGTCAAAATTAAAACGTTCTACATTACAACATTCAATAAAAATTAATAAATAATAATAAATATAATAAAATAAAAGGAAATGTCAAATAATTACGTCAAAATAAAACTATATCAAAAACTGGCTGTCAGAATTAATTACTTACTCTTAAACAATGCTATAGTTATCTATTTATTAATTTAAATTATTTCTGTATGTAAAAATCTATTCATTAAAATACATATTGTGCAGTATAGAACTATTAAGATCCACTTGATCATTTAATAATTTAGGGTCCCTTTTCCTTCTTTTACTTTTTAATGCCTTAATGGGGGAAAAATCTAACGTTGTCAACCCAGTCAATTCAAATTTGTTTACTAATATCATCACTCAATATTTTTTATTTAAATCCCGTCATTTTTGAAGATGTCAATTAGGCAGTATTATTTTCAAAAAAAAAATCAGTTGTTATATAGCCCTAATGATGCTTGTGTAGCGGAACCGGTTGGATAAACTATAAAAATAAAAAAAATATATATATTGTGGAAAGGACAAGTGAAGTGAACAAAATGTTTTAAGAATGGAATTCCACCAAGCACCGAAGATAAAAAGTATAGAAACTATAATTTTAAGACTCGAAAGTCTTCAAACAGCATTATGTTATAGTTTCGAATTTTGAAATTTAGTTCCTTTTTAATGGAGATAAAAGTTCGTTAACTTAAGGATTTTGCAAGTGATATTTGGAACAAATAAAAACTACACACCGATTTACATCCTGTCCTAAATTTTTTTCGCATTACTCTTACCAAGGAGAAATTTAGTTAGTAGTGACGCTTATCATACCGCGTTACAAGAACAAGTGTCAAGATATCAAATACTTTGATTTTCTTATACAATGCGAATGTGGATAGATGTAGGTACCCGGGGAGACCAAGGCTGACATTTCACGATCAGATCAATCGGATATTATCCGAGGGTGTTGTCAAGAGTCTCCGAAACCGGCGTGTTTGTATGAAAAGGGTTATGAATGTGAAGGAAGCACTACAGGTTTGCTCAGGTCAGGATCGTGAGGTCTGGCACTCGATACTCTCTACCTACCCCGTAAGGGACTTGGCGTGAAGATATGTATGTATGTATGTATGTATGAATCTCTTTAAATGATATTTATTTGAGAGTAGTGTCAGATCATCAATACATCACTTCATTGTACTGGCTAATAAACAAAAGCACAGACGCAATGTGTACTAAATATAAATTGGAGCAAAATTGAAAATAATGGTCTGTTCTCTTTCTATTTTTTAATCTACAAGAGACCCTTGACTTTCTTTGATCTATAATTTTATGAGTTTTGAAGTCCAAGGAAAATCCTTTCAATTTATTTTAATTTCACCGTGTTTTTAACAAGCATTTAAAGTTTGGACTAATGTAAAGACATTTCTGTCCTAACATTGTTCAATATAAGCCCTTTTGTCCAAGTGTCGCTAAGGTAAAAGTTGTATACACTTATAGAAATAAACTAAGACTATGCTGCACTGACTGACATATGAAAAAGATAACTGTGCCAACAAGCGAAAGGACTTGTTTTAATCAGCTATTAATTTAGCTTGAGTTTAAAAAATACTTGTTTTAAACTTACCATGCCGTTTTTTGGTATTTTTGTCATATCTGCACTCGTAAAATATCCCATACTTCTTGTAGTCAAAAGAAATTACGTAACTCGGAAGTACGTCTTCTCCTAACATATAAAAAAATATTCAATTAATGTCCAAAATTTAAATGACGTTCCTTGTAAATTTGCGACCAACTTGGCAACACACATTTGCCACTGCAGAAAAACTGTTTTACGTCATAGGGTTATGTATAACATAAGGGTTACCTACTTGAGGGCGAAAACCGTAACATCAAATTATGTTTCTTCGAAAACCTTTAAACGGCATCTCCATACTGCGATGTTTCGTCACATCGAAAAACTCTACGGCGAACGATTTTACTGCGAACACTTGTTAAATCGACGTCTTGATATTGCGACTTTAAATTGCTGCCAAAAATAAACAGGTACATGGATTTTCTTTTTCACAAGTAAGTAATTTCTAAATTTACTTTTTAATTTCTTACATTTATTTAAAACATCCCTGGACAAGTTCCACAAATTGAATCTAACCCCAAAGTAAGTAACTTATATGCTTGTGTTATGGGTGTTAGTTAGCGATTCTAATGCAGAAATACTTATATCTATATACCAGAATAAATTTAATAAACACCCAGACCCGGAAATGCAGACATTTAAATGTTCATAACACAAATGCCTGCCCCCGTCGTCAATCGAACCCGAGCCTCGCAGTTGGTAGGTGTAGTTAGGCGTGTACGCTAGCCACTCGACCAAACTGAATACATTTCATTATGATGAATTTATTTCATTATGCTGAATTCATTTCATTATGCTGAAATAATTCATTAATTAGAAATCCAGGTAAATAATTAAAACTAAAATTGGTTATTCCTCCTTGGCCAAAATGTTTGAAGGCAAATACAACAATCTTGGTTAGCTTCGATGGCAGTGACAGTTTATTTTCACTGAAATTAAGACAAGTAACTGTTCTTTGCTGTGTTTTTCCTGACAAATTTCCTGACCCTTTTAAAACTCTAAAATAAAGTGTACTACCAGAAGAAGCAAGTAACACAGCACAGAGATTTGAAACGTACTATGCAGTATGCAGTCCTACCAATAAAACCTCTAAGAAATGTAACCATTTCCATTGAGTACCTTTTCTCGCATAATTTGGATAGTGAATGTTAGCGGTCTCTCATTATTTTAAGAATGAAATATTCGGATTACAAGATAACGCTTGTTTAAAGGCATGGTTGGTAGCAATTTGCTCTTTCTTCATTTCCTAAATTGTAATAAGTAAAGTATTCCGTCTTTGATGCCATGTCTCAATGTTATTTTGGATAGACCACAGCTGTGGGAGAACATCGGGGAAGATTTTGAAATTGAGACTGAAGTACTATTAATGACTTTACTTCTTCAAAACTTCAAAAATTCTAACATAGCAGCGAAAAATAGCCAAAAATGAATTTAGCATAATTAACAGTGGTGTAAAATAATATTTATCTACTTACACATACATCCGTGAGACATGAGGCTGTCTGCTTTTAAATAAATTTAAGAAATTAAAAGTAAAGCTAGAAATTACTTGTGAAAAAGAAGATGGATTTTCCTGTTTATTTTTGGCAGTAATTTAGAGTCACATTATCAAGACGTCGATTTAACAAGTCTTCACAGTAAAATCGTTCGCGATAGAGTTTTTCGATGTAACGAAACATCGGAGTATGGAGATGTCGTTGAAAGGTTTTCTAATAAACAAAATTCGATGTTACGGTTTTCGCACTCTAGTAGGCAAACACCCATAATATAAAGTGGTAGACGTTATATAAAGAAAAGTTGAAACTCTGAGAAACCAACCTCTCAAACCAGAACGTCAGAAGTCGAGAAACATAATATTTATGTTGTTAATAGGCTCAGTGTTATGGATGCCGAAGATAATGCAAAATTGGAAAAGCAAAATTATGAAATGAGACCTTGGGACTTCAGACATGAACGAATGTCAGCTGGATCTATTGTTTAAATGTACATGAAGTAAACTTTGCTAAAGCAAAATGTTTAACATTGTACCCTTAAATTGATAGAACACTGTTGACATATTTGATGTTAACATATTATTTATGTGAAATGTACTTCTTACCATCTAAAAAAATATTTGCTAGTTTGCCTACACTAAAAAGCGTTGAATGGTTGAAAGTGGCAATTACTAAAGTGTTAATTTTAACTAATTGCATTATAATTTGAACCTGTAAAAGATTTAGATCGAAGCGTAATAATTCCCTTAGGTCCAGAACTCATAGCCATATCTACGAATCCATCAATGGCATATGCTTTGCCATTTTCTTTTCCAACTATCTTAAAAGTTTTGTTGAAGTCTTTATCAAATTCCAAATATAGGCAATCTTCGTTTCCTTCCCAGTCGTTTGGATATTTTGCTATTTCATACCAAATTCCCTGAGCAAACTGCAAATAATCATAAAAATAAAAGTTTTGTAATTATTTAAACAAATTTGGCACTAAAATTTTGTTGATCTACCAGTTTTCCATACTGATATGCTTTTATTTATTAAACAAAGCTTTATCGGAAGATAAAGAAGTTTGTTAGGCATAATCATGTATACTTTTCATTAGAAAATTTCCACAGGACTGGGATTTAAATGCAAAAATACGTTTACATTATAAATATAGTAAAACAAAACTAGCTTCAACTTTTACGCGAATTAAAAGCGATTCAAATATTTCAATAGCTTCGTTAGCAGACAGATATACCTAGGTAGAGAAAATTTCTATGATGAAATGTGATATTTACAATGTACTAGTATTATTGTTTACAATTATATTTTAATTACAATGCTTAAATTCATTAAACAATGTGTTTAGTTATACTTAGAAACGTATAAACTATATGCCTACTAAAAAGGTTATAAAAGTTTTAATGGAATAGCTGTGGACATCGTTGGATTCATCGTTCAGTGTTGAAATTGACTTCTTGAGGCCCCGGGTTTGATGCTCGGGCCAACGAATAGAAAATATGTTGTTCCAATTTTTTTATAAAATAATATTGACCGGGATTGTATCTTCACGGCCATATCCCGGAAGAGGTGGCCAGATGCACAACTCAAATTTGGTGGTGACAAGACACTAATGACAGGTGGCAAGCCTATCGCCAACATGGCACATATTCAATGCCGCGCAACGTTTTTATAAGGGAATAAAAAAATACACTTTTTTTGTTGCTCGACCCGGAGATCGAAGCCGTCCTGTGTTAAAAGTTAAGTAAAACACTGGACTACTAGACCACAGAGGCAAGGGATTAGATAAGTTCACATTGGTCTTAACACCCATCACAAGGTGGGACTTCGTATCTTCGGCTTTAGTTGGTGTCTGAATGTGTTTCTTCTTGGGGGATATAAGCTTAAAGATACTTAAATTTTTAGTGTAAGGAATCAACCAGATAACAGATAAAAAGAAAAACAAAATAGCTATACAATAGTATAATTACCTGCGTTATGTTGAAATTATCAGCTGTTTTAACTTCAGGGCAGGGTGAATCAAAATACACAGTACCATGTGAGAAACTTAAAAAATTCAAAATTAGAATGCAAAGAAACATTGTGGTGCTAGTAAATGTTTTGAATAAACAATTAATGTTAGACTTCTTAAATAGCAAATTATAATGCACGAGTTGCACGCCGTTGATATTTTTTCAGGGTTCCGTAGGCGAATGGATAAAAATTCGTTTGTAGTTTGAGCATACCTAAACTATTTGGGCTATATATTAACTATATGAATAACGTATGTTTTATTTATTTACAAATAAATAAAGAAATGTTGACGGATAATTCAATTGATCAGAGACGAGACAATTGTAGAAGAATCATATTTAAAATGCAAAATACAAAATTTTGATTTCAGTTTCTAAATGTATATGTTAAAAGCATTTTTTTAAACAAGATTTTACCCCGGATTACCCCGGGTCTGCTTTTTTTGTGCAGTTGAATAAGAAAAATACAATATTTTTTACACCTACCGCACAGTTTCTTATTGTGAGGCGACACAACCTCTCTTTGACATCTAAGTACTAAAATTCAACAGGTTTTTTATCTTGCCCTGTTCTAAAATAGAGTAATGAAACATGTTTTCATTTTATATTATTAGTATATGAATAAAATCATCTCAACCATTTTTGTCAGTTTAATTTTCTGCGATCTTTTAATGACATTTTTTAAAATTAATAATTTAATTTGTCATATTTTTTTTAATTTACTTAGAGGTCCAGTGGTGATCGGATAAACTATTGTGAAAAGCTATACAATGGCCACAAATTAATTTTTAAGTCGGGACAATATAGATGCACGGCTAGATTGGTTTTGTTCATTGTATTTATAAAGTGTAGGTATTTCAAATTTTTTCTTAACACGAAATTAATTTCTTTTTGACGGTAATACTACAATAACAATTTATTTTTTCTAAGTGAGAAACTTTCGTTCATAGGTTCAAAACAATTAACAAAATTATAACGTCAAAAAAATTGTTATCAAATAAATTCTATATTAATAATACTACCCTTGCAACTGGGTTTCGCGACAGTTTTATTACATGTCTTTAATTTTTCAAAAACTATAAAAACTATGTCGGCTGTTGTATGTGTAGCATCTAAATGACAAGCACATCTATATTTTAATGCGTGATGCCAAAACTTTGGACCCCTTTTGACCGCAATTTCGCGGACGCAGGAGCATACAATTTTTCACACTTATAGTTTAAGTGTAGGAGAAGTGCAAAACGATCATATTTTTCAATAATAATGGTTATTAAGTACATTTAATCAATAAATAAAACATAACCCACACTACTATGCATTTGACACACACAAACAAAATATATTATATTGATGATAACGATAAAAGATCACAGATGGCGCACTAAAAAGTTTGAAAACAAAATAGTTGGTCTTGATAAATGAAGATGGCGTTCTTATCAACAAGATATGAATATTTATAATGGTCGAATTTCGGCCAATGGGCGACCACTAGTTCTATAAATAATTCGTCAGGAATCAGGTTTGCACATAAATTTAATTAAGGTACTTCTTTAACTGATTCTGTTTCTTTTTAAATCTTTGCTTTCGGAGGGTGCATCACGTACATATTTTAAAGTAGGCAGTTTTCTTTTGAGATTAATTAATATCAAATCATTATTTCCCTATATTTTAACCCTGTGTTGGCATCTGAAATCACGGTAAAACATATTTTAAGACACAAGTCATAGCAGATGACCAAATGAAAGAAGTTTATTTATTTATTTAACACTTTATTGCACATAAAAACTAAAATACACGAGAAGTTATAATTAATGATTTGTTTTTCTCCATACATAGGAATTGTATATGAACAGCAAATAAGTAATATAGACAATTATTCATTATGGTAACAAAATTTTGTCCAATTCTGTTTAGGCAAAATTTAATTTTATTGTAAAAGATAATAATAAACTATTTAGATATTATATTATAGATATTATATTATATTATAGCGATAATGGAAGTACAACACTACGTGGCTGACCTGGTGATACCTCTGCCTCATTTTTTTGGAAATGAGGGTATGAAGATACTTAGTTTTTTATTTGAAGTGCCAGCGATTTTATGTTTACAGTATACTAAAAGTTGTCAGTAAATCATTATGTTATAAAACCATCGAGGCAGACACATAAATTGCAAGCAAAATATTAAAAATATTTCTTGATATTTATTTAACGTAGAATAATTACGTTATATTCTTATTATATATTATAATGAAAATTTATAATTACTATGTATTTTGCCGTGAAAACTTCCTTAGCGGCGTTGCGAACTTTTTTTTGGAATGGTTAAAAACTTCTAAACTCGAGTCAGGACACATGATCTGAAATTTCGTAAGACCAAAATTTGTAAGACGGCGCAGGGCGCTTGCGTGAATGTTCGTGTTGTCATGTTAGTGTACGATAGCGCAATGAATGAATATTGTTTTCTACCAGATAAATAATAGTACTTTCATACCTATGTTTCCTAACCATTACAAAATATAAAAAATGCGCAACGTTAATATTCAAGAATATTCAAAGACTGTCAACAATCACTCATCTTCCCTTATGGCAGCCTTTCCCAAAGTGGGCGCTATCGCCCCCTTGTCGGCGCTGGAAGCCTAGAGAGGGGCGGGAAACAAACATGAAAAAATGGTTTTATTGAAGTCCAGGCGAGACATTTATATGTTATTATTGAGGTTTTTGACGAAAAAAACGAGGAGCTACAAAGGCGCTACAAAATTACTGATTTTCAAAGTGGGCGTTACATGAAATAAGTTTGGGAATCTCTGCCTTATGGTATGAGATAAATGCAGCTATGTTGTCACCACATTGCTGTATAGTCAGGGTGTTGGGCCAGTTGTGCAAGTCCATATGCCACCCTACCCTCTGGACCGAAACGTAATATTTTCATTATGATTGCACAAATATGTAATGCTGTGAGTTTTTCCCGGGCTATTAATTTTTATTAAAAAATCCTGCAAGTCAAAAATCACATCACTAATCAGCAGTCCTGAGGGAAAATGAGGAGTTGTGAGAGAATGCAATCGCCCCCGTCTGTAATAAAGTACCTGGAATAGACCAGGTGACAGTTACTGCGACAGGGGAAAGTGGAGCGCTCGATTCTGATGAAACTTTGCCTAGAGCTTCATCGCCACTTGACCCTGAGCCACGTAAAAAAGTATAGACTTAGGACCTAGAAATAAGAAAATTAATTAGAAGTTTTAGAGAAATGTCTTGTAGGTTATGCCTACCACTATTGTTTATTGTTGCCAGGTTCTCGATATAAAGGTGAAGGAATGTTCTGTATGTACATAGTATAATAATATGCCGATGTGTACAGTACAACTATTTAAATTATGCGCTTTGGCATTACACTTTTTACTCTTTTTACACCTAATCCTTTATTTTTAAATTGGTTTACCTAATCTAAATTTAAGCAAAATTATTAATTATGTATAATAACAGCTCTATATAACCTGAGTGAATCTGTGGTATATTTACAACATAGAAAGAAATAAATCATACACCACCATATTAAAATCTGTTTGAACTTTTTTTAAACGGTATAGCCAAAATATAGTTTCGTCATACTATGCTGTGATTGGACGCAGAAGTAGCACAATTTTTTTAATATCCTTCATTTCAAGTGGATGATGGCGTCGGTTCTGGAACCGCGTGGTAAGTTTATTTGAGTTTTTAATTAAACAATTATTAATTTCTAAATATTTTATTGTTCTTTTGTGTATTTTGAAGCATTTATCCTAATTAAACATTGATATTTAGTTTTAACTTGCATAAATCCAAGATCTCAATAATATAAGATTTACGTTGTACTAGTAATACACGGGTTCTCAATGAAGTGGGTGTACTAAGTGTACCCATTGTAGTAAATATACACAATAAAGATATTTACACTTCTTTTACTAACTTATCTTCTTGTTTTGATAAGCTTGCAGGATAATCAAATCTAATGAAGAAGAAATTGATTTGTCAGATGAAGAGAACCCGACAGAATAAGTCCCTTCAGTGCGAAGCTCTGACATCAGCGGCTCCGATTCTTGTTCTTTGAGTGGATCGGACTCAGAAGAAACATATCATCCATAGTCCGGTGATGGTGATGGTGGAAAAATAAATTCAATTATTCAAACAAACAAATATTTTATTATACAAAAATTTCCTATTTTAATAAATAACTTTAAATAAATTTGCATTTTTTTGCATCATCTGGCTGCACCCATCGTAATTTGCAAGTGTATGTATTTATTTTTGCACGTTTAATGGTTTATTATTATTTTTTCTTTTTTTTGTGCATATCGTTTGTTTTTTTTGTTTTTCTCCTGAGTTTGATGTATATAACATATATATGTAAATGGTATATTATGGTTATTATTTTTTTTTCTTACTTAATTTATTGTGCACTGTAAGTCTACTTACCTTTTAAATTATTTTAGGAGCTCATGTTTGGGTAAGCTGGAAGAAGATAAGCTGACCTTTTTTTTATGATAATGGAAGGCAAACAGGCTGACGAATTTCCGAAAGGTTAGATATTCTCGCCGCCTAGAGACACCAAAGGTGATAATGGTGCGTTGTCAACCTGAGGCTGGGATGTGAGGCCTCTAGCAAAAGTAAGTTAACTGGCTACCTTACCCTCCAAACCGGAACACGTCATGACGTTATGACGGTAAGAATAGGTAAAGCGGTGGTACCAATCCGAGTGAGTCGCTGCGAAACTCTACCACCTAGTCAGATGTAACAGTGTTAGTCACGGTAAGTTTATGCTCACCTTTTACGACCTGCCTGGTAAAAGCTTGCCTGCTTTTGTACAAGTCTTTTGGTTTTAAAGTTCATGTAAGTTTTTTTGTGACAATAAATGATTAAATAAATTAATAAATATCCCTGGACAAGTCACACAAGTTGAACCTAACCCCAAAGTAAGCAAATTATATGCTTGTGTTATGGGTGTAAGTCGACGATTCAAACACATAGAAATACTTAAGTAGATACCAGGATATATTAATAAATACATAAAATAAAATACACGTTCTAATGCCCACAAATCCAGACGGTTCATCGGTTGTCAAATATCGGTCACAGCATCTTTGAGTCACCCTTTTGTCTTGACATCCTAGTGCCAGAGGAATAGTTGGCACTTTAAGTCAGTAAATTGTGATGGTTTGCGTAATAAATACGGATTCTAGCCATGGAGAAAAATATATTTTTCATCTGAATTTCTTCTTCTTTTAAAAAATATGGCTTTAGATTGTTTTTCACGACTACTTTGCCAATGTCAATTTAGTTAATTCTTTGACAAAATACAGTCATTATTCACTATGTACCAAGTCATGCCAGGTCAAGGGCTTGACTAAAACGGTGGCTTCGTTACTCAAGCTTATTATTATATAATTGAGATTTGATGGCAGCGAGGAAATAGACAATACACTAATTTCTTCATGATCATTTCATTTCTGCACTTTCACTGAACAAAATTAATTTAATTCCCACCTAAATGAACCAATTTCAATCAATATAAACACGAAGATCAATAATAATGAAAAAATTACGATTACCCTCATTCACGATAGCTCCAAAACTCCTCATCTGAAGTTACTGAAGTTAATGCTGACTATACATGCACTAAACTTGTTACTGATGAAGTGCATCTAAGCATAGAGTGCATTATTTCTTGAAAAACAAGAGGAAAAACGCCTTACCTTTGCTTTCGGGTCTTTCGCATAACAAATATTTAGAGCGAAGTTGAATAACATTGAGTCGTTAACACCAGTATACTACGATTACCTAATTTTTTTTATGATATTGGAAGGAAAACAAGCAGACGTATTTCCTGATGATAAAAAATTCACGCCGCCTAGAGACACTAAGAGTGGTAACGGTGCGTTGCCAACCTGAGTTCGGAATGTTAGGCCTCGAGCAAAAGTAAGTTTTACCGGCTACTTTACCCTCTGAAATGGAACACGTCATGACGTTATAGTGACAGGAATAGGTAAGGCGGTGGTAATAATACTCGACCGCCTAGTCAGATGTCACGGTGTTAGTGACGGTAAGCCTATGTTCGCCTTTGAAAAGATGTTTTACTAAACTAATATCTATATAATCTACCACAAACTGCAAAGCATTCAAAGCAAGAAACTGTTTACACTTTACAGTACAATTATTCAATACTGCAGATCAAGCGCTGAATGAAATAAAGTGTTTAATAATATCACACAGAACGGTTAACAGTTCAGCGTTTAAATGCTGTCTGATTCCATTCAATAAGGTATTGTGATAAAATAGCAAATCAAGCGTTGAATGCAATAAAGTGTCTAATAATATCACACAGAACATTAAACAATTAAGGGTTTAAGCTTTTTTTGATTTTATTCAAGTTTATAGTGATTAAATAGCAAATAAAGCGCCAAATGACGTCTAATAATACATGCAAAGTTTTACGCTAGTCGTAGCGGTAAAGCGCTGGTGATGGAATGTTCTATTTTAAGAATCTGACGCGAGTTTTACCCATTCCAAAAAAAGTGCGCAACGCTGCTTAAGAAGTTTTCACTTCAAAAACATTATGAATTTTAGCCAGGATGTTAGGTTTATTGTGTAAGTGAATCGAATACGCTACCTTCTGAACTGAAACATGACTGTGTGAGAAATAGGTAAGGCAATGGATTCCGACACGATCAATTGTTTCAAAGCGCTCTACCACTAGAGGTCTTAGTGGTAATTACCCGTTTAGTCCATCTATTATCACTATTTGCTAATACCAGTATTAACTAGGGTTTTAATTTAAAACTAGTTTTATCTAAAATTTTAATATTAAAAGTAACAAGCTCAAGTTATGACTACGAAGTTTTAGCTTATATGCGGTGGAGGTAGCTCTATCTTCAGTCGTTGATCCTGATTTTAAGCTTAATATAACCACCTATGTTATCGAAAAAGTAACAGATACTATGTCAGTAACCAAATTAGAAGGATATAACCTGTGGAATCACCTGCGTGACTTGAATTTAGCGGATCCAGCTTAATACATGCCAAACCAAGTATATATGCTGATAGGTGTGAACGTTTATTCTGAAATTTTGCTACCAAATATATTTAAGGGCGAACCTGGATTTCTTATTGCTCAAAATACCCGTTTAGGTTGGATAATAATAGGTAGCATATTGACGAAGAACCAAATTTCCACAGTGAATAGTTTGTCATTATTTATGAATATTGATATGAATTACAGGTTACAGAAGTTTCGGCAATCTGAAGATCCAGAGGAATGCCTGAATGTTTTGACTCTATTGAAACAATGAGCTGAAGAAATCTATAAAAAATCTGTGAAAGGACAAGATGACAGAAGTTATATCGTAGCTTTTCCGTTTTCAAGGCATAATTCAGAGTCTTTTGAATTCGAGAGAAGCTTGAATTCAAAGGAAATGGCATTGAAGAGATTGAAATATTTAGAAAAGAAATTACAGAATAATAAGTCATTAAGGGAAGAATACGACAGAGTTTTGAAGGAATATATAATTTTGGGCGATATGGAATTAGTCGATGAAGAGGAAAAAGAGAAACAGTCAGTTAGGGAGAAAAGAAGATGGATAGAGAAACAGAATAAAGCAGCTCGGGCTAAACTTAAAAAGGAGGAAATTGCAAGAATAAGGAATCTTGTAGATTTGGCATATGCAAATGATCCCAGGATACAGCGCTTTAAACAAAGGGGTTTGGCACTAAGACACTTAGTCCCACAGCGTGATAGGTGGCAAGCCTATCGCCAACCGGGCACATATCCCATCCTGAGCAACTAGTTTTTTAGAAAATTGGAAAAATCAAATTTTCTTCAAAGGTATTTCATATTATATTAATTCATTGTAAAGGTAATAAATACAAAAAATTAAAAAGGATAAAACAAAAAAGAATATTACTTGTATTCTGGCAAAAGTATTGGTTTTCTTATGCGCTTAAGTCATGCATCAATCGTGAAGTGTGATTTGGTACGTATTGTGAGTATGAGTGAGTACAAGATACAATTATGGTATGACTTTTACAGTTTCTTTACTTCTTATCGTCAGTACTTGGTAGGATTTACTTTACTATGATAACCAAAATATTATGACTATTATTGAATCCCTTATTGTACACATGTTAAAAGGAATAGATATTAAATGCTTGCTTATCCCAAACACAATTTCTTACAGCTCGGTGTAGCTTTAAATTTGAATCAACAAAATAAAAAAGTATCCAAAAAATAAGTATAATACAATACATTACAATAAGTCTTTATTGTGCACAAAACACAGAGAAATTACAAATACATCAAATAAAACTTAAATTATAAGATACACAAAAGTGGCCTTATTGCCAAGTCAGTGATCACTTCCAGGCAACCCTCGAATAGTGAACAAAATATAGCGGACTACTGTGTAATGGTGCTCTTAAAAATATAACAATGCATCTAATACTAAAAGCAGATGCTTGTTTTAATTATACAATTTTTTTTGTAAAATTACTAGATTTTTTTTAATGTTCCATTTAAGGTTTATAAGTTTTTAATGCAACTTAAATATCAAAATAATGTTTTCATATTGTAGTTATTTACTAATGAGTGAAATCAAAAAGCGTGACATTTTAACTGTAATGCTAATATACAACATATTAACACACAAATTGTCGTGTACATATGTTTATCTGTATGCATAAAACCCGATCCGGTGGTAGTTTTAGTATTATATAGAGTCGTCACAAGTGTTTCTTGTAAGGTGAATGTGAATAAAAATATATTATATTCTATTTTAAAAGTTAATCCCCATTTGTTGTAGTCATCGTATCACTTCTGAAAGGATGCTTCAATTGTGCTGATTTTTTTTTTGTTCTTTTAATTAAAGTCAGGAGAAGGAACGCATGGAGGGAGGAGGAGGGGAAAGGAGAACGCGAACTGGGAAAATCGCAAAGGAAACAAGAAAAAAGGATTATGTGGTTTTATGAAACCACGGTAAAAGTGAGACTTGACCTAAAGCTATAATCTTTAGACGCCGCCATTGGTGGAACTTTTGATTGCCAACAAAAGATATTTTTAAGACAGCAAAGAGACTGGCAGATCTAATGGTTGTAACAATCATTGACTAAAGACTCTACGCTTAATACTGGTACGTAACTCTCTTGTTGACGGGAACTTAGGCCTCGGGTGAAAATATATCGCAGACTATAACCACTAGCTCGAAATAAGATAATGGTGAAAAATAGGGCAATAACAGTGCTACATCTCTGACTCTCTGACATTTTTGAATGTATTAGCTTTCAAAAAAAATATAATCAAACATGGTAAAATACAGGAGTTACGAATTTTTAAGTTCACTACTTAGAATGGGCAAATCCAGGTAGAGACCCTTTTTTCATTTCTTTGTTATACCGGTGGCGGGCTGCTATTCATTTGTTTTTTAATAAAATTAATTGTACATACAGGTTAAAATTCAAGTAACAAACGTTCAGTGGGGTAAAAAAAGTATTTTCATTTTTGAAATTTTTTAGACCCACTTTCGTTTATAGTTTTTGGTCTAATTTCATCCCATTTTCGGGGTTGCACTTTAACGCGGGACACGCTATATAGCCCCTTGGGTGTAATTTTTTAAAATAAACTATATCTGACCTTGGATATTTAGCTACATGCATTTTAAATTTTATTAAAATTTATTCCGCGGTTTAGCTGCTAAAGAGTATAGACAGACAAAGAAACGATCGTATTTGTAATACCAAAATATGGATTTGTAAAAATGGATTTCAGAGTAACGCCTGATTAAAAAAATGGGTCTGACTCTTTGTTTTTAGTTCCTTCACGTATTTATATTGTGTACTAATTGATGAAAGTAAGATGCTAAGACAAAATACTTTTCTATTTAAACGAGTTACCACGAAAGAGCAAATTTTATTATACGGACAAAGCCGCGAAGGAAATGCAGTATTTCATAAATATTACTCTAATGACATTATTATTATTGCATTATTAGTATAAAAACATCGCATCATGAAGAATTACGCAAAAATACAACTTACATTTGCATAGAAGCGTACAAGAAATCATCAAATTGTATTTGAAAATGTATACCTTACTCGTCTTTAGTAACTTTTTTTGGGGTTCATATGCAACACTTTTTGTTGATGGACCATGTCCAGATGTGATTCCAGTTAAAAACTTCAACTTAACAGCGGTAAGCTTTCCCCGTGTGATTTCTGTTTCCTTGTTAAAATAAACCATCTGCTTGACTGCCAGGTGGCTCAAAAATGAGAGTAAATGACAAATGGGTCATTAAGTCATCATTTATGATTTCTATGTATATTACCACCAAGATTAGTGGTAGGAAAGTACTGGGCTACAACTTATCCGGGTAGGTATCTTACGCTTTACCTGTTACTGCCACAAAAATTTCAGTGTCATATTCCGGTCCAGCTACTCTAATGT
This sequence comes from Calephelis virginiensis, assembly GCA_002245475.1. Classification (NCBI taxonomy): domain Eukaryota; kingdom Metazoa; phylum Arthropoda; class Insecta; order Lepidoptera; family Riodinidae; genus Calephelis; species Calephelis virginiensis. Next base: position 85,482 of record NJDC01001509.1, read on the forward strand.
AACCGTTAGACTTGTACAATTTGTCTAACATCCCAGTCACAGAACAGCAACACACCTACAACATCAGCGGTGTCTATAGATCACGGTTGTATACCAAGAGAAGAACTGTGTACGTGTTTGCTGTCTTGTTACTTAATAATCTAAACCCACTGCAACCTATGGCCATACCAACCTATAAAGGAAATCTAAAATTTGATTCAAGTCTTTTTTCAGTACATTTCTTGACTTACTACTCCATGACTTATCTTTATTTGATATTGTTTGTTAAGTATATTGAACAGTAAACAAACGAAATATACGACCCATATACAATACTTTAAAAGTACTGGCATTTGGTCAGATATATTATTTGCTTATTACATTACTTATGTAATGTATAAGGATAATATTTAAAAAGAGGGCGCCTCAGAGCCACGTTGTACTTCGTGTCCATAAATAAAAAGCTAAAAAAGTATATTCAAAGAGTAAAAAGTGATCAAAAAGTGCTAAAAACTATAACGTACAGTGAGTGTCACCAAACCAATATCAAGAATAAAGTTAATACTAAGTGAATTTTAAGAAAAACTTAAGTATTACAGTGAACAACAATCAGTGAAAAAGACTGATAAATCAAACAAAATATAAAATAAAGACACTATATAGTGCAATATGAAATTCGCCCAGTTCAAGAACTAAGTAAACTTTGCTTAAAATACGAAAAATAGTGATCCAACACGAAAAATAACCTTAATTAATTACTAGATGAGTCATTATTCATAGCAAATACATGCATTTAATATACATTTTCCTTCAACTAACGCCATCCAGCGATAGTGACGAGTAGCTTCAACACTAAAGCATACCAACGATCTATCGTACATCAAGCAGCGTTGTTGCAACTATTACAACCAATTACCACAAGAGGGCAGAACAAGTATCACACAAAAAGATAAAAATAACCGCGGCACTTTAATACCGTATTTATAACCGATACATCGTGGAAGAAGTTATGAATGTGCTTTGAAAAATTCAAAACGAACTGAACGAACAAAAAGCGATAATTGTACAATCAGCAGACAAAGTTACGGAACAAGTAACGAAAAATATAAACTACACATTGGAAGAAAAATTTAATGCAATGGAAATAAAATACGAAAACCTCAAAGAAAAGCTGGATAACCAAGACAAAGACTATATTTTCTCGAAACATAGTCAAAACAGAGGAATGTTGTCATTTTTGGACTGGCAGAAACTAAAAAATCGTATGTAGATGTAGAAAAATAGATACTAAGTTTCATTAATCAATATTTCTTTGTAGATCTAGAACGCAGAGACGTACAAGAAACTAGGAGAATAGGAAAGAAAGGAGAAAAACCCCGGCTTATAACAATAACGTTCACTGCATTGATAACGAAAATATATATCTTTAAACAAAGGAGAGTATTAAACGACACGATTTACTACATAAAAGAAGACTTCCCACAGCACGTTTTAGCTAAAAGAGGGAACAGCAAGAACAGCTAAAAATTGAAAAAGAAAAAGGGAACTTCGCCTCTATTAATTACCACAAACTGATAATACACTCAAAAAGAATACAACAATAGAAAACAAATAAAAACTCTACCAACATCACCAAGCGACAAAGATCTACCGTATTTAGAGCCAAATCCAAAAGCACATAAAAATAACAAAACTCAAACTCAATCAGGTTAGCAAAGATCATCGAGCCCATCAGAGGGAGCTATTAAACCGGGAATACTTGGATTCTTAACTACCAAAAAACCACAAAAATCAACTAAACGACCAAACAAATGAAAATAATAATAATAATATACAATAGCAATTAAAGCTCTCTCTCACGGAAAACTTATTAGAAACAAACACTATATTAGAAACGAACACTATCAAACCACATCTTTCAAGCCGGTTGGTACCCGCAGAAGATCAAGACCAAAACACTCCAAAGAAAACAAGACTCTTTTCAAATACCAAATACAACACTTTTCACAACACTTTATACAGATCGAATTATAATGTTAGAACACTTTCTACTTACTCACGTCTATTGGAACTAACAGAATCCTTAAAAGACATAAAGTACGATATTATTGGTCTCTCAGAAGTTAGAAAACACGGCAACAAAATTGAGGAACACGAGGAGTTCATTTTTTTTTCACCGGACTTTCGGAAAGAGTAGCGCTACTCAGATTATAAATCAATAGTTTAGACTTAAGCACCATTAATGTATACGCCCCAACAGAAAACGTGAAAAAATACAGAGAAAAATGGTCATCTATGGAGGAGGCCTTTACCCTTCGTTGAGAGGGGTTCTTGTACTTATAAAATATAAAAGCACCTAAAAGAATAAAGCACCTAATTAATTAATGCATGCAAACTGGTTCAATGTTTATTTTTATCTTTTAATTTTTATTTTTTCTTTTGTATTGTAAACTTATATTTAACCTATATTTGTAAATATTTATAACAAGAAATAAAAGGCTTTTTGTTTTTTTATTATTTGTTAACTACATTACACAAGGCGTTAATCTTTTCCTAAAGCTTCGGCCAAATCCATGCGACCAAAGTAAAGAAAAAGTAAAGTTAAAAAAAAATTGGCAGCGACTAACTCACAGCGGACACTGCCTTAGTATATTATGGCACCATGCACATTTATACGAAAGCGAAAACACGGCGTTACCAACTCAGGACTCAAAACAACTAGTGGTCAGACGTGTGTACTGATATTGCTAATATCTCGTAATATTTTAATTTCGAATTTTAAGTCTCCGTTGCTAATTATGACACAATAAAAATACAAAATAATCAAATATGATGTTAAGTGATCAGCTTGTTGGCCAAGTGAAAAAGTGTGCTAACCCCATAACTCTTCTGATCATACTCAAGACTAGTCTTATTACCAACAGCAACATGCATTTGTATAATGTGCATACAATATAGTAATACACAACATATTTTTAAAAGTATTTTCAAAATATTAAAAGTAAAACCATTATAAAATTTGACTAATACCCTTACTACTAGCAAATAATACAGATAGATTTGTAGAAAGATCAGTTTTCGTGTAACTGGTTTAAAAATATTTTTAAGCTCTTATAGCTTCTATAGCAGGCCCTCAGCGTGGAGACTAAATCCAGAAATCCCATAACAAAAATAACCCAACACCCCATCACACCGCCTTCATCTATCGATGAATACCAGAACTTTTGATGACTTTTTGATCACGCTCATTTTCTCTCTAGTTCAGCAACTCGCCTCTAGGTGACATTGGTTGTATCAGCGTTACTGCGCATGCTTAATCCCTCTTTTCGCCCCGCAGTTTGGTGACTCATGCCTGCTCATGCAATAGCTTTACCGCAGCAGTCTCCGAGTGCTACACGTCTTTTTAAATTATTTTTTAACTATATTGAAGACGTGCTACTTCCTACGTCCTGTTTTCTCAGTTAGGCCGAAACTTAGATGGGGTTAAAAAGTTGCTTGCTCATTTGCTTAGCCAAAAGTTTATATATTTGTTTTATTTTGATTTGTTGCGTATTTTTATTTGAATTCCTACTATATTTTTTGAACTTTCGATTGAGTGTATTTATAGTTAACACTAAATGCCTGAATTGGAGTGTGTAATTCATACGTAATTTCTTCTGTTTGACATTTAAGAAATATAAACCCAACTTGAGATATAACAGTGATACATGCCAAATTATGTTGCAACCAATTTTTTTTCTTTCACTATACCATTATATAATATAATTTATAATAATGTACTTCGTCAATTTTTTTTACTTTGTTTTAAAGTGTTGACTGAAAAACTCGAGCTACTAGAGCTTTTTTTCTTGTCAAATTGATCAGAGGCAGGAGTCGATTAATCTGTGATAGTACCTATCGTGATAATGATTAAAGTAATAAAGGCGATTTGTTCTAATGTATCTCGGTCCTAGTGGTGGACCCAGTCATGTTCCGGGCTGATTTGTGAAGTAAGTGAACTAACACAAGTATCTGGTTGGTCTGGTTTGTTACCTGTCACATTTCTAGACTGAGTACCTTCGACTAACCGTGTGTGCTTTGTTTATACCTCTGCATGCCCATTCAGGAATACGGACGTAAAGATACTTATTACCTTTTTTTTACAGTTAACATAAGGAACTTGGTATCAAATAGCCAGATATCCTAATGATTGGGAACAGGAGGACGATTGTCCCTATATCACATTCAATAACATAAGTGGCACCACTCGTTTTGAAATAGGTGGAATATTGAATGGAACTTCACGATTCGTAGATGGGAAGATCAAACTCGCACCATACGCCAATGGTGATGGAATACTCTTATTCCAGTCACCATCTTTTGAAGGTTAGTACATTGATTCATGCTTACGTAAGTATATGAAATAAAGCATCTACTACAAGGTAAGCATAAACCCTAAAAATTAAACCTACATTTAAATACACAGATTTACATAAAACACAATACGATTATCAGTATATTATTTTGGTGAAGTCAGTGACAGCTGTCTTGTTTGATATCCATAATTGGGACAGGACAATTTCAGTCACTTAAAATATAATTGTTAATTAAAGATGATTTCTTTTGTACCTCTTTGTTGTATAAGTGTGAAGACAATTATTGCTTAACTACTTTTTTTATTTAATTTTCAACTGGCATGAACAATATAAAATGCGATGTATTTCGTGGGTTGAAAAATTACGAGTAACTGCCGCATTATAACAACCTTTTTGCAACTTTTCTTTTGTACAGAGTTTGCTGAAAGAAAACGCTTAGAGCCGTTTGGATGGATGTTCGTTCTCTTTCACGCAAAAACTTCTAACCAGATTTAGATGAAACTATACAGGAATATAGTTTATACATCAGAACAACATATAAGATACAATTTATGTAAAAACATAGTTTGGTACGCAGACAAAGTCACTAGTGTAATCTAGGATTTTAAACTTAAATCGTCGCGAATTAATAACATTTTTAATTATTTATACGGCATACTCACGATCTCTTTTTATTTTGTTTGTCGATATTTCGGCCTAGTTGCATAGGCCGTGGTCACGACAAATAAAATAAAAAGAGATCGTGAGTATCCCGTATAAATAATTAAAAATGTTAGTGTAATCTAGCTTTAAGTTCTAAGGTTTGAAAAGTTAACCTAATATTAGGTCCTTACATATGAAATTGGCGTTTTGTCGTGCTGGCCGCTTTCAATACAAATTGCTCCTTTTCGGTTATGAATGCCAAATTAAAATTCATACAGCTATTCTACGTGTATTTGTATTTCGTAAACATTCGTTTGTTTCCTTTCTTCTGTTGCGTCGTTCAGTTTAAAAAATGGAAAAAATGAAATATCAACTTATTTACATGTACGTATTCCACTGTGGCACTAGTGGTGTGGAAATGGCTCAAAGGTTTAATGATGTTTATGGCAGTTGTGTAATAAGAGAAAAAATAGTGAGTTCAACATTTTCGCTCTGGAAATTTCGACCTGCTGAACAAGCTCGGTGGACGAATGTAGACCCAAGATAACAATGGAGATTTGATTCTTATGGAAGCAAATCAATCGCGAACTACGTCCGAGATAACTGCAAGCTGCAATGTAAAATTTTTTCAGTCCACTTGACTGACCACTGAAAATAGTAAGATTAAAAAGCTTAAAAAGTATGTTTTTCATGAATCGAGTGATGCGATTCGAAAAACGCGTGTCGACTGCTGCGTCACATTACTTTGCCAACACAAAAATTAAATGTTTTAAAATCGAATCATTACCAGTAAATAAAAATGGGTTTTCTATGACGATTAGAAACGCTCATCAGAATAGTTTGACCCTGGCAAGCCAGTCAAATCTTCAAGCAAAATTTGACCAAAAAATGTTAGTATTTGGTGAACTACTACCGGTGTCACACATTACAGTTTTCTCAAACCTGGTCAGATGATACGTTAGACGTCTATTGTCAGTAATTGAAACGTGATGCCATCATAATAAACTGCTAAACAACCGAGGCTAGTAAATCGCTCTACGCCACTGCTGCTTCTTGAAAACGCTAGACCTTATACTGCAAATCAGACGGCTACCAAAATAGAAACACGTACGTAATTGAAGCAATTGGGATATCTAAGTCATTCACCATACTTCTCGGACATTACTCTAATATTTTCTCTCACTCTAATGTGAAATTTTGATAACTTCATTGTAAAAATTCAAATCCCATGGCGCAGTCCAAAACGCCAAATCATATTATATTGATTCCCATCAGAATGTTTTTTTTTTAATAATGGAATAAATTGCCTATGAAATGGCAAAAGCTCAAAGATAAAAATGGTTTAAACTTTGATTATATAAATATATTACATCAAAAAGCCCTTCCATACGTATTTAGTATGGGAGGGCTTTTTTACATAGGTATCTATGTAAGGGCCTAATATTTAATTTCAGCCAGGAACATACCACAGCAAAGGCCTAGTAGGAGATAACACAACTTTTGGACATGATATGCTTTATCCTTTTATTATCCTTTGTCAATATATTTTTGTATGTACATTATGAGTAACTAGTAATTTGTATTTATTTATAGGACAAGTGGAACAAGATAAGTTGATAGTATATGTCCTGGATATTGATTATGACAAATATGTTATCGGTTTCGAATGCAAATACAACGAAGCAACGAAAAAGCATTTGGGTAAAATTTTAATTATTTTATAAAAAAAGTATAAGATTCTCATCATTTCTATTACCTTAGAATATGTTATACACATATACTATAATCGTATATAATTATATATATATTGTTATTATTTAAAACATATTTTTTGAACTTTACTATGAAAAAAATGTTAGTTTTACTATCTTCACGCCCACATCCCCGGAGATGCAGGCAGAAGGACCAAGGAACACACGTCTAACCAAAGACAGTAAGTCCCACAACGTGATAGTTAGCAAGCCTATCGCCAACCGGGCACATATCCAATCCCAGGCAAAGTTATTTTTAATAGACAATTGAAAATAAACATTTTCCATTTCATTGCCCGACCCGAAAATTGAACCCAGGACCTCAAGAAGTTAAGTCCGACGCTGGAACGCTAAACCACATAGGAGATTAATTTAAGGGGTTAGATTCAGTTCAGGAGTATTTATTAATATTATTTCTTTACTTCTCATCGTTATCGCCTCTGTGGTCTAGCGGTCCGGGTGTTGGACTTGACTGCGTGAGGTCCCGGGTTCGAATCCCGGGTCGGCCAACACAAAGATAAATTGGATTTTTCCAATTTTCTAATAAAAAAATGTTGGTCGTGATTGGAAATGTGCCCAGTTGGCGATAGGCTTGCCACCTATCACATTGTGGGGCTTAGTGTCTTCGGCTAGTCGTGGGTGCCTTGGTTGTACCTCTGCCTACCTCTTAGGGGATATGGGCGTGAAGATACTACTACTACTACTACTTCTCAACGTCAGCGCTTGGTAGAATTCCATTCATTAGGTAAAATTTATTATTATCACTACTTAACAACCATCAGAGTATCATACAATAAAACCAATAATCTAAAAGATAAAACAAATAATATACTGGGGAAAGTACGAGTGATGTTAATAAACTACATTTTGTGTAAAATAAAAACAAAGTTGTGTGTACATAACTTTGTTTTTATTTTGCACACTGAATTGCATTAATAGTACGTATTTTTGTCTTTTGCAGAATTTGCTTGGGTTGAATCACGAACAAAAACTGTAGATGATGATGTAAGAAAAAGTATAGATGGTTATTTGAAATCATCAAATTTAATAAAGTCTAGTTTTTTAAATTGGAAACATTTTACAGACGATTATTGCAAAACATTATCATAATTCTTTATGTTTTTTACCACTGGTGGTTGAGTGTTGCGCAGGAACTTGCTCACCGCCTTACCTATTCCTGTCATCTTAATGCCCCGGTTATATTTCAGTCCAAAGAGTAGGGTAGCCCACATCACGGCTGTAGGACAGCAACGCTCCTGTCACATCTATGGTTCCTGTAATCCACGATTGACTCTTATGATCAGGAAAACCATGTGTTTGTTTGCCGGCCTCTATATAAAAAATAGTATAAATTGGTTATTTTTATTACGTATAAATCAAAAATATTAGACTTTTACCACGTTTTAATCATTTATTAATATGTTTTAATAATTTTATTATGTTATGCAATATTTTAAAAGCCGTGCCAAACATGATAGCTATAGATGTAGCACTAGCAAAAGGTATCATTTTGAAATGGCGATGAATTCTTTTACCAATATAAACTATTGGAATTCTCTTCCTCTATATTTACGGATAAAGTCTTTTAATTATACAAGTAACATGGTAAAGAAGAAATTATAATTTTAGGGGTTTAAAATAAAGTTTGCTTTAACTTGCCTTTTATTTTTTTTCAGTTCTAATTTACTAAGCTGCTTTTAGCTACTTACTTTAGCTTTAGCTTACTATACATTATTATTATTGTTAAGAGTTCGTGAAGGCCTACCCCGATGATCACAACTCCTTACTCTTTAAGCTTAGATCAATACTGCAAAACCAACAGTTTTTAAGAACTGTATAATGCTCTTGGGATTGTTCAACTTAAGATCTTGGGGATTTATTAATTGCCCTCCCAGATGCCTATTTCTAGTCTAAATTAACGTGGGATATTCGCAGAGGACGTGCATTGCCGTCTCTTCTGCTTCAAGGCAATACTTGCAGTCAGATGTCTCTGCAAGGTTCATTCTGCTAAGGTGTTTGTTTAGCCCGCAGTACCTGTTATAGCTCGAACCAAGATCCTGAGCTCTTTTCGGTGCATAATGATAGCAATTGAAGAAAATTTGGCGTTAAACCCTACCACGAGTGCCTTTGCATGCTCTTGGCCCGTAGTTTTTTGCCAATTTGATAGACTTTCTTATTGAGTCCATTTACTCGGCAAGCTCCTAGAAGTGCTTCTAGCAACTCCCCATATTGGCTCTGGTCCTACAGGGAGTTCCTCTGATCCCTTCCTAGCCAGAGCGTTTGCAACCTCATTTTCTTTTATCCCAGTGTGTCTGAGAATCCATGCAAGCGATACTTTGTTGTTTGCGCCCAGCTTAATTAAAACATAGGCGCACTTCTAAGTATGCTCAGAGTTAAATTTCTTTAGATTGCCAGTGCCTTTAGAGCAGCCTGACTATCTGTGAACATAGCAGCAGTTGAGGTTTTCTTGTGCGCATGTCAGTATTGCCTTGTATATCGTAGCATAAAAGCCTAAGCTTTTTTATATGCTTTTTTAATAATGGCCGCTGACAATAATATGGGAATACGTATGGGTGACCAAGTAGTGAACTGCCTGCTTTATGCAGATGATGCTGTACTTTTGGGCTCTACACCATCTGAGCTGCAAACACTGGTCACAGTTATGGAAGGAGATTGTAAAGAAAGGGGCTTACATTTAAATGCGATGAAAACCAAAATAATGGTGTTTGAAAGAGACGTAGCCAGAACGGATGTAAGAGTTATGGTTGATGATGTAGTGCTGGAACAAGTGAATGAAATTGTATATCTTGGTTGTGCTTCTAGAAGGGATGGAAGGTACACCGCGGATGTAGAGAAGAGAGTGAGTGCAGGGAATGATGTGAATGGAGCGTTGGGTAAGCTATTCCAAAGCGAGGTTTTGAGTCAAAAAGCTAGACTCACTTCGCATAATTCTGTGCTTATTCCAACGTTACTGTATGAAAGCGAGAGTTGGGTAAGTCAGAAAGAGCATGAAAGTAGGATAAATGCGGTCGAAATGAGAACACTACGGAAAATCTGTGGTGTAACGCTCGCTGACCGCATTCGTAACAGTGAGATCCGAGAAAGAGTGGGATTGAAAGAAAGTATTGGTATTAAAATGCGAAAGGGCATGCTCCGCTAGTTCGGTCATGTGGAAAGAATGACAGATGAAAGATTGACAAAGCAGATATACAATGCGAATGTGGATAGATGTAGGTACCCGGGGAGACCAAGGCTGACATTTCACGATCAGATCAATCGGATATTATCCGAGGGTGGTGTGAAGAGTCTCCAAAACCAGCGTGTGTGTATGAAAAGGGTTATGAATGTGAAGGAAGCAAGACAGGTTTGTCAGGATCGTGAGGTCTGGCACTCAATACTCTCTGCCTACCCCGTAAGGGACTTGGCGTGAAGATATGTATGTATGTGTGTATGTTCTTTTATATTGTTGTCATATTCTATGTGAAAAGGGATTAAATAAACTGACCATCATGGGTGGCCTTCGGTTGTCCTCGATTCGGCCTGGTGTCGAGGACCCAGCGATTGCGACTGAGCTCCCCCTCAGCCATGCAGCCCTGGGCTCGGTTTAACATACCTGGGCTTGGGTCTCTATCCCCAATGCACCCACCGCTTAAAAAAACCCCGTTACTCCTATCCACCCAACGCTCCCCCCTCTTTTGATAGGACATTAGGTGGTAGAGTTTCGCAGAAACTCGCCCGGATTGGTACTACCACCTTACCTATTCCTGTCGCCATATTGCCAATGCTTGCTGTTGACGTATTCTAGTTCCGAGGGTAAGGTACCCTGTAAACTTGATTTTGCTCGAGGCCTAATATCCCGGCCTCAGGTTGGCAACTCACGATTACCACCATTGTTGTCTATAGGCGGCGTGAATTTCTTACTATCACGAAATCCGGCTGCTTGTTTGCCATAATATCATAAGAAATATAAAAAATAACAAAATGCTTGTTTAGAACATAAACAAAACAAAACTGGTTCTAACCGGCCACAGTTCAATGCGCAGGCTGGTGACGTCATTAATCATCAAAATTATTAAATCGATGATACAGGCTTTAAAATTTTTTCAAACTTGCGATTTTATTCTTAACGAATCCTTTCACTATAGGAAAGCATAAAAAAAATCAACAGTACGCCATATTGGATATGTAACGATATCACATTATTTTTTAGGCAAGCCATTTTATTTGATACCCATATTGTAAAAATACATTAAAAATTACTATTCCGTCTTGGATGTTCCTCCATATTGTATTACGTCACATTATATTTTGTCGAGTTGCTCTCATCGAGCCGTTTCATATCTTATCCATATTGTAGAAGTGCATTAAAAGTAATTATTCCGCCACCTTCGAAAGTCGGACGTATTGGATTTAGAATGACGTCTTGTATTTTATCAAATTCAAATTCAAAATAGCTTTTATTACGTAGATCTATACAAAGATTCTTGTAACGCGTCTATATAATTCTAGAAACTACCACCGGATTGGAACGCGGCCACTTACTGAGAAGATCTCAAAAGAAACTCAGCGGGCTTGTCTTTTTTCTTATAAATCTAATTTACAAAAGTTTATTACATTTACAAATAATTTGCATAAATTGGAATGTGAAGCAATTAATCCCAAGCATTTTTGTCTTCTAAATATTCTGAAATCTTATAATAACCCTCGCCATAAAACTTAATCTTAATACATTTTTTTAATTTATTAAATGGTAAGTCTTTAATCGTGCATTGTCATCCAAACAAAACGTGTAAACAAAATTTTAGCTCAATCGGTTTCAAGGTCTTACTTCCAAAATTCAGTTTAAAGGCTCCACCCGAACAAAGATACATACATTGCAAGTTAAATAAAAACTTTTAAAAATATGTTTTTGCTACTATCATGTATTTGCATAATCTATGGCGGGCAACTCCGTTGTATAGCGTATCAAAGTTCTTTGTATCTACCCATTATAATGAATTTATAGTTACACATTAAAAATAATATTGTTAAGTAGTTTAAGTTTTAGCCCTGATGATGCTGTACAAGCGAAACCGGTAGGCTATTAATTACAAAGTAATAAATTATAAGTGATAAGTAAAACAGTACAAGTGTTTCTTTCTTTAAAAATATGAATATTTGCAAGCGTTTTCATATTTGAGAAAACTTGCCCCTTTTAAAATAAATAACAAGATTTTCTATAAATTTTAAAGAAAGAAAAAATTTCGCCCCAGACAGGATTTGAACCTGTAACCTTTCGTCTCAAGCCGACGAATGCTCTAACCAATTGAGCTACTGAGGATTCAAGTCCCGTGGCGAAATTTTTAATTCCTTTCTAACCCGTTAACGCGGGTAGTTATGTCCTATAGATACACAATTCTGAGTACCCACCAAATGAGTTCATCATTACAGATGAAATTCACATTTTAGAATGGCCATAACTTTCGTTTTTCGCAACGTATTTTTATTTTAGCACTTGCCCTGTGCTTGGGACAAATTTTCTATAAATTTTAAAGAAAGAAAAAATTTCGCCCCAGACAGGATTTGACAGGACAGGCTTGAGACGAAAGGTTACAGGTTCAAATCCTGTCTGGGGCGAAATTTTTTCTTTCTTTAAAATTTATAGAAAATTTGTCCCAAGCACAGGGCAAGTGCTAAAATAAAAATACGTTGCGAAAATAACAAGATGTTCGAATATTTTGATATTAAAATCGGCGTCAGTATAGTTGTAGAATAGTAGTAGTCTAAGACAGCCGTATAAATCTATGTTTAAAGGTTTTAAAAATTCAGAAATTTTGATTAATTTACATATTGAGATTCCTTTTAAATTTTGAGACATTTTAATATTTACAATATATCTTGTAACAAGTTTAAATGAATTGATAAATTGGCTATTGCTTAAAATATTTTAATTAAATAAAAACATCTTGATACTTATGTATAGATAGTTATCTATCTATTGAATTGCATTTTCTAAAACGAGTAGAAAATGTTGTAGTCGGAGATCCGAAGTAAGGTCGACCTACACCGAGCTGATAATAGGATGAAACCGGTTTGATAGCAAATTTAGTACATGTGAAGGAAGCAAGACAGGTTTGTCAGGATCGTGAGGTCTGGCACTCGATACTCTCTGCCTACCCCGTAAGGGACTTGGCGTGAAGATATGTATGTATGTATGTATTTAGTACACCAGAAAATATATTAAAAATGGGTTGCCTGAAAAAATTCTGGACATTTTTTTAAAATTTTTTAAAATGTTTTTTAAAACCGGTTTAAAAGCTACAAAACCGGTTACATCCTATTATGAGCTCGGTGTAGGTCGACCTGACTTCGGATCTTAGACCATTAGCGAAATTAACAACCTGTTTCAAACTGTGAATCTTTAACAAAAAAAATTAACTCTTTTTCGAAAATATGAAATAACTCACTCAAAATATAATATCTCCCTGGACAAGTTACACAAATTGAATCCAACTCCAAAGTAAGCAAATTATATGCTTGTGTTATGGGTGTTAGTTAATGATTCTAATACATTGAAATACTTAAATAGATACCAGAATAAATTTAATAAACAGCGCGACCCGGAAATATAATTGTATATCACATGAATATCTTCCTGCGTCGGAAATCGAACCCGGGGCTCGCGGTTGGTTCATAGAGTTAAGCGTGTACGCTAGCCTAGCACTAGTAGGGATAATAAAATGATTTATGAGCCTGACAGTCAGTCATATTACCGTACATATTTGCATAATTTCTGCAAAAACACATTGTTTGGCCTGCAATTTTGTATTGCTTTGCAAAGTTTGCAGATGCATGTATTACAGCCCTGACAAGTATTATTCGTTATATTAGGGGCTTCTCATTAGCGGAATCAAAAGAGCTGATTTCGAAGTGGTTGCATATAAAATTTGTCATGATCCGACAAGTAGTTTTTGAGTTAGACTTAATAATAAAAAAAGTAAGTATCTTCACGCCCATATCCCCGAAGAGGTAGGTAGAGTCACAACCAGGGCACCCACGACTAGCCGAAGACACTAAGTCCCACAATGTGATAGGTGGAAATTGATTTTGGAAATACCAAATTTTCTTCTTGTTAACTGAAATGGGATTCGAACCCAGGACCACATGCAGTCAAGTCCAACACCTGAACCGCTACACCACAGAGGCACTTTTCTTAGAAACCTCATTATTGATAAGCAATGATGTAACTTAAAAAAGACTAGTGGGAGGTTAATGACTTTTTGCTGGACCATTTCGGACAAAATTGCTATCTTTTGAAAACAAAATGATCAAAACGTGACGTGGTACCCAGATAAATAGTTGGAGTCGGTTTTGGCAATTTTACTGCGCTTAAGTATCGCTTTTATTGTCAGATGCAACTACATTGGTGTCAGTTTCTTGACTGCAAATACTTATATGATTTTCTTTGTCTTCAGTCTTTAATTTTTGTAATCAGTTGCAACGTTTTTTTATTTTTATTTTCTTGTTTATTATCTTCAATGTACATAAAACTGAATTTATAACAAGTATAAATTAGATATCGTAGGCATCTTTGAGTTATAACTCAAAATATATAAATTCAAATCTTTATGTACCTTTTACCGTATAAATGTATATAAATCAGTTGCCAGCGACCGGTATAAATTTTTCGGTCAAGAAATTGGTTCCGTGGGTGATATATGACAATCATCACGGCAAAGGTATCTCGTATATGGGAGCTCCGATTTATGGTTGGCAATATGCTATTTGATGAAAATGTAGGGCCAATTTTAGTAGAGTAATGGAGTAGTGCTACTTGCACTTCTTTATATACAGGTTTGAATTCTTTATATACAGGTTTTGAGTTGTTAACTGCCTGGAAACTATGAACCTGAAATGATTCGTCTGGATGAGTAACAATTTTTTAACTGATTTCATAAAAGGAGGTTAATATGTTCGACTCCTATATAAAAAGTTAGTATCGCAGTGTTCGTTACCATCTCTTCAAAACTAGCTTTTTGATGAAATACGTACACTTTGTAGGTCTGTTAACAGGTAGTTTTTTGTATTTCATCCCCCTAATGTGATTAGAGAAGGTTACCCCAAAACACTATTTTTATTTTACGAACAGATTTTTTTGATGATATGGCATTAAAAATACATACAACCCCCAATTTTCTACCAAACCAGAAAAAACAACATTTAAAATTCTTTTATACAAACAAAACAGGTGGAATGAAGTTTGTTGCTATAGTTCGATTTTAGATAACTGATACACAATGGTATTGGATTTCTTCGTCACATTTTGTAAACAGATTACAAAATCCTTTTTTTTATATTTAAAAAACGTATTTATGAGGCTGGTGCTAATTGTATAGCTACATATTCATCTTAGCATATCTATCACAGCAACATGCACCTTCTGCTCATAATAATTACTAATATTATAAATGCGGAAATTAGTGAGTATGTATGTATGGGTGTTTGTTACTCTTTCACACTAAAATGGCATAACGGATTTGTTTGAAATTTTAAACACGGATAGATTGTGACCTTAACATATATACTACTTTTAATCACGATCCCACAACGGGTTTCCGTGAAAACTACGGATGAAGCGAACAGCTAGTAATAAATGTTTTTCTGGACAAATTACACAAATTGAATCTAACCCCAAAGTAAGCAAATTATACGCTTGTGTTATGGATGTTAGTCAACGATGCTAATACATAGAAATACTTAAATACACAAAAATAGGTATAATAAACACCCGGACCCGGAAATGCAAACGTCTAAATGAGCCTCGCGGTTGGCTCATGCCTTTGAGCCTCATGCTAATACTGATTATACTTCACTGCCAGACAAAAGGAAAAGCCAATGGCGGTTTTATGGAATTATTGTCATAAAAAGGTTGATTGACGCCACTTTGCGTAAGCTGTAGTTATTCGAGTTCACATATGATCAACATCACTGGACTTATGAAGAGCGGATCCGAAATACTTAAACTGGCATATTTACTTGTCCATGTTTTTGTCAATTCGAAAAGGTGATGATTCTCAGGGTGGATATAGGGTCCATGGTTCCATATCTCGGCAGAAACCCATATTGATATTCCGAGACTGTTCACTTCTGTGTACATAAACTGACTAGCTTGATAGGGTATCAACCAAACATTCTCACCATATATATATATTCTCACACACACAACATTTGTCGTTTTCCAACCCCCATTTTAGCTACATAAGCACCATTTTCTTCTATCTTTCTTCGCTCGAGTTAAAGTTGAGTTGCCGTTTACGCAAAAATTTCATTTAATAAGGCTTCCAAATATACAATAATAGTATCATATTTGATAATATTTAAACATCGATTTTTTGAAGTGGAATACATAACTCTTATTGTAAAAAATATCTAAAATATGACATGAAGTCTAAATTACAGAAAGAAGCTGCTCCTGACCTCCGCTACATTTACTGCAATTTATTTACACGGCTCGCATGTAAAGAGCAACACTTGTGCTGTTTTACAGAGTAGAATGAATGTTTTTGTGTTGCAGCGTAACAATAATGTGCAGAAGAAGAAAATGTGCGTTTCCAAAACTACAGTGCCCGCAAGCACAGTAGTTTTGGAAACGCACATTATTCATTAATCATTTCTAAGTTCGAGCAAATGCTATCAAAGATTACTTTAATGGTATAACCTTTCAAAAAACTGTCAAATGATGCAAAATTCGTAGACAAAATTTACGATAATAGTAAAGAAATGCTTTATGCAAGATTTCGGTTAAAAAACTTCTTGAAAAATTAACTCATTTTGGTGGGACGTTGTAAAATTTTGTTGCATTAAAAGTGAATAAAGGAATTATTCGAAAAGAAATTAATGTTGTTGCTAGTAAAAACAGTGCTGCTTTCAAAATATACTCAACATGTACGTGATGTAAATTTAAATTCGGAATAACAATGATATTTGCCAATTTAAAAAAGAGCAACTTGTCTCCATACAAAAAGATTTTTAAAATTATTTCTAAAATAAATCGTTATGTAGATACGTAACGCCTGGCCGTTACAACCACGGCTGACATTAAAAAGCTTATTTTAAGTTCTTAGAAGCACTTTGATTATTTAATTCAATTTATAGTAGTTTTTATCGATAAAGTAACTTGGTTACAGATATATTTTGGGTTTGACTAAAAGTCCCTAATAAAAAAATAATACTATCTACTATGCATATCTCTTTATTATTTGATTCTTTTACTATTTTTATAATAAAAAAATTAATAAATCATAATAAATTAAAATGTAAAGATAAAAACTCATCAACCAACGCGTTAAGTGCCTTACACAACCAGCTAAGCTATATAAATGCGAAACAAAATGTATTAAGAGCTTTAATTATGAAACATACAATGTATTTGTTATTTATTTTAAACCTGATAAACTTCTCTTATTGTACTGTGTATTTCGATTCACCCTGCCCAAATGTAAAACCAGTTGAAGATTTTGACTTAAATAAAGTAAGTTTGTAAATAGTTTTATACTGTAATATATGTAGGTATACAATTAAGATTTAACTTGCCCAGCTTAAGACGGTAACATTAGTAATTCCTACCAACATAAGTCGACTTGAAACGGTGTTTTGAATTGTAGAGTAGCTGGTGTTGTTTAGTCTTAATTAAAAACAAATCTATAGATATATAACAAAGACGGGTTTGCTACAACACTTATAATCTCGAGATCTGCTGGACCAATGTTCATGGTTTTTAATTAGTTGGATTTGTCTTCGCCCCAATTAGCAGAATACACCTTAAAATATAATAAAAAAAACTGTGAATATATATATACTGTTTTTACTATCAACAACATTAATTTCTTCTCGAATAATTTGCTTATTAACTTTTAATTGAACAAAATTTTATAACGTACCACCAAAAAGAACTAATTTTCTAATAAGTTTGTCGATAAGTTTTTTAACTGAAATCTGGCATAAAGCATTTCTTTATTAATATCACACATTGTGCCTATAAATTTTGCATCGGTTGACGGGAAGAGTATCGTGATAGTTTAACCGATTAAGATAAAAATTGATGGAGAGGTAGCTTAAAACCGTGAGAAGGACATGGGGTACATACAACAGCGGGAAAACTAGGAAAAATTACATTTTAATTTTTCCTTAACGGACGGAACGAAGTTTGCTGGAACAGCTAGTATATTATAAAGTTAGTCTAAATTGATTTTACTGTAAGCATGTAGTAATTGCATTTTTTTTCTTTTGGTCGGTTTTGAAATAAAACTTAAATCTGATGGTCAACGTAGTCATTACAACAGCTTGTACTTAAAAAAAAAACAACTGTCACTTAAAAAAGGCACCGATACTGTGATATTAATGTAGTAGCTTTCTTTTCCAAGGATCACGTGTGAAAGGTTGTTGCTTACTCACCTTTCAGCCTGAAACACAACTATGGCGGCAGAAAAAGGTAGAACGGTGCGATTTATCCGAGCGAGCTGCTGCAAAGGAGTGGAATGCTTTGGTGCAACTTGCTATAGTAAAAAGTGGTAGAAATAGCCTTGGCGGTATAATTGGGTGGTGTTGCCATCTCCCGATCCATATTTATCAATACTAAATTTAAGACTTTTACATTATAGTTTGCTCAAGGAACCTGGTATGAAATAGCAAAATATCCGAACGAATGGGAAATCAATGAAGATTGTGTATCAATGGAATATCCTGGTACTGAAGACAAAAGTTTTAGAATTATTGGAAGCGTTATGGGAAAGGCTAATGAAATTGATGGATATATGGATGTTAAATTGACAGCAGGAACTAAAGGAGTTATAGTATTTCGATCTAAATCTTTTACAGGTCAGTAATTACTCGCATTATAGCTCTAAAGTAAACGACAATGAACAACCAAGTGCAAGCTAAACTCACCTCTACTTAGTTTCATCACTTTTTATAGATAGCAAGTATAAATAAATAACTTATATTGAAAGTAATAAATAACATTTTTGTGGATGTTCATGTTATTGCTATTCAAATTACTTGTATCAATTACAGTAAAAACTAAAGAACTAAAAACGTCGTCAAATACTAGTGAATAGGTACATATTGTTTCATCCATTTTTTACATGATACGCAGCATCAATCACTAACAATATAGTATCCGGTTAGATTTGAGTAAACTGTAATGAACGACAACGGCATGAGTCCACCAAACACTTAGAAGTAATTTTTTGGTCAAGTTTTCCTTGGGCATAATTTGGCAGCTCGCCAGGGTTGCATTGCGATGAGTACTTCCGACTATCATAGAGAATCTTTTTTTCATCACAGATAGTGATTGGATTAAAAAATCCTTCATTATTGTGCCGGTCAAGTAACGTAACGTTTGCCGCTTTTGTTTTTCTAAATTCGTAAGGAGCGCACCATCCAAACTTTTCGTCGCAAAATCGCAGACTGCTGTTAACTTGGACGTGTTTTTGTGATAGATTTGCTTCCCTAATAGCTTGTTTGTCCGGACGTTCACGAGGTTTGTTGTTGTTGTTGAAACTTCCAGAGAGAAACCGCTGGAAATAAAAACGTACTATGTGTTAGTTTTTAGACAAGACCACCATTCACATAGTTAATCCTTCAAGCCGTTTCCGTAGCACTGGTGCCACGGTGGAAATTGTCATAATTAATAACGCCAAGCTTTCAAGTCTTCCATTTTGGAGACTGAGCGACATAAATAGGAAAGAAACTGGATGGAAGTAGCTCTAAAGTAATTTTAATTTGGAATTCCTAACCAAAGAGGAAAAATTTGAATTTAGTAGCCAGTATAACATAACGGAAATTTCATAAGTAAGGACCTAATATTTTTAAGGATTTTCAGCTTTTTTTTTCTAATCGTAAAAATTATAGGAAGACACATTTTACCAATTTCAGAAACCTCCAACTGTTAACTTTTAGCGCATCTATGACATATTTGTTTTTTAATCTTGCACTCTTCTATTTTAAAATTTGGAGGTTAATCATTTTGTCACTTAGTCTTTCAAACAATTAACTTTGATAAAAAGTCTTCTAATTTTTGTGAAAGAAAAGTGCGAAAAAATTAACTAAGTTGCAGTGAGAAAGTACAACGGTTAACAGAAATATAAAAATGACAATCACTGACGTTTCTGCGGGAGCAGTAGCTTTGACGTCAGTACTATTACTAATACTTATAATTAACACTACTACTTCTACTCACTTATTTCGAGAATTTGTTTTGATATCAATTCATCTTGTATTGTTTTAGGGGAAACTTTTGTTCCTACTTATGTTCTTGGTATCGATTACAATAAATTTGTAATACTTTACGAATGCCGATACGATGAAAAAACAAAAAGACGTCATGGTAAGTTTGAATTAAGTGCAGTAAAACTGCCAAACCCAATTCCCCTTATATCCAAAGATTCCCATACCAAAATTTTAATGTTTTAGTTTGTAGTTGATTGTATTAATAAAAAAAATTGAAATAAAAATTACATGCAATGTCATATTAAAATAACTTTAAAACCATGTGTCAGCCATAAATAGCACAGTATGAATGAAATGCTTCCAAAAAGACAAAAATACATTCAAACTAACCACCTTCCTCGGTTTTTAATACAGTTAGAAATAGAATAAAACAACTTTTTACTATGTACCAAATACATAAATAGTAAATACACTCAAAATATATCCAAATAGCTAAAATAGTTGAGGGAATAAGACTTTGAGACAAAACAAATAGAAAGAAAAGGAAAAGAAAAAAAATATTTTATGAAAAGACTGCTGTTTTGAACCACAAACAAGTGAGGTATTCTAGGATTTAATTTCAAACGCAGAAAGCGTTCCTTACATAGAACTCTGAACAAAGTCTGGGACTCAAAATGAATTGTAGGAAGTAAATTAATTTTGCAAATAGGATTTTTCATTTTTTATACCCTCTATGAGAGAAAACGTCATTTATAGGTAAAAGAGATCTATAGTTGAGTAGTAATACTAATATTTGAGTAGTGCTTAATTTTGAAAATGAATGGTGACGGTTTAATGTGAAACGGTGCCAACTGTAGAATTGTTTATTTTCTCTAATCACGTCAGGTTCATTGTTGCACTCTCTTTGAACCTACGCTTGCATCTACTTTGCAGGAAAGTAGATAAGGTCTGTTCTACACATAGAACCAGGACCAAAACTATGGAATAATGTTGAGGCTGGCAGTGTATAAATTTGAAGTTGCATTGCTAAGCATGAATTAAGTTTAAGATATTTATAGATGTAGGTATAAATTTTCCTGCCACGAAATTTATTACTTATCTTATTATAAACAAAGGACAAACTTTTGTTTAAAATTTGGAGGCCAGGATATTTCATATATTTACACATAAGGACTAAACCCCTGGTCACGAAATACTGAGGGCATTTCATCTGTAATTTTAATATCAAGAGACCCCTGTACTTGTTAACTGTCATAAATAAAAATAAACGTTACTATTTTCAATTATATTTCAGATTTTGTATGGATTAACTCAAGAGACAAAGTGCCAGACAAAGATACAAGGAAGATTATTAATGACTTTCTTAAAACAGCAGATCCAGTGGACCCCAAGTACCTGCTTTGGGACCAGTTCACTAACAAAACTTGTCCAGAAAAATCCATAAAATAAAATGTTTTAATAGTAAACATCAAATCTATATTGTATAGTTTTTGAACGAACGTAAGTTATGTTTTTCATTGTTGACACATATGGCACCAGTGTAAATGTTCTGTTCTCTGTAAGCTTTACCGGTTAATAAACGTATTGTTATACTTTCATCTATTATTCAAATTTTCAACATAAAATATGGTAAATTTAAGTTTTGATGCAATAATACAAGTATCTGTAAAAAATATATTTCAAAGGAATGTTTTTCTGAATAAGTTTATTTATTTCTTACTAAACTGACTGAGTATGCCCTACAGAGAATTTGTACTTAGAGGTAAATCAGAGAACAACATTCGAACATGTAAATGAAAAGAGTTAATCTAGTAATATTTGACTTTTACGGTTCCATTGAAATATATACACAAGAAATAATATCATTATCATATCTCGATAAGACTGACAGCCAGTTGTTTATCAATCAGTACTAGTCTCCCAAATTACAACAATATTTGACGTCATAATATGTAGGTTACACTATTAGTTTAGCGTTACTTAAAAATAAAACAACATAAAATGACCACAATATTATATTTATTGCTTTCCAAAATAATCGAACCATTTTTTAAAACAGGAGGACCACATATCGAAAGGCATGTTTTCTACGTGCTGATTGATCGCTATCACTGCCTCTTCGGAGTTGATTAAAGTAAAATCTATTGATTAAAGCGTTATCATGGTGTAGGGGAATGCGGCTTGTGGGTTGTTTCTCGCGAACTTTTTCTAACACCCAAACAAATGGTACGACTAGAATGGTAGAATACCAATCGGCATCAACACTCTTTTGATCTTCAAGTGGAATTGTACAAATGAGACCCGTAGCTGGTAAAAAGACACGATATTTTTTTTTACCAGCGTTTCTCGCCTGTTTCACTTTTGTTGGCCTGTTCTCATTTTCAAACACCCATTCACAAGATTGCTGTCTTTTACGAGTTCGACATAATAAATCCCTGTTTCGCTTCCTGTAATAACGTCATGAACAGCATCAGAATATCCGTGGTCGTACTTCAGTAGCATCTGAGAGTACCATTCTACGGGAGCCCGTTTCTGCTTCGCTGTTAGTTCTTAAATGATCCAACGTCAATAAAGTTTCCAAACTTTCAATTCTTCGAGTAAAATCTTCTGAATTTGGCTCATACCGATCCCCAATAGTCCTCAAGTTGTCTTATAGGTAATCTGGGGGTTTTCTTCAATTTACCACTTAACAGTAGCCGCTTTATTTTCGTTATAGGCAGTTGAAGGCCGCCCTTTACAAAATTCGTCATGTAAAGAAACTCGACCTCTCTCAAATTCAGCAAACCATTACGTCACGGTGCTTAAAAAAGGTGCTTCTCTCCAAAAAGCAATTTGAAGACGAGCAGCACAGTTTTGCGGAGAAAGAGAACTCTTAGAATCATAAAAAATCATCGCTCTAAAATATTTTCGACTTAATTCCATTTTCGTTGCGTACGTAGAACATTGATGTATGATAAAAAAACAATTGAAAAATTATTTCCCACCAATTGTTGTTTTTTATTACTAAGAAGGTTGCAACATTTCAAAAATATAATATTCGAAATTCAATTAGTTCCGATTAGCTAGAAGTGCAAAACTTTTAGTGTACCCCATGGGGTATTATTTATTTATTATTTATATACAAATGTTAACTTACAACATTCTGTTGATAGTTGTGGTAATGAAAACAGACATAAAAGGTAATTTATTCAAATAATTTAAATGACCATTGATTGATTCATTGATAATGAATAATTTAAGCATCTCTAAGATGTTTGTTTTGCAAGATCAGTTATTCGATTCATTATCGATTATGTGTATTAACATTATCTGAAGAATAAAGTGACGAAATGTAATTTATCATCAAACATGATCGTCCAAGTGAAGTTCAATCATTATTATACGATTTGATTATTCCGTAGATACACTTTCCATCCCTAGACACTCCATTTATTCCAAATTAGAAGTCTCTAAAAATAATGAAGAAATTACTGATAGCATAAGCTTAAATATGGTAAGTTAGTGATAACAACGTGTAGTTCCCCGTGTTGATCCGGGTTCCTTTGCAGAATAGACCATCTGCCTTTCTGCCGGGCAGCTCATATAAAGCGAGCGTAGGCTTATCGTCACTAACACCGTGACATCTGTCTAGGTGGTACAGTTTCGCAGCGACTTACCCGGATTGGTACCACCGCCTTACTTATTCCTGCCGCCATAACGTCGTGATGTGTTCCTGTTCGGAGGCTAAGGTAGCCGGTAAACTTACTTTTGCTCGACGCCTAACATCCCGGCCTCAGGTTGACAACGCACCATTACCACATTTGGTGTCACTAGGCGGCGTGAATTTCTTTTCATCAGGAAATCCGTCAGCTTGTTTGCCTTCCAATACCATAAAACAAGTTATTTACTTATAACGCCAACTCTGGTTTTAATGAGAGAAACCCAGAAAAATCTAGGAAGATTTTTTTTGTGTGTCTTTCTAAATTAAAATTGAAATCAAAGACGGTTTTTACATTTTTATTGCGCCTAAATTATTTCTGTCAATATAAATGTGCGCGTTTGTGTTCTGATGTAACGGTTATGGTAACTAATTTTCTACGGAAGGGGCTCAATATCTAATGTTAAAATTTGTAAACCACTCCTGATCTATGAATGTATAGGCTACGCTTACATATTGTAACCATTTAAATTTGCTTATTCCAATTTTAATATAACGAGTAATAAACATTATATAATTACCAATGTAAAGAACTCTTTACATTCATTTTAAGGCATTTTTAAAAAATGCTATTTTAAGGATAATAATTAGTACCTATATAGCAAAATGTTTAACAATAAGGCTTAGCTCAATTGGGAATTGCTAGTTAATTTATATTATTAAATAATTTTATAAAATTTAATATTATAAAATTATATTGTCTAGTCTATTATCTGTATTAAGTTTTGTCTAATCAGCAGATAGATACATTTTGCTAGAAAAAAATGAATAACCACCGTACAAATCAAAATAAATTGAGAGAAGCAGATGTTACTTGAAATGAATGTGAAAAAACAGTAAACTGCAGACACCACTGATGTTATATGTGAGTTGTTACCCCATAGTAGGGTGGTTAGCTCTGTTGTGCAGCTCTACTGGCATGAAAACACGACGTGTCGTTAAAGCGGCAGGAATAGCTTAGGCGGTAGATTCGGATAATTTGCTACTCAGCGATATTGTTGGTAATGCCTCTGTGGTGTAGCGGTCCAGCGTCGGACATAATTTCTCGAGAATCAGGCAACCGGGTCGGGCAACTTAAGAACTAGAAAAAAAATATTTTAAATTTTCTAATAAAGATAACGTTGTCCGGGATTGGATATGTGCCTAGTTGGCGATAGACTTGCCACCTATCCCATTGTGGGACTTAGTGTCTTCGGATAGTCGTGGGTGCCCTAGTTGTCCTTCTGCCTATCACTTCAGGCATATGGACGTAATGATCCTTTTTATACACCATTTAACCTGTGCTTACCTTTTACAAGCTGCCAAGCGAAAGGTCAAAGGTCTAGTGTTATATATTCGTGAGGACGAGTCGGCATATTTAGAAACTATATAGCCTTATTGCGATATTTGTACTTTCCCCGACACATCTATTGCAGCATGTTTTTATCCGTGAAATCCAGCTTCTGCTTATCTGTTCCAGCCCTGGCCATGTTTTACTGCTAAGCAAAAGGACAAGACCTATGATGGTTTTATAGACATGTCCTTTCAAATTATTCTACTACTATTCTGGAATCACAAATGATGCCAGTTGATTCTCGCAACTCTGCCCATACTACTAAAAATAGAGTTGAGATGTTGTGCTTAATATCAATAGACGTAAGAAGAATGGATCCCAGTTGCATAAACTAGTCTGTACCTTGCTCATGTCTTCATCTATTCGTAGAGACTAGGCATCCAAGACGTTACACGCAATGTACTCGGTCTTAAATACGTTCAATTTTTGACACCGTTATTGAGCAATTATTTCCACTGGTTAACCCACAATAGGAGGTACAAGAGATGTTTTTTTTTGTCAGAGGTCAGCAAACAAGCACACAAATATTCTGAGATTATGAGCTAATAGATACCGTAGATGTTATTGTGTAAGCCTACCGGTTACCTACAGAATCAGAATCAGAATCAGAAAAATCTTTATTCACTTGAACCATACAAGTGGTATTTGTGCGCGTTGATAGCTTTTTTAAACTACCACCGGATCGGAATCGTGGTCACACACTTAAAAGATCCGGCGAAAGAAACTCAACGGGCTTGCCTTTTTTCAATAATAACAATTACAATATAAACTAGATTAAAAATATAAATTACAATCTTACTTTAACTTAAATAAAAGATACAACAAATTACATTACAAATTGTAGTGGGAGATTGGAACCTCTGTCCCCAAGCATGTTCATCTTAAAAATACTCTGAGACCGTATAACAGCCTTTTTGACTCGTAATTTTGCTTTTATACATTTTTTAAACTTATTTAAAGGTAGATCTCTAACACTAATGCGCAGCTTATTGTAGAAACATACACATTGACCCAAAAAGGATTTACTAATTTTATGGAGACGAGTTGTGTATACGACTAGATTATTTTTATTCCTCGTATTAATGTCGTAAAAATCACATTTTTTTAACATACATAGATTTTTTTTAACATACATTAAATTCTCATAAATTTATTGAGAACTAAAGGTTAAAATATTTATTTCTTTGAATTTTTCTCGGAGGGAATCCCTTACTTTAAGATTATAAATAGCTCTAATAGCTCTTTTCTGTAATACAAATATGGTATTTATATGTGCAGAATTTCCCCAAAGAAGTATTCCATAAGACAGAAAACTATGAAAATAGCTAAAATACATTATTCGGGCCGTTTTAACGTCTGTTGATTTTCTTATTTTTTTTACTGCAAATGCTGCTGAACTAAGCCTATTTACCAGTTTCTCAATATAAGGGCCCCATTGTTATTTATTATCAATTGTGATGCCTAAAAAGACAGTGGATTCAATCAGATCCAGTTTAGATCCATTTAGTTGTACATTGGAATTTAACATTGGGCATTGGAATTCTAGTATTATAATATTTCGTCTTGTTACCATTTAAAAGAAGATTGTTAAATATGAACCAATGTACAACTTTGGATATCGCATTGTTCACTTCGTCATACTTACCTAATTGCCTTTTCACTTTAAATGTAAGTGAAGTGTCATCCGCAAACAAAACAATATCGTGGATATCCCTTATGTAATAAGATAAGTCATTTACATATACAAGAAACAGAAATGGACCAAGAATAGAGCCCCGTGGTACGCCAATCGTAACCGCAGAACCCGAAGAAGTACCGAACCCTACCCTCTGGGCCGGAACACGACAGAGCTATTTTAGCGTAAGGAATAGGTAAGCTGGTAATGCCTACCCTGACAAGTTGATGCACAGCACTCTACCATCATCAGTCTTATTGATGAATTATATTTTATTTCCTAGGTTTTACACTCCTATCTGATCCTGAAGGTGTTCAAGCTGTTTAATTTGATGTTACACAACAAATATTTATTATTTTTTCCCCTCCCACTTTCGTCCTTTAGCACCGTTGTTTCTCATCTTTCTTCGCTCAAATGAAATTGAAATTGAGCTAGAGGTGAAACCTAAACTTTCGGTTAATGAGGATTTTTAATGTATGAGTAAACATAATATTTATAACAACAAAATTATACACTCAGTGTTCTCTACCGCATCTATCGCGGGGAATGTTCTGAGGAGTTGTTTGGTTTAATTCCAGCCGCTGATTTCCACCTTCGGGTATCGCGTCCGAGCTTAAGGTATCATGCCCATCACCTAGATGCCTGGAGATCTACAAATGTGCGATTCCGAAGACATTTTTTACCCCGTATAAAAAAACTTGTTAAAACTCGTAAAAGGCAAACAAGGACTCACCGTTACTAACACCATGACATCTGACTAGGTGGTAGAGTTTCGCAGCGACTCACCCGGATCGGTACCACCGCCTTACCTATACCTGCCACCATAACGTCACGACGTGTTCCGGGTCGGAGTTTAAGGTAACTGGTAAACGTACTTTACGTTGCCAACCTGAAGCCTAACATCCCGGCCTAAGGTTGGCAATGCACCATTAACACCTTTGGTGTCTCTAGGCGTGAATTTCTTACCAACAGGAATTCCGTCTGCTTGTTTGCCTTTCAATATTATGAAAAAAAATGTCTAAATATCTTAATATCAAAGGGCTTTATGCTCTTTCATTCTCAAAACTAAAAAAACTAATTTTTCAAACTCATTTTAGATTTGGCTGATCCTGTGGACAGAAAATATCTAGTTTGGGACTAGTTCACTAACAAAACATGTCAGTTAACTCCATGAATAAAATACAAGAAGACCCAGAAATTTCGATTATATGGTGTCATCTACTGTTTTCAGAACTTTTTTAAGTTTTTTTATAGATTTATTGGTTTTTCGGTACAACATTTTTTCAGAATGAAAAGTGATCGGATATCCTTATATTTCAATGATTACTTGTAATACGTGATCATTACAAGTGACACATGATATCTGCAACAGCAACGGTACTTTTTGTACTGTATATTTTTGGAATGTCACTTAAAATATTTAATGAAAAAGTTATTTATTTTTATTAAGTAAGTAATAAATCATTGTGGAAATACAAATAAATATTGACGTTGAATTCTCTATGTGGCGCTGTTGTTTTAAAATCTGTGGAGGTTTGAGAAAACTGCAAGCCACATAACTCTATATTTGCAAAATAATAAATTAAACCACTAACAGTTGTCGTCTTGGTTAAAAAAAAGTATGGAAGTAACTCGAGTGTAAGACTTTGAAAGGATTTACTTTTACTCTTGCGGTTGTGTTTAATCGATACAAAAAGTTACAATAAAAAAAAACATTAAAAAAAAATACAGAAGGCAAATTTTAATATTTGAAAACATATCGCCAAATACATGTTTGTATTAATATCAATGTCAGTAATAGTTTGTGAATTTTTGAAAAATTGTATATTTACACCTTCATCGTCAAATACCAACTCCCAGAGGATTTTCATAAGGATATGTTTAAATAAAATCAAAAAACGAGTTTAATTTACATTTTACGCTCATTTGGAAAGATTTACAAAACAGTACAAAAAATCAAACAAAAAAAATTAAGTTGAACAACTTCGGCAATTCTTTTATCTAATAATATTAGTGGTCGCCGATTGGTCAAAATTCGGTCATAATAAATTTTAAAATCTTATAATCCATCTTTATTAAATTTCTCAAGACCAACTACTTTGTTTCCAAACTTTTTAGTGCGCCATCTGTGATCTTTTATCGTTATAATCGTATATTTATTGACCTATTGTACTTAATAAGCATTATCATTACAAAATATTAGCTTTCTGCACTTCTCGTCCACATAAACTATAAGTGTGCCAAATTTCATGCTCCTGCGTCCTTGAAATTTTCGTAAAAAGGTTTCCAAAGTTTTTGCTTCACGTATTAATATATAGATGAAAGATAGCCTTTACTATTATTGAGATATAAGATAAGCTTACGAGCCAAGAAACTAGGGGTAGTAACAATAGAAAGATCTAGGGTAGGCATCTGAACCAATTTTCTTTTGTTAGCAACACTGTAATATTAAATATATAGCTTTCAAAGTTTGAAACTTCATTAAAATTTGTCTAGTAAACAATGTATGGCGCTATTTATTAAAATCTTTTATTTTACTTACAATGTATGTTTGTTAGTTTAGGTGGAATCTTTGAACTCAATTTGGAAGCAGATATCTTCAACCGATTGAATTGAAATTTTGTATGCACGGTTACTTTGGATGACAATGGATGATTAAATAAGTGACGTCATTTTAGATCCAATATGGCGGATTATTCAAGATGGAGGAGTAACCATAATGTCAGCGCTTGCCGTTGACGTGTTCCGGTTCTCTGTTTAAGGTAGCCGGTAAACTTACTTAAGCTCGAGGCCTTACATCATGGCCCAAGGTTTGCAACGCACCATTATCACCTTTGGTGTCTCTAGGTGGCGTGAATTTCTTACCATCAGGAAATTCGCCTGCTTGTTCGATTTTCATTTTCGTAAAAAAAAGGAGCTCGGAGTACGTAAAAACGGAGTAAGATGATAAGAACGTCTCCTTGTTGAAGAACGGGATTGTTTGAAATTAACCGGCAAATGACCTTACAACAATTATTATGCCTGGAATGAGATGAATAGATTACGAAACGCCAGTCAGTAAACCAGCGATAACTAAAAAGTACAAAATAAATTAAAATAAATAACAACTTTTTTAGAACAACGTATTTTTATTTTAGCACTTGCCCTGTGCTTGGGATAAATTTCTATAAATTTTAAAGAAAGAAAAAAACAACAAGTTTTTATTTAAAATCTATCATAAGAAAAAATAAAATTTTTTCCTCAAAATCCTTGTCGCAGATTTTACAAAAATCAATAAATAGGTACCTTCAAGTTTAATTACACAAGAAAATCGCGCGACAAACTTTTATGGTCAAATATGTTGTGTATAATGCAGTTGTAAGTACATAGTTAATAGTTTTAAAGAAAAAAATATTTTTTTTTCTTTTTAGAGATTTTAAATAAAAGCTTGTTCTAAAAATGCTTTTTTAAAATTTAATTTATAAACAACTATGTAAATGTAAATATTACGATATGCGATTTTCTTGTGGAATGCATATATTCATTATTTTAACCAATTTCAGTTTAATATTTTTTCTTTACTACTTGACTTCTTGAGGTTCCGGGTTAGATTCCCGGGTCGGGCAACAAATATAAAATTATTTTTTTTTAATTCCCTAACTAAAAAAATGGTTGCTCGGGATTGGATATGTACCCGGTTGGCGATAGGCTGGCCACCAATTACATTGTGGGACTCCATTTCTTCGGCTAGTCGTAGATGCTTTGGTTGTGCCTCTGCCTACTACTAGAGGGATATGGATATAAAGATACTTTTTTTTACTATAAGCCAGTTTGAAACCAAATAAAATGTTGTACCAAAAGATAAAAAATCGTAGAGTTCATTCCTCAAAGTCCGCTGAAATTGCAAATAGTGCAAGTTTACCAAACATATTAATCATTCCAAAGAAAGGAGTGCATTCGCCTATGTTTATCAAGAAAAATATGACTTAAAAAATCCGTTAGTTGGTCCAGGCCCAGGTCCGCTAAGTCTTTACCGATAAGACCAATGGTGGTAAGTGCTGAGCTGCAACTTGCCCGGACAGGGATTACTTCTTCTCCTGGTATGGAGGGGTCAAAATTAGGAAGACTTGCAGAATAGGGGGGTATTAGGTAATTGTGCAAAGAAAAAGCAACACAGGAGACCAACGGCGACGTATCTAGGGCACCTTATTGAAATCATACACTATACAATAAAAGATACGATTATCTCTTACAATTAACTGTGTTAGGACATAAAAAATGAAAATTTACATACATATCTTCACGCCAAGTCCCTTACGGGGTAGGCAGAGAGTATCGAGTGCCAGACCTCACGATCCTGACAAACCTGTCTTGCTTTCTTCACATTCATAACCCTTTTCATACAAACACGCCGGTTTCGGAGACTCTTGACACCACCCTCGGATAATATCCGATTGATCTGATCGTGAAATGTCAGCCTTGGTCTCCCCGGGTACCTACATCCATCCACATTCGCATTGTATATCTGCTTTGTCAATCTTTCATCTGTCATTCTTTCCACATGAGAATTTAAAACAGTTATTATTGTTAGTTATTTTTTTTATGATATTGGAAGGCAAAAAAGCAGTTGGATTTCCTGATGGTAAAAAAATCACGACGCCTAGACACATCAAAGTTGGTAATGGTGCGTTGCCAATTTGAGGCTGGGGTGTAAAGCCTCGAGCAAAAGTAAGTTTACCGGCTAACTTACCCTCCGAACCAGAATACGCCAACGGCAAGTATTGACGTTTTGGCGGCAGAATTAGATACTGATTTAAATGTTTAGACTTTAAGAAACACACAACTTTATTTATTAAAATTTATTTCCTAATAATAAAAAATGACTTTAACAAATCTGACACACAGGTATCTTCACGCCCATATCCCCGAAGAGGTAGGCAGAGGTTCAACCAAGGAACTCACAACTAGCCGAAGACACTAAATCCCACAGTGTGATATGTGGCAAGCCTATCGCCAACTGGGCACATATTATCCAATCCCGAGCAACGTCATTTTTATTAGGAAATTTAAAATAAATGTGATATTTTTGTTACCCGACCCGGGACTCGAACCCGGGACCTCATGCAGTCAAGTCCAACACCCGGACCGCTAGATCACAGAGGTTGACACAAAGGTCTGAGAATTAAATATATTTATTTACTTGTTTTATGCAGTAACAGACTTCTAATGCCTTCCCATAGCTATTTACTACCTTCACGTGGCCATGTTAAAATAAATATATATCGTAATACTTTTTAAATCAGACATTTTTATGACTACTAACATAAATTTAATCACCTTAAAGACGTTAAAACACAGTTTAATGAATCACATTAATTTGAAATAAGTAGGTACCGTATATTTTTTGCCAATTATCTAATTACTAAGTTTAAAATAAAAGTAAGTTATTTACAAGTTAGCTATTTTTAATATTGTATATATTTTTTAAGAGAAGTTCGATCCCAAAACAAAAAAAAGGCGGGTTGCACTTTTAGAGTGCCAGCAGAAATGAAAACTTGAATATTAACGTTGTGTATTTTTGATTATTGGGAATGGTTAGGTAATAATTTTACACGAATTGCTTTTATTATCAGTAAGAAAGTACTATAGTGTATGTGGTAGCACACAATATTCATTTATTGCGCTATCGTACACAAACATGACAACACGAATATTCGCACAAGCACCCTGCGCCGTCTTACGAATTTTCGATCTGAGCACATGCTTTGACGCGAATTTAGAAGTTTTTACCGATTCCAAAAAAGTTCGCAACGCCGCTACAGAAATTTTCACTTTGAAAAAATAGAAATTGTATATTTTCAAATTTCTAATAAAAATGATGTTGCCCAGGATTGGATATTTGCCCGGTTGGCGATAGGCTTATCAATACCACATTGTGGGACTTAGTGCTTTCGGCTAGTTGTGGTTCCCTGGTTATGCCTCTGCCTAACCCTTCAGGGAATGATGAAGATATTTTTAAGTTATTTTACCACTCCACTTCATTCAAGCCCAGAGTGAGTTAAGGTTGAGCTATGAGTTATGTTCGATTTTTTTTTAATTTTTCGATACTCAGTTTTTTACTTAACCTTGAGTATCAAAATTTAAATCGCAAGGCTTACAGAGGCATTTCCTAAAAGTTCCGAAATACAAAGTTTCGAGTTTGGACTCGTTAGATTTGTCTGAATTGGATCTGAACAATTTTTTTAATGACGAGGACTTCATGACGAGGACCTGATGAAAGAACTGGGAGGTGGCTGATGGATTACAGTTTAAAAGTTACTATACTATGTTTCGTAATCTTTGCAGTTTATCTAAAGCACTTTAAAAAAGAGAGGTGTTGTAAAAGATATGTGTGTGAGCGTGTGTGTCTGTCTGTGGCGCCATATTTTTTGAAGGAAAGAACCGTTTTCCGGGGTTATATTAAAAAAAGTAATTTTAAGATTTTTTTCAGTCATAAGTTGTTATTTAAGATAATGAAACAGAAGGTACTAATGTTACGGTTATCACTTAATTAGTAATAGTTGCAATAATTAAATGTTTTAAATTAAATATGTATCTTGCATGTCATGTCAGTAAGATTTATATGTTTTTTTTACACTTAAATTGTATATAAAACATATTTCTGTTAGTTGAATTGGATAAACTAAAGTCAAAACATGTCACTAATTCATATTTTTTTTGTTTTTTCGTTTTTGCATTTTTGTTCTGCTGCTGTTGTTAGTCAAGCGCCGTGTCCAGATGTCAAAGCAGTGGAAAATTTTAACATGACTTCGGTATGGTTATTTTTTAGTTTCTAGTCATTTTTTAAATAAACTCATTTAAATGAATCTATACGTTATTATATTTCCTTTTCTTTGTATATAATTAAATTGATGCAAGATGGACATATTTTTAGTTCAACTTAATTACATAGCGTAAATACATTATCAATACAATTAATTTACTCTGCAAATGTAGTATATAACACGGACATGTAAATGACTCACTCCGTACTTATTACCATTCATGTAGCATAATATGAATCAGAAATGTTTAATTCAGATGAATCGTAAAAATGGTACTTATGCGCTTAGACATTCTTACCAACAACGACCAGATTGGAATCGTGGCGATACACAGTTGGTCCGTCAAAAGAAACTCAGGGATTTTAAAAAAGTTAAGCATTATGGTGCAAAAAAATACACAATACATTTTAACTTATTATAAAAAAAAGTTGTTTATATCTTTTAAAATAATTATATTATTTCGACACAGTTGTTGAGGCCAACCTACTAAGTATCGGGACGAAGTTTTGGAACGAAGTTCTTTATTGCGCGTTGTGAAAGGAGGCTAGACGGAAAAAATTCTCACGAAAAGTTGTCACGATACTTTTTGCTATAGTAAGCTATTGTAAGCTTTGCGGATTGCGCATGTTTGTTTTTTTTTCATTTTTTTTAATGTTTCTCTGTTCGTCTCTCTATATAAGATAGATAAAGATAGAGATTACTAGAGATTGAGAGAAAGAGGGGGGAGAGAGAACTTCGTTCCATCCGGGTTTCCCTTGACACCTCTCAACTTTTTTTATTTAATATATAAATATTTTTGTTTATATAAAGCTCAAACTTATTTGAAGGTAGATAGAAATCTATCACTGGGATGTCTGTTGTAGAAACGCATACATTGATCCATGAAGAAATTACTTTTCTTCATGGATTAAAAGACGGATTTTGTAAACTGAAAAAATTAAATCGTGAACAATAAATTTTGTTCAACATGCATTTTTTTTTAAACTAATAGTAGATTCACATAAATCTATTAAAAACTTACGGTTAACATATTTATTTGTTTGAATTGTTTTCTGAAGGAATTCCTTACATTAACACTGGAAAAAAAACAGTAATAGCTCTTACTTGTAATAAAAAAGTATTTCTAACTGTAGCATTTACCCAAAGGATAAATCCCGTAATACATGGAACTATGAAAATGTTTGAAATACATTTCAAATTCAGATACTTTCGACATCGGTTATCATTCTTTAATGAACAATATTAAAATTGTGATAAAAATAACTTAATGAACACTGACAAGAAAACAACGTTATAAATTATTTAATTTAATTGGAATATTTAAATTAATTTTATTATTCATGAAACTATTTTACTTTTTCTTTTGAAAAACATTTTTTTAATAGTTTCAAAAAGTGTAGTTGCTACAATGAATAGTAAAAATCTAATATTTATTACTTTATATTACATAGCCAACCATGCAAATTTTCTTCAGCCTGACTATAACTAAAGGTTTTGTGTTAAAATTTTTGTGCTAAAAAATCAGCAAAATTAGTCCAACCGATCAATTTCGAAACATAATTCCGTATAAAAATCGAGTGTTACGTACAAACTAATTGGAGATGAAAAAACATATTTTATCTTTTTCAATTAATTTCATTGAAAGAAGATAGCGTTAACCTTAAATTGGTTTAGTAAGTGTACTAAAAAATGATACCATTATAAAAAAACCTCACTATGATAACAAAAAAAAATAAACTCCCTATCATTTATTATTTTTACAGTACTACAGTGGAATATGGTATGAAATGGCTAAATATCCAAATGAATGGCAAAAAGATGAAGATTGTACGTATTTAAAATTCGAGAAAAAAGGTGATGATATAATTTTTAAAGATGTTGGTGTAGCTCGAAGACATAACCAAATCGTCGATGGAGTTGTAAAAATGGCTAAAAATGCTGGAACTAGTGGAATAGTGAATTTAGTATCGAATACTTTCGCAGGTAAATTTTAAATTTTATTCAGCACTCTTTGGAAGCTAATTTAGTACCCAATTAATTTCGAATAAAATCAAGATTTATTATATTATATGAAATTTGTTAATATTTACGACCGCTGCTGGTCAAGTGGCTTGCGTACACGCCTAACTACACCGACCAACCGCAGGGCTCGGGTTCGATTCAAGACGGGGCAGGCATTTGTGTGATGAACATTTAGATGTCTACATTTCCGGGTCTAGGTATTTATTCCAGGCCACCCACGACTACCCAAAGACATTAAGTCCCACAATTAGACAGGTGGCAAGCCGATTGCCAACCGGGCACATATCCAATCCCGAGCAACATCATTTTTATTAGAAAATTGAAAATATCACATCTTTTTTTGTTGCCCGACCCGGGATTCAAACCCGGGACCTCATGAAGTTAAGTTTCTTACTTGGGCCGCTGGACCACAGAGACGAGACGAGAGTTTCGCAGCGACTCGCCCGGATGGTACCACCGCCTTACCTATTCCTGTCGCCAAAACGTCATGACGTGTTCCGGTTCGGAGGGTAAGGTAGCCGGTAAACTTATTTTTGCTCGAGGCCTAACATCCTGACCTCAGGTTGGCAACGCACCATTACCATCTTTGTCTCTAGGCGGCGTGAATATCTTAGTATCAGGAAATCCGTCTGCTTGTTTGCTTTCCGATAGCGTAAAAAAAGAAAACGAAGTTAAAAACAGTTTTGAAGTTATACATCTTTAGGCGCATTATGAAAAAATTGTAATATTAAAATTTTAAGATGCACGCGCAACTGTAACACAAAAGTAACATCATGAATAACATCATCATTATTCTTTATAGATTTTCTGCAGATCTGTCTTTTTTTTATACTTCTTACCGTATAAATATATAAAAATGTGGTTTTTAATAATATTTCAGAATCGGAAGGAAACAGCGTGTTACAATATCACATTTTAGATACAGATTATAATAAATACGCCATTTCTTATGAATGTATTTACGATAAAGCAAAAAATGAACGCAAAGGTAAGTGTATTGAAAATTAGAAAGTGTATAGAAATTTATAGTAAATCAAAGAATAACTACTTTTACATATTCGTGCCGCTGTAGTGCGCGTGCTTGTTATTATCTTGTTCCAGTTTGTACAGGATGGGCTTCACAATGAACCTGTGTGATGTTACGAAATTTGGAATCTTTGATATTTGTTAATATTTTTTTACTAAAGAAATCCGTATCCTTTTTTCGGGTTCTGGAGCCGAATATCATAAATGAAAAATTTTATGGATTCGACATATCCGTTTCTCGAACCGTCTTTTATTACGGCCTCTTTATTAACAAAAGATCACAAATACATATTAAAAACTAGGTACAGTAGTACTTTTCAAATTATGCGCTTCGGCTATATTCGTCAAGCTCCAGAAATCCGAAAGTATTTTAAAGATAACTATATAGAGTTGTTATTACACATAATTAATCATTTCACTTAAATTTAGATTAGATGAGCCAATTTAAAAATAAAAGTATAAAGTGCATGCGATTGCAGTCGGCGGGAACTAGTTGAATGCTTTCTTTACGTTGTAACCATACATTTTGCATTTGGCGTCGTCACATTTAAAATGTGCCCGTTTCCCAACTGTCTCTCATAAATTGGCTGGTATTTTAAATGTAACCATGTATATAGCTCACGAATCACTGGTCGAATCTTGATTAAATTTAAAAAGGACTGACTATAATCACTATAACTATAAATTATGACTAAAATCTTTCGAAAAGTTAGGAATCAAAGTCAATTCGTTAGTTCAATTTAATCTAGCTGGTTTAGAGCGTCAACAGTCATACAAATACATTGGCGGCAATATTGATAACCTTTTCTTCTTTAGAACTAGTTAAAGAGGTAATAAACATTTTTATGAATATTCGTCATTTCCATTTTCAAACTTACAAAATGTGGGAGTTAGAAAAATGTTGATATTGTTTTAATGATTGTTTGATGCAATCTTATAAAAGAGTGAAAATAATAATTGTTTGTTAGTAATATGTTGGTCCGGGCTTTTCCCCCGAGTTGGTCCGGGCTCCTTTGTAGAATAGACCATCTGCCTTCCTGCCAGGAAGCTCGTAAAAGGCTAGCATAGGCTTGCCGTCAGTAATATCGTCACTAACAACTACTAGGTAGAGTTTCACAGCGACTCGACCGGATTGGTACCACCACTTTAACTATTCCTGCCAGCATCACGTCCAATGCTTGCCGTTGACGTGTTCCGGTTCGGAGGGTAAGGTAGCCGGTAAACTTACTTTTCCTCTCGGCCTCAGGTTGGCAACGTACCATTACCACCTTTGGTGTCCCTAGGTGGCGTGAATTTCTTATCATCAGGAAATCCGTCCGCTTGTTTGCCTTCCATTATCATAAAAAAAATATCGAAATTTATTACAGATGATTTTCAAAAAGATTAGAATTGCATTCGAAATCGAAATTTAATACTTTTTTTAAAGTTTTTAAAATGCGGGTGAAAAATAATTAATTGTGTTTATTTTTTCAGAATACGCATGGGTTGATTCCAGAACTAAGGTACTTGACAAAGAAACAAAAAAGATTGTCGATGATTTCCTTAAAAAGTCGGATCTTCTCGATGAAAACCATTTTATTTGGGAAAATCTTTCAGATCAGTCTTGTAAGACAGATTAAAAAAAATACACAAATGTTTTGATATTTTGCACAGATATATAAACATTTTAATAGCCTGTTACACTTTTGCAAGCACTTGGTTCTTAGGTATTTTATTGTATGATTTACTTGTTGATTTGTGAAATAAATAAAATTTAGTATTTATTTTATGTCATTTATTTTCTGGTGCCATTTTTGTCGCCCTAAATTTCACTAAGGCTAAATTTATTTGCCAAAAAAACATTTAATTTTTTTGCACTAACTGTTACATCCGCTTTTCCTGCATATTCAGTTAGTTAGCTCTCTTAAGCTATTCCTTTAGATTTTAGGATAAAAACGGGCTAAAATCTACTTAAAAGTGTAATCTCCTTTTTTATAGAATTCAATAGAATAACTTTAGTTATTTGTTTGCCCATTTGAACTCAAATGTACAAATTGAGTTCAAATGGGCACCTGATTCTTACCCTCGACGAAATGGGGACTGTATATGCATTTGGGATGAGAAAATGTTTGTACAAACAATTGCTACCACTTTTCTTCAAAACTAATGGTCCGATTTTAATAGTTTTCATTGATAGGTTTTGATTGGATTGACTCATATTTTTAAGTAAATGTAATGTTAAGAACTCAACAGGGGTGCTGCTATAAAAAATTGTTTGTACAATATTACTTTTTTATCTGCATAGTGTAATAATTAAAAATCGGTAGAATTCGATACTTAAGTATTTAGGTAGTTTGTAGTGACTTTTTTTTTTTTTTTTGTAGTGATACAGAAATGATAATATTAAAAAAAAATAACAACCTTAAAACGAAAATCATTTATGTCACAAGGCACGACATTAATCTGAAGCCAAATATTTTTTTCTTGCTTTGTTTTCTACAGAATTAGTTAAGTTATTGGCAGACCTCGACGGATTTTATTGTGTTATTAAGTTCATGGGGGCTTGAATACTTATATTATTACCTCATCTTCATCTTCGACAACCAAATAAATACGTTGGGAAGTATTGCTATAAAAACAAATACTTTGGTGTACGATATATATTTGGTATACGTACGATTAT
Organism: Calephelis virginiensis; assembly: GCA_002245475.1. Lineage (NCBI taxonomy): Eukaryota > Metazoa > Arthropoda > Insecta > Lepidoptera > Riodinidae > Calephelis > Calephelis virginiensis. The sequence goes on from NJDC01001509.1 coordinate 124,636, forward strand.
ATGAGAACTAAAATCGACTAAGTATTTTTACGTTAATTATCTCTCGTCACATAGATTATTTAAATCGAGGTTTTTAAATTATTGTATCCGTTTTCAATCACATTTTAATCGGCGTGGGTTTTTTTAGAAGTTCTTATTCGGTTTTTTTAATCTATAATATAAAAATGGATCGCTAAATGTGTTGGTAAGCGCATAACTTCCTTACGACTGGACCGATTTAGCTAATTCTTTTTTTATTGTGTTAGTTATTATCAGATAAGGTTCTTATAAAAAAACCGGAAAAGTTGCTGGGAAAAATAATACTTTATTGTTTTCCACACTGAACGGGTGGAACGAAGTTCGCCGGGACAGCTAGTATTAAATATATTTTATCAGGAATATGTGTTTTTGTTTAGCCGTTACCGTGCTCAGTGTCAAGTCGTAATTGGTTCTGTCACCAAACAAATTTTTCCTCCAAAAACTTACCAGATCTATATTCTCCGGGATTCAGGATGAAATAGAAACCTAAATTTGTTAGCAAGGTGTACTACAGCCCATTGATTCTCCTCCCAAATCATGTGTTATCTTGTACATTGTGATATGCGTTCACGATTTCTTCTTCACAAAGGTATACAGGAAAGGTTTACTGTCATGGAAATTGACTTTGTTTTTTTACTAATGAAGTTTTGGACCTTGTTAAAGTGGGACAATTATTAATTCCTAGACTTCCATTAGTTTTGAAGATAAGTGGTAGCATTCGTTTGTACAAACATGCTCTCATCCCAAATGCATATACCGTCCCCATCCGTCGTGGGTAAAAATCAGATGCCCATTTGAACTCAATTTGTACATTTGAGTTCAAATGAGCAAACAAATAACTAAACTAAACTGCACCAAACTACTAAAAGAGAACCAATTGTTAAAGTGGGACAATTATTCATTCCTAGACTATAAGTCTGTAGTCTAGGGATTAATAATTGTCCCACTTTAACAATTGGTTCTCTTTTAGTAGTTTGGTGCAGCTGGGTCCAAGATGCTACTCACCACTTCGACCGTCTTACGATAGCGTGATCAAGTTATTAAGAATGCATTAAATTTGTAAATGTCTAACAATTGTAAGAACGCTCCGTTCTATATGTCTAAAGAAAACTGTGTCTGCTTTGTAATATTCTGCTGATTAAATTCATATTTTCGTTACCTTTTGGAATTGATTTTGAATTATTGAAATATGGTTTGACATATTATGTGTAATGGGCTACAAGTCGATTGAATGATTGGACCAAAAGTAAATTATACCCGGACCTTCTTAATCGAAATCAGCTGCCTTGTGGTGTCAGCAACGAATAGGGCTACGGTATCCTCTGCCTATCGTAAGAGGCAACTAAAAGGGTACTAGGGCTGTGAGTCAACTGATCGGGGGCTCAGTTGGCTTAAAAATTAGCCCGGGACAGAAGGCAGCATAGCATGGTGTGGCTCCACGCTGCTGTCGTCAAAGTGCTGGTATCAGAAGATTGGGTGCTCTGAGCGCACCACTGTCACCCGTACACATTCAGGCTCATTCGAGTCTGCAAACAGGTGTAAGGGTGACAGCGGTGCGTTTTTCGGAGATCCCGCAGTTACCCGATATGCACAGTCGATGGTGTGTGTTTGTGGTTTGAACCACCGAGTGGTTTTAGCCGGTAGGTTTCTGGCATAACCCGCTACTTCCCCCGACAGCTGCGGGTATCCATCAAGATTTCTAGTCGTTAAAAATACCTTGTTAATCAGTGTATTAGTATCTTCGTCTAATACCCATGACACAATAATACAGTTTCATAACTTTGGGGTTCGATCAGTTTGTGTGATTTATCCAGGAATATTCATTATTAGCGTAAATAAAACCTGAATTATTTATTATTAATATTATCCGTAATACCTATTATGGCAACAGGAATAGGGATGGCCGTAAACCCCTTAACATTTAAGTTGATGTACAGCAATCTTAGAGCAAAAAAGTCGATTGTCTTTTACAAGCTCCGTGGCAAAAAAGCAGATGTCTTCAACTTTAAAGGCGCTCACAGTCAAAAGTTCAAGTATTTTTATTTGTCATTCACTAACCGCCTAAAAAATTAAAATATTCGTGTAGAGCAGTAAATACAGAGCATGTAACCTGATGACAACGTTAAAGGCAACGTTGAAAAATAGTCAACTGGTTAAATTTGGCAGAAATAGCAGACACTGCCTCAGCAAAGTACCAGGAGAGTCGGTATCCACAAGAACAACAATGCATTATGACCGCCTCGTTGGTCGAGTGGCTAGCGTACACGCCCAACTACACCCATGAACCGGGAGGCTCGGTTTCGCTTCACGACGGGGAAGACATTTATGTAATCATCTAAATATGTGCATTTCTGGCTATGGGTTTGTTATTTAAATTGATTCTGGTTTCTATTCTATATATTGATATCGTTGACTGACACCCGACTTATATTTCGTTACGTTTCGTTCGTCGACTTATTATCGTTGACTGATGCTTGTATTATGGGTGTATATAATTTGACTAAGTTTAATACTATATATAAACCATTTAAATCGGTACGAGGCGATGGCATATTTCCAGTGCTTCTCCAAAATAGGCTAGATATCATCCTGGTACTGATAGTTCTTAAAAGTTGGCTTTGCCTGAGAATACCTACTAGTCAGATGGATTAGAGCCAATGTAACTTTTATGTCCAAATTCGGAGACAGATATTTTTTTTACCAAAAGTATATGTACTGGCCTACTAGTCCTACCTATCTTATATATAAAATTTTCGTGTCACGGTGTGCGTGATTGAACTCCTCCGAGACGGCTGGACCGATTTTCGTGCAATTTGGTGAGTATATTGAGTACGTCTGTGAATCGGCCAACATCTATTTTCATACCCCTAAGTGTAAAATGTACCCCTAAAATCACACTAAAAAAAGTAGCAGAACAACGTCTGCCGGGGCAGCTAGTTACTAATAAAAAGAATAAGGAAAGTTAAAAATACATATTATCTAGTTTTTTAATTGCCCGACAGGGAGACCTAGCCCGGGACCACAAGAAGTCAAGTCTGACGCCGGACCGCTAGACCACAGAGGCGATATGTTAAATATAGACTTCTGTTTGGAAAAAAAATTCGAACGCCACAAATCCAAACAAATCGATGGCTGTCCACATACGATCAGAAATTTCCCGTTCGGAATTTGAGTGGATTTGTTTGGGGCGCCATTTGCTTAGAAAAATAATATCCATTAAGGAATTCAGAATGTTTGTGGCGAATCTTACCTATGGTATGAATAAGCTAGAAGAAATACATTTTACGCTAAAGTTTTAAAATTTGTATTTAGCTTATTCACGAAAAATAACTTTGAATAAGGTATTAAAGTTCGGCCGTTCACAGAATGCGTTCCTGACATCTATCAGTTAGTCAAGACTAATGATGGGCACAACATGCACTGACTTCGTTACCGTTCCTCCAAAATGAACCGCCGCGTTATTTTTAAGATTATTTTCGTTTTAAATTAGCGGAATCATTTAAAATTTATATTGTAGTTATTTAAGTGGAAACCAAAAAAGGATAATATTAATATCATAAAATTGTTTTATTTATTCTTTGTTACAAAGTTACAATCTGTATTTCTATGCAATAAAGTACATTGAATTGAATGTGCGTACAGAATATTAATCAGACTCCGATTCGCTTGAGGAGGTGGTGTCCTCATCATCATCATCTTCGCCTACATGTATAATTATATTATTATCAATAACAGAATCAATCCTGATATCTCAGTCAAAATGTTCCACAATCAGATTTTTAGTCTTCTCAACAACCTTTGCCCAGTCATCTCTTGTGACTTTCCCGCAGGCTTCTTTTAATAGGGTCATCATCTTTTTCATGCTGAATGGCGGGGAAGTATTGTGGCGGGCGGCATAACATTTTATTTGAGCCCAGATTAGCTCAATCGCGTTATATTGGCAATGATACGGTGGAATTCTTAGAACGGAATGACCGTACTCCAGAGCCAGTTCATCGGTTTCGAATCGCATATTTACCACTTAATTTTATTTAACTAATTTAATTAGCTCTGCTTTTAGCATCTGCATGTTTGTGTCAATGGCTTTTGCTTGTAACCAAGCCACCATTTCTTCTTTTTTATTAGCTTGGGCAGGTGGTTTCTGTATCTGAACCGAGCGATGGGAGGCATTATCCATGAATATCACAGAAGGCTCTGGTAGGCTGGGCAAAAGCTCGTACTGGAACCACTCTTTAAATGTAGTGGCATTCATTTCCTCGTGGTAGTCATTTGTGGTTTTTGATTGAAATGCCAGTAACGCGTTCTCCACAAAGTCGTATTTTGCAGAACCTGCGTGCCATATCAGACGGGCCCCCTTAGGCATACCCCTTACCCATTGGTACTTTCAACGTCGACGCTTGTGTATCATCCGTCCAAGAACGGGAAACCGTGTGATTGGCGTTTAGCCATGTCTCGTCAATGAACACGACATCATCCCAGTTATCAATTTTTTTTTGCTTCTCTCAAAAAACTTATCCGTTTTAAAATTATGTCGTATCGTTCTAATAAAATTTTTCTTTTGTCTGTTTTTTTATACGAAAAACCAATATCTTTTAAGATTTTGGTTAAAGCAGTCTTACCCCCGCTAAATAGTTTAGCTTCTCTTAACAGTGCCAAAAGCTTCTTCCTGTTGAGATATTCATTTCTGGAATAGTAACCATATATATGATTTCTGATTGCATCGGCGTCAAAGGTGTCAATATCTGTCACGGGTTTAGTTCTACGTTTCTTCTTCGGAGTACATAAAATATTATCTTCCATGCCAGTAGAGCCGAACTTTTCTTTATTAATATTTATTATCGTTCGTTTGCTAACTCCAAGCGAATGAGAGACGCGTTCTTGTACTTGTTGGACAGGTACTAGGGGTCCGCCATTTTGCCGCTCCCGCTCAAAGTAATCTTGCAGCTTGATGATTAACTCACGGGCTCTACTTTTCTATGTTTGTCCACGTTTAGGCATTATTATCCACTAAAATTCGAACCCGGGACCTCATACAGTCAAGTCCAACACCTGAACCGCTAGACCAAAGAGCCGAAATGAAATCTATAATTATCTGCAAGTGGAAAATCACTATACATTTTTTCAGATTACGCGTGGGTTGATTCCAGAACAATGGAACTTGACAGTGAAACAAGAAAGATTGTCGATATTTTTTTCCTTAAGTCATCAGATTTTCTTATTGAAAAATATGTAGTTTGAAACAATTTTTCAGATCAATCCTGTAATACAAATTAATAAACCTATAAATACACGAGTCCGGAAAATTTTAACCACTGTAACATTTTCAAACACTAAAATGTGTTATCATTTTTATTCACAAACTAGCTGCTACCTGCGACTTCGCCCGCGTTTTCACAGAAACCCGGTGTGCGATCGAGATTAAAAATAGCCTAAATGTTAACCCAGGTCACAATCTATCTGTCTTCCAAATTTCATACAAATCCGTTCAGCCATTCGAGCGTGAAAGAGTAACAAACATCCATACATCCATACTTACAAACTTTCGCATTTATAATATTAATAGGATATGCTATGATAATCGTTCATTATCAGTGTCATTCATAAGTCTATTAATATCTTGCATTTTGCAAAACCTTGGATTTTGGGAAATTCGGTTTTAAAATTTATTTAATTTTGTAAATAAATATTTTTTGAAATGTATATCACTTATTTTTGGGGTCTTTTTTATATATTATATTCTAATTTCAATTGCGCTAAATGCACTTACATCACAGTTTTCGAAATGATTTTATTCTCCTAAGTTTTCGCACTTTGAGAAATTTTAGTTAAGTAATTTCCCTTTGCATCAAAATTGAAAGAATTAGCCAACTGAAACAACATTGTAGAAAGTATTCTTATATATACTACTATGAACTACTACTACTATCTACTATGAATGAAATAGTTTAGGCACTTTAAATTTTGTGTTTACGCGTAGCGATGGGCGACTCGAGTTCTCTAACTCGAGTAAGTCGAGGCAGACCGTAAGTGAGTTAGCCCGAGTTGAAATATCTGCAAACCGAGTTGACCCAAGCGCGTGGCGGGCGGTGTGCTAAGTTGGCTCTGAACTAGCCCGAATCAGCCCGACGCGACCGCACTTCCGAGCTGCGAGTAAAAGAGATAGTTCTCGTTGTTGTTATTTCGTCGTTACTGTTATTCATTCCGAAATAAGAGCCACTAAGAAATGGCTAATCTATGTATCTGTCTGTAGTACCGAACGACGAACAGGACTACGGTATCCTCTGCCTGTCGTAACAGGTGACTAAAAGGAGGCTGGGGCTGTGAGTCAACTGATCGGGGTGTCAGTTGGCTTAAAAAGCAGCCCGGGACGTGAGACGGCATAGCATGGTGTGGCCCTATGCTGCTGTCGTCAAAGTGCTGGTATCAAGAGATTGAGTTTTCTGAACAAATGTGCCTGTGGGCAGGTGTGAGGGTGACAGCAGTGCGTTCTTCGTAAATCCCGCAGTCGCCCGATATGCACAGAAGATGGTCACTGAGTGATTTTAGACGGTAGTAGTCCTGCATAACCCGCTACATCCCCCAAAAGCGGCGGGTATCCTTGAGGATTTCCACTAGTTAAAAAAAAGGCCCTTACATCTAGGCCGCTTGAAGCACTTGCAACATCGATAGCGTATCAAGGCAACATTTATCTATTATTATCCAGAGACCCGTGTGCTTGTTTGCTTATGGCCCATATAAAAAAATCTCTTTTTTAAAAATCTATTATCCAATGCAAACGTTTTGTTTTTTTTAAGGACGGCAATTAGCTGAAATATTATAACTTCTAGACCTAGAGTTGATTCCACAGTTGATTCGAAAGAAATCTATTGCCAATATATCTATCTGCTAACTATTTACTATCTACTAATCTACCTATCACACATTGCTGGTAGCATTCAACACATACTTTTCTTCCTTAAGTTCTTCCTTAATTCTATCCAGCCATCCCTTCCATTACTTATAACGTAAATGAAAAGTGTTTTTGCGCATATGTCTGTCTTTTTTCACGTCGCAGTGAAAAAGTGTTGAATAATTATTATGTTTGTGTGTAGAGATAGTTAGGATTTTGTAAAGTGGCGAATTTTATTCCTATGTTTAAATAGAGAAACACTTGTATTGTTTTACGTATCACTCATAATTTATTATTTTACTAAAAGTTAGTTACTGAAAAAAAGTTAGTAGTTTAATTTTTAGGCCTGATGATGCTATTAGAAGCGAAACCGGTAGGCTATATATAAAATTATAAATTATGAGTGACATGTAAAATCGTACAAGTGTTTCTTCATTTCAAAATATGCATATTTGGCAGTTTTACCAAGCGCCGACAAAAGAAAATATCAAATATATATTTTATATCGATATCCAAACAGGGATACCTGTGGATGCAATATCTAATTTGTCAAATTTATATCGAAATTTCAATTTAATAATGTTTTGTATTTCTTGATATTTAAATATTTTAATGAGACCAAAAGCAGCTATGTTTACAAATTTTGATGGATTCATTTAGAAATTTAATATCCTCTTGCGTGTAAAAATCTAAACATTATTTGTAAAATGCAAATGATTCTCGGCAGCGCAAGCGGGCGACGTGATGCCATGATCTAAACTACAAGGTGTATCGAAATCGTCCGCGTAAGTAGCGATGGGCCGAGTCCACTTTTGGTAACTCGAGTAACTCGATTTGACTAGCTTACCAACTAGAGCTGCAACTCGAGTTGACCCGACTCAGTCTGTCTTCGTAGGTCCGAGTCAGTAAATGATCAACTCTGTGCATCGATCCGCGGTTTGCTACGTTCACGGTTCGCCGTGTCAGGTCCGGCGGGCTGCGTGGCGTCAACTCAATGGTAATCAAATTAAATTGTGCTTTTTAAAAAACATAAACGTTTTTTATTATTATAAGTGTTCACAAATACTTACCCTTCGGCAATCAAACCTAAGTTTTGCAGCATATCTGTGGCATTAGGCGTGAAATCTAAACCCTTGATCAACAAAGAGGTCAAACAATCATTTTATACATTACATAATCATTTTATACCATACATTCATTTTAAATAAAGTGCTAAATTTTAGGAAAACCGAACCATTTGCAATGAACATACATATAAAATATCGTTTATGTTCTGTTCTCTATATGAATGTCGTGCCATTCAGTGAATGATTTGTCAACTTTCGATGTCAACTGCGTCCAAGTAAAATCAAAAGTAGTTTTTTTTTTCTTAAAAATACCTTTTTTTTATTTTGAGTTGTAGACTCACAAATCATTAAATTAAATACATAATAAGATAATATCATAAGATCGAAGTACGTGAGTCTCACGCAAAAGCTAGCAACAGTTTGCAACACTGGTCCTTATATGCAATTAATAGATTAATAATTAATAATGATAGATGAAATGACTTCGTAACAGAGAAATAGACATTACATTATTAGTAGATAAGTAAATATCTTAAGGCCGTACTCGGAGTCGTTAATTAATGTTTAGTCTATCATTATTACACAATTTTGTATTGAAAATGTTAAATAAAGTCAGACTCAAAGACAATGACTTCTCTGAGTATGACCAAGATCTTTTTAACAAATCGCATTTCAGCGAAATTGGAAAGAAGTTCTTTATTGGGAACTCCAGGAGTCAGATTGGAGAAGACTTTTTCCTCCTACTTCTTGCTAGAGACAAAAGCTTCCATTTCCATAAAAAAATCGTTCATATCGCTAAGAGGAGGTCATATGGATTTTTCAAATTTTTTAACGTTGGTCCGACCAGACGATCATAAAATCTTTTTTTTTTCTTATACATGAAGTTTTATTTTTAATTTTTATAACCTGTGACGTCTTTGCTGTATGTCGATGCGTTATAAACAAGAGTTCATATAGGCGTAATAGGCTTATGGACAAAGTATGTTTGAGTTTATTATTTTAGATGTAAAATAAGCCTTCATTTTGTTAATTCGTTAAAACCCGTGATACTATTGCTGCGAGAATTATTCCAAATGACAAAAGAATGTGACAAGTGTAACAAACGTTTCAACCGGTCACTACCGCGACCTGACCACGACTAAAATTAGAATTCGGGAAACAGTCCAAATTGTCACGTCTTTTGCATGTGACAACTCTACCTAACGTCCCCACCATCCACCAAAACGACCATATCAGGAATAAAATCCAAACTCAGAAATAAATCAAGTTGTCACGTCTTTCATCAACCCTGTAGAAGAACTCACCACACCGAATCGCATTCCACGTAGAGGCTTCCTTAGAAAATCGACTGTACCGTGCAAACAGCGACATATGAGTTTTTTTGTACGATTTAGACTGTTTACCAAGTTCTGGCTTTGTTCGTGATCTGGTCACGGTGGTAGGTGGTGGGAACGTTCGTTAGGCTTATCACATTCTCTTCTAATTTGGACTTCTTCACACTTCTTGTTGGAGACACTTCTCACCACAATAGTTACAGTTAGTAGTTATCGCCGAATTAATAAAATATAAGCTTATCAAAATGAAGGCTTAAGGCAATGACATTGGTCAGAATCAATAAAAAATAATTATGTTAGGCTCATAAAAGGCCGTCTACTTTAATATTGTTTTGTAGTACCTCTCTTATTTTGTTGTTAATTAATACTTTATTAAATTAACGTCGATCATTAAAATATTTGATTGAAATATTAAAATGGACTTCAATTTGATACAGTAGAGTTTTTTATTAGTAAGAATGCGCTTCTTAATCAAAATGGTTTAATACCATAACTAGCTGTTCCGGCGAGCTTCGTTCCTGTTCAGTTGGTATAGGAAAAAATTAAGTGTTATTTTTTCTACTTTCCTCATTTTTAAACCTTGCCTGGACTTGACTAAATAATTTAAAACCAAAATCAGCCGTTCTCGAGTTTTAGCGAAACTAACGAACAGTAATTGATTAATTGATTTTAATAACATAGGTTTCCCAATATTTTATTGAATCAGGTGTTACTTTGTGGAAATCCATTGAAACAAATGCAAAATAAAGCTTATGTTACATCTATAGGTTTTCCAGTTCAAGGCTACAACTGTCGTCATAGTAAACTTTAATTAAGAATCTTTAACAAATCTGTAGACATGTGATTAAATATTTATAAATGTATATACGTAATAATCAAACCAATTAGCCATCTTGAAAAAAAATTAAGGTCTTTAGTTTCTAAATTTATACATTCATACATATCTTGAAGCCAAGTTTCTTACGGGGCAGTGGGAGAGTATCGAGTGCCAAACCTCCCGATCCTGGCATCCCAGCCTTGCTTCCTCTTCATTCATTACCCTTTTTATACAAACACGCCGGTTTCGGAGACTCTTGACACCACCTTCGGCTAATACCTAAGTGCTTTGAACATGGAACATCAACCTAGGTCTCCCCGGGTACCCCGATGTAGGTACCCTACATTCGCATTGTATATCTGCTTTGTCAATCTTTCATCTGTCATTCATTGCACATCACCAAACCAGCACAGCATGCCTTTTCTCATTTTAATACCAACACTTTCTTTCTAACCCACTTTTTTTCAGATATCACTATTAGGCCAATTAAGCAAGTCTACCTGGTACCCTAACTACCTTCACTATCATAATGGCGACATATAGATAATAGTAAATTGAATATCTTGGTTGTGCTTTTAGCAGGGAAAGAAGTTACATTGCGGATGTAGTAAATAGAGTGTGCGTAAGAAGCAGTGGGAAGAGAGTGCTGGGTAAGCTATTTCAAAGCGAGATTTTGAGCCAAATTTCTAGACTCGCTTTGCATCCTTCTGTGTTTATCAAAACGTTGTTGTGTGGAAAGCGAGAAATGGGTATGTCAGAAAATCATGCGAGTAGGATAAATCACCGCCATCCACAATGAGTTGCAACATCCGAGAACTCACAGTTGCGTTGCCAACAATACTGACAGTTAATTTTGGGTTCAATACAGTATTTGAACAAACGTTGATATGCAATAATAATATAAGCAAACAATTTTAACAGAATTATGTGATAATATTTTAAAAATATATTTGATAGACATTGACTGCATAAAGTACGTACTCAGTTTTAACACTATGAGTGAGTGTAATCATGTGAGTTTCATCTTACTAATAACCTGTTAAAAATTTATTCATTTCAGTTTTCGTGTATGTTTTTGGGCTTTTCAGGACAACGGAATACAAAACAAATAGACAGATCAAAGAGATAGAAGAAATCGTTGTCGCCTATTGACACAAAAAAGGGCTAATAACACCTGTTACTATAACTTCTATTTTTATCATCATTATAAATTGAAATACAAAGCAAAACCTGAATTAAATTTCATTGACGTCATCTACACAAAAACGTAAATAAAATACACGTCTTGGTTAAAATGGCACAATATCTAAGTCTTAGGAAATAAAATATTGTTATAATTTATTCATAATTACAAATGATCGCGTAACAAAACTACAAAAAAATAAAAAAAAACAGACGAATTAGAAAACTTAGAGTTACTTAGAATTAACGAAAAATGTAACGCCTAATATATTTGTATAGCGAATAATTAGACATCCTCTTTAATAAAATATTCTTATAGTTATAGATTAGGCCTCTAGCTAGTTAAGTTAACCGGCTACCTTATCATCTGAACCAGAACACGATACACACTTGGCGCTGGCAAAGCGATGTTATGGGACAAAAATAGGTAAGACCATATTACCAACACAGTTGAGT
>NJDC01001509.1:139396-189801 GCA_002245475.1 Calephelis virginiensis
TGTGTTTCGTCCTATTATCGACTCAGTGAAAGTCAACCTATTGTCGGTTCTGAAACCTTGATTTATAAAAAAATATGGGTTAAAGCCTTAGTGATCGTATAGAAAGATTGACTCAACAAATAATGTGAAAGTTGACAGATTGAAGATCTAGATTGATATTTCACTACCAAATCGCTCGAGTCAAGAATCCCCAAAATCGGCGTGTATGAAAAGTATTATGAACTTAGAGAAAACCAGGCAGATTTGCAAGGATGATGACACTTGATCACCAAGAGAGGAATAAGATTTGGTGTAAAGATATATATGAGTCCGATCTTACAGTGCTCTCGCAGTGATCTTATAATAAAATTATTGTGTTTACAAGTAAGTTTTTCAGTTTGCTTCCAATGTATTTTGAAATATTTACTGGCAAGCATTTATGTACATTTTATTATGGTTTTTAAGTTTTAATATAGCTAAAATAATTTTAGTTCGTTACCAGATGCTATTTTACAATCAGAATCTTAGGATATATTATGTACTCGTATAAGTCGACAAGTCAACTTATTATTCAGTATATGATATGGCAATGGCGAGCACGAAAGTTATGTCATGAAAAGATAAGACGATGATTTTCTATCCAGACAAGTCGCTGCTCATCAACCTACCACTAGTAGACAAGTCGGTAATCTACTATTTAATTTATGCTGGTGGTCCTAGGTGCATACCAATCCGGGCGTGCTTCTATATATATATATATATATATATGTATATATATTTATAGAAGAGGAGGCAAACGAGCAAGTAGGTCACCTGATGGAAAGTAATCACATCCACCCTCGGACATCCGCAACACCAGGAGTATCACAGATGCGTTGCCGACCTTTAAGGAATGACTACGCTCTTTTCTTGAAGGTTCCTAAGTCATAATCGTTTGGGAATACCGCCCTAGGTAACTGATTCCACAAGATTCCATATAGAAGTCTAACACCAAGATAATATGACTGAATGCACTAGTCGAAAAGTTCAGTAACCTCTGCAGCGAGGGATAGGGTTGTCCATCAAGCTAGAGCACGAAAGTGGCAAGCACTGATATTGTGAGGGTAAGAAGTATCTCCGTAGTAATTCTTTTTATTTAATATTTGTGTTACATTTTAGTATTAAACATATTTATGTTTGTTATGTTATGCTTGTTAACTGTTTATAGCTTATTTATTATAGTTTTTTACATAAGTGATGTTTGATTTATTATCATACATTAAGATTTGACTAGACATGTTTTATCGTCAAAGTGATCCCACGTAAACTTATTAATATCGAGAATATTCGACGACTTAATGAAATTTTCGATTGCGATCTTGTCACTATCTTCTAGACTTTTTGTCGTAGACAATATCCATGAAAATTCTGTAAAAATATTAATTTTACATTACTATATAATTATAACAATATTTTAACATATTAAATGGATTAAAATACACGAATCGTGCAAATCGTTTTTGTTAATAAGCAATACTATTAATACATAATATTATTGTAACCAAATCATTTACGTCATCCTGAGGCCAGGATGTTAGGATGTTAATATCACTCGACTTCGCCAATTGACTTGGTAGGAAAATACAAATAAAATCTAAGACTTACCATGCCGAAGCTTCGTGTCTTCGTGATATTGACAGTCATACATAATTACATATTTATCGTAATTAACATCCAGTATATAAACTGGAAGTAAGTCAACCCCTTCTGTTTCTAAAAAAATTGAAATACACTTAATTAAGAAATTTAATTTAAATTAATTTAAACATTCACCTAACTAAATTATTATACTAGTGAACGAAACAAAAATAAAGGAATATGCTTACGCTATGTTTTATTCTACTAACATGATATTTACTCGAATTATTTCTACAAAACTTAATATATAAGAATATAAATAAATATCTTCATAATAATATGTTACCATCTGGATATTTTTTATAAAATTATCGTATCTATTTTCGTAATTAAATGACACTTTTCAAGTGTTAGATGTTAAAAATTTCAAAATGTGATTATGTGTACATTTCGAAATTTTTGAGTTTTTAGTGATTAATGACCTAACAATACAAAACAATAATTTTCTTTTTAAAGTCTTTAAATTTCAAGATTCTGTATGCCACTTAAATTGGACTAGTTATAGTTCGCAAGTAAAGTACCAACAACTCTTGTAATACCCGCAACTAAAGAAATACACAAATTGAACTGAAATTTTAAGCTTATAAAAAAAGGGGATATCGCTTGGATGCGTACTTAATGGACATGAGACTGAAGAGATCCCACGTTTGTTGAAGTACGCAGAAAAAAAGCACTATTAAATTCTTTTTTACCGGACAAAAAAATGTTCCTGAGGAGGAGATCTACAACAAATAAGACAACAAGGTTTAGGCCCACAGCAGTGACGAAGTAAGCCAACGTATTTCGCGAATCCATTTTTTATCTTTAGTCATGATTTGGTCTCCTATTTGGGCTTAACTGAGATGCACCTTTGTAAGAAAGGCGTAAAAAAGAATACTTGTGGAACCTGTTTCTCATACTATGTTCAATAACAGGCCCTGGATATTATTCCTACAAGATTCTGCGCCAGCCTATAGAGCGACAAGCACGCAAGACTGACTGACAGCATATGAAATTGACTTCATCCGCCACAATGACTGGCCCTCTTGCAGTCCAGACTTGCATCCGTTGGATTACAAAACATAGCAACACTTGGAACAGAAGACTTGCTCAAAACTTCATCTCAATTTGGAGTCACTCAAAGCATCTTTGATTAAAGTAGCCGCTGATATTGACATGGACCCTGTGCATGCTACTGTAGACTACTGGCCACGTAGATTGATGTTCTGTATTGAAAATAGCTAAGCTTATTTTGAGTTATCGAAATTAACATAAGTAGGCACATTTCACACATAAATAAATGTACATTCTAAAAACAAACAGGTGATTATTATTAAACTTTAAACATGTGGCAGAACTTATGACACGACTAAGTATTTACTCCTATTGTAGGTCGAACCCAAACTCGCTATTTCACGATGGCACTCGACATTTTTAGGGTTGTCAAACGGTATCATCTATATGTATTGTATGCCATAGTCAATATTACCAAACTATTGGTACAAAATATTTGAAACTTGGTTTCAACTAATTTACGATTTTGAAACAAAGATAAAAAATAGTTAAGGCTTTTTACATACATCTAACAGAAATATAAAAAAATAAAACTATACATGTTTTGTTTATACATAGGTCCTTAAAATAGCATTAAAGTTTCAAAAAAAAATTGTTTTTCAAAAGCTTAATCTTTTGAAATATACTTCGAAAATACTAAGTAATTTGTCTAGGTGAACCCATTAAAATGACAGAATGGGGTTTGTGTTGATGTCAACTGTGTGGTATATGCGGATTATTTGTAACTTTTAAGAAAACATTCCATAATGTGGGTGCAAGGGTCGGGGAATCTTTAGTGTGGAGAAAAGACACTAAAAAGGGTTTTAAAAGGATTAGATTCGATAAGACTGCATCCGTCCTATCGGAGGATGCTCGATTGGTAAATGTAACTTTAATTATCATTCGTCAAATTTCAATACATATTTCTACAATTATACTCATCGTAAGGTCATTGACATAAATTAAGAACAAAATCCCCGAAAAAAACTGATCTTTTCGGGACCCTGACGTTGAAAGTATGAAGTTAAAATGATTAACTATCAATTGCCACACTAATTGATTTGTCACTTATTAAATCGGATTTCAAAAACATAAAGCAGGATGAACTAATTAGAATAAAAGCTTGTGACAAGTTTTTGACAAGTCAATAAAAACAGCTAATGTCTCTCATGACCACTTGAAGTCCCGTTGAACCAACACCAATGGGGACTATATTAGCTAAAATTACCTAATTACTACAGCGTTACAGGTGAGAAACTTATCATAAACCGGTACCTTAAATTACGGCCAACATTGATTTTATTAGGAAATTGAAAATGGGAAATTTTTGGTTTCCTGCTGAACCTTCATCATATTTAATCTTTATTAACAATGTTTATTTTTATAAATAGCATTTCAATTCAATTTCCTATGTCATAAAAATAATATTTTACTAACCCGTTACATTCCATGAATGATATCGGAAATTTCCTAAATTTGTGTATTTTGGATCTTGTACTATGTATCCATCTATGAAATTGTATTTCCCATCTAAAATTTCAGTAATGTTTGCACTGTAACGTCCATTTTCATACTGATAAAATATAGAAGCGCAATCCCCTCGCTTTTGATAATCATTTGGATATTTAGCAATTTCATACCATCTGCCTTTAGCGTACTGAAAAATAAATGGTTAATTATTAATGGTCACGCTTTACTTTTGTTGAAGAGACATTTATATGGAAATACCAGATTGAGGTAAGAAAAAATACTAGATGAAGGTAGTGTACGTGCTACCCATTAAATACACTTTACTATATCATTATCATCATAGTTGATGGTCACATTTCAAAAACTGATATCAGAATGACTTTTCACGAAATAGCGGTTTAGTTCTGATTGTAACTACCTATTTACCAGTTATATTGGTGAGTCTACACTTATTTCGCTTTGTTGTTAGCACCTATCTGTCTTCATCGTCAGGAGAACAATGTTATGTGTTTGTTGTTCTATCTCATAAAAATAAATTAAATAAATTGGTTATTTTTTCTTAATTTTTATTGAGATTTAGCTGAATTTTTAATCAAATGACTAAAATCTTTGTTGTTCTAATATTTGTTTCTTTCATAGACTGTTCACCTTCAGTTGTAATTAAATTTTAGTAAAATGTGACTTTCGTGTAATGGTTTTTAGATAACAAGAGCGCACGTTCTCTTTCACCGAGCTGTATGTTTGGGTTTGTCATAGTTATACCCATAGATTTAAAATGGTAACACCGCTACTATTATGACTAATGGTGGTAAACTATAGAAGATTCACGCTTCTAAGCAATGCCAATTTGTTTTTGTGCCTTACGAATGGCAGGAAAAATTAGAATCTAAAAACGTTTAAAGATTTAGATGACCATAAGTGTCGGTAAAATGATTTCGCAATGAAACGATCTGCGATGCTAAAAAAAACTCTGAAATTAACTTCATTCAATAGAAAATACAGTAAGCCAAACACCCTGCAAGTTTAATATAATACACAATGACAAGGCCAATACATAATCTTTGATAATAGCGCCTGGATTCATGTTGTACAAGTCATTAATACCAAGGAAATGAATGAAAGTTTCTTAACTTCCGCAATAATATTCAAATCTTGTGTTCAAGTAATCAGTGAATATCATTGGGTCCCTCATATACCATATACCCTATAAAGGGTGATAATTTCAACCTCGAAATCGATTTCAAAAACTACTACAAAACTTCTTCATACCACATTAGGCGGTTACTGGGAGACATTGAGAACTAAGTAAGGTGGTAAGAGGCAGCAATCGGCAATGATAAAACCACAAAAAAGAAAAAGGAAAAAGGATTTATGTGGTATGTATCGTATCTTGTCATAATCTACCCCTCCACCTCGTACCATCGTTAAACACTTCCATCGTACTTTTATATTATTATATTATTATAAATGCGAAAGTTTGTATATTTATTTGTTACTCCTTCACGAAAAAACTGCTAAACCGATTTTCATGAAATTTGGCATAAAAATAGACAGTTGCTTGGATTAACACATAGGATAGTTTTTATCTCAAAAAACGTTAATATGGGACAGTTAAACACGAGGGCAATGCAGCAGACGACAGTTAGTTGTTAATAAAATGGATATAGAGTAGCGCGAGTAAACAAATCAGTTAAATTATTTTGTAATAGAAAATATACTCGAGCATGGCAGACTAAAGTATGATGGGTTGAATACATGGAAATACGCACATAGCACATCTAAAAATGTTGTCAATTTAAACGTGACAAATGGTGACAATAAGATCAAAAACTTTCAAAAAACAAGTTACCTGTATCATTACCTTACGACAATTTGTGTATTGAACATATTTCGTTCATCGGAGACATTGTACTATGTAAGTTAGTAAACGAAATATTTAACTACCTTACAATACTTTCAAAGTCAACACTTTTATTAATTTTGTTTTTATAAAGTAATTTTGTGCTCACTGGTGTGAGTATACTTTAAGCATCCTAGACTCCGCAACTGTATTATTGTTATGAAATAAAACGTATTTATACGAGATTGCTTTGCAGTAAAAAAAATATCTATCTCTCTCTTATATATATATATATATATATATATATAGAGAGAGAGAGAGAGAGAGAGAGAAACACGCGTACGCCACACAGCTTACAAGCAAGCGCAGCCACGCAGCTTAGTAATCGCAAAAAGTGTCGTGACAACTTTTCGTGACAATTTTTTTTCCGTCTAGGCCCCGTTCACAACGCGCATTAAGAAACTTTGTTCCAAAAACAAATAGAATACATGGTTATTTTGAAGAAAAATAATTCGTGTAATTTGTTTAATATATTTTCTAGGTTGTCGAGTCTCGCAGCGACTCGCCCCTAGTGGTACCACCGCCTTACCTATTCCTGTTGCTGTAATATCAGCGCTTGCCGTTGACGTGATCCGGTTCGGAGGGTAAGGTAGCCGTCAAACTTACTTTTGCTCGAGGCCTAACATCCCGATCTAAGGTTGGTATGCATTGCCATTTTCACCATTGGTGTCTCTAGGCGGCGTGAATTTCTTAATATCAGGAAATTTGTCTGCTTGTTTGCCTTTGAATATCAAAATAAAATAGTAATTGTAACAAAATTACTCACCCGTGACATATTAAAATTCTCCACAGGTTTCACATCCGGACAAAGTCCTTCCACAAACCCGGCTTCAATCGAAAAAGTATTGAGTATATAACAAGTTATCAATGTTATTGAACAAGTTGAATGATACATCGTTGCCACCATTTAAGTACAGATATTTTCACTCGATCTTCCAATTTATATAACTATAGTTGTAGCAAAAATTAATTACCGGTAAAAACCACTTTTAGGGTTCTGTAGCCAAATGCCAAAAAAATAATCTTCATAGAATTAACATGTCCGTCTGTTCGCCCGTTCGTATGTCATAGCTATTTTATTTTCAAATTCCAATTTAAGAACTAAATCACACTAAACAGTCTCACTCGATTAATAGATTGTATATAATTTGTGTTCCCTATAATTGAACAATAAACAGTTCCAAACGATAAAATATGTTTCGTCTATAAGTTTTAATATTTTGGATTGATCAATCTAAAAATAATAGATTTCGATGAAATGTTTTTGTTGAAATTGGGCTTAAACAACGTATGGTAGTTTTTGGATAAATTACATTTCCATAAACCGCAAACATACATACATACAAATCTTCACGCCAACTCCCTTATGAGGTGGGAAGATGGTATAAAGCGTGAAATAGCACGTTCCTGTGCAGACTTGCATTTTTTCTCAGCGTCATGTTACTTTGTATTTAATGGAAATACTGTGAAGGTAGTTTTGTGTCATTGGTAAGAAAATAGTATGGTATTTTAGAACATCCAGTCAAGTGTTCTAAGTATAATATAATCTATTACTTATTTATGTTGGATAATACGGAACCCTTTAAGGGAGAGTCCGAATCGTACATGGCTAATTTTTTTTAATAAGTTTTATGCAGACTAGTTTTGATAACTACGAATTGTCATCATTCTAAATACAATTCAGGAGTCAGCCTAAAATAATTTTTTGAGTATGATTGCGTTACAAACTCTAGATTTTGTAGTTCATTGTTGATTTTTTATTTTGCTGTTAAAATATTGAAGGTGCCAAAAATTTAAATGGAAAAAAAAATAATTTTTTTTTCAGAATCATTATGATGTAACAAAAAATACGTGCAAGTAAGGAAAATAGAGATTTTACATCGAAAATCATACTTGAGAATATACGATTTAATATGAAGAGTAATATTCGGAAAGTGGATCGATTAGGGTGAAACTAAGTCAGGTTTGTTTTTGATGTTTTGTTAGTAAATTTATTTGAGATAAGCTGACCTTTTTGTACAGGTCTTTTAGTTTTAAAGTTTATGTGAGTTCTTTGTACAATAAATAATATTATAAAAAATGAAAAAAAATAAAAAAAATTGAAATTGGCGGTTTATTTCTTTAGAATGAATCTGGACTACACATTTTTCTTGGTTTAGCGGGAAAAAAGAATTTACATCGGTCATCATAGCGGTTATAGTCAAATAGTTGGTGGTAATACTGGAAAATTGATATTACATATATAAAAAGGACTTGAGGAATTAAAAGTGTATGTGTGTAATACGATATTAATCATTAACTGAAATTTTAACATATTATAAATTAACTAGCAGCCCGTCCCTTTTCGCACGATTATAAAATATACTTACAAATCTTCCTCTGGAATCACTTTATCTATTGAAAAAACCGCATCAAAATCTGTTATGTAGTTTTAAAGATTTAAGCATATTGTATAGGGACATAGGGACAGAGGAAGCGACTTTGTTTTATACTATGTAGTGATGATGTATGATGAAACATGTGAAGAACGCTATCAATAATATTAAGAAGATAATCTCCTGTGTGGTCCAGCGCTTCAGTTGTTGGACTTGACTGCATGAGGTCCCCGGTTCGAATCCTGGGTCGGGCAACAAAAAGAAAATTGGGTTTTTCCAATTTTCTATTTAAAAAAATGTTTCTTGGGATAAGATATGTGCCCGGTTGGCGATAGGCTTGCGATCTATCACATTGTGGGACCTAGTGTCTTCGGCTAGTCGTAAGTGCCCTGGTTGTGCCTCTGCCTACCTCTTCGGGGATATGGGCGTGAAGATACTTACTTACTCACTTAAGAAGATAAATAAAATGATACTTTGTAAAGGAGTTATGTTAGGTGTATTGTTAGTGAGCGGTCTGGTTGAGTGCCTGAAATGGATGTGATTGACTAAGAAGGAAAATTTAAACTGCGAAACAAAGTCAGCATGATTTTATCTCTCTGTCTAATGGTTACGAATGCGATGTCGGTAGTTTAATGGTAGAAGGGTATTTCTGGTTACGGCTTGATTAAGAAAATAAATAGACGTCGGTTTGTGCCATAGAGATTCGGAAACATCTTAGTAAAGGATCGTGCATAGGTATATTATTATACTTTTTGGCATAGTAGAATAGCGAGCATAGAGTAAAACGTAACCCAATGTAAAAAATCCGGAACAATTGTTTTCGGATTTCACTACCAAAACTCGTGAGATTTAGTCTTAGAGACATTCTTAGGGAGGGGTAAGACTACTAAATCTCTATACATATTTATTGTTTAATTTTTGCCTATCTATATATTAATACGTGATGCCAAAACTTGGGACTCCTTTCTACGAAAATTGCGTGGACGCAGGAGCATAAAGTTTGGCGCACATATATAGTTTATGTGTAGGAGAAGTGCAGAACGCTAATATTTTTAATAATAATGCTTTTAAATTACATGAAATTAATAAATAAAACATTACCCACACTACCATGCATTTGACACACACAAACAAACATATTGATGATAACAAAAAAATATCACAGATGGCGCACTAAAAATTTTAAAAACAAAGTAGTTGGTCTTGAGAAATGAAGATGGCGTTCTTATCAAGAAGATATTAAAATTTATTATGGTCGAATTTCGACCAATGGGCGCCCACTAATTTATTTAAATTCTTATGAAATTGTTAATTTATTTATTTTAAATTATTTGTTTCATATCTTAATTATAATTCAATTCCTCGGAAGATAAATAAAGGATCTACACCAAAACATAAATCAGTACAATCAATAAAAAGGCAAAGTAATACTTTTGGAAATACAGGTAGTAGTATAAGCCCTTAAGATAGTATGACTCAAAAGTCCCATATTTCACCTCAAAAGAAATCAAATTTAAGTTTCAGTAAATGTTTGTCTTTAAATAGCAATTCAGTAACTCATAAAAACTCTGAAAAAGTGACCAAAGAAAGAATTTTAATACTCGGTGATCAAAGAGTACGTGGTTTGTCTACCAAATTTCTACATAACAAGAAATACTCTGTTTTAGCTTCTGTTACGCCCAATGCGAGATCATCGGAAATAATACTTAGTTTTAGAGATTTTTCAGGTTAATCAAGCAAGGATTATGCAATTGTAGCAGCGGGCTCAAATGATTGTGATTCATACTCGGTCTTCACAAATATTAGTAGTGTTTTAGAGAAATTAAACCAGTGTAAACAGGTATTTTTCTTAAAAGTTACGCAAAACAGGTATTTAAACAAAGCTCTTC
Organism: Calephelis virginiensis; assembly: GCA_002245475.1. Taxonomy (NCBI): domain Eukaryota; kingdom Metazoa; phylum Arthropoda; class Insecta; order Lepidoptera; family Riodinidae; genus Calephelis; species Calephelis virginiensis. Next base: position 149,719 of record NJDC01001509.1, read on the forward strand.
TAAATCATAAGTTGAAATTAATTGCACATCAATATCATAATTGTACCTTCTTAGACATAGATAATTGTATAGCAAAATATGGACAATATACACATAAGATTTACATAGAGTGTTTGTCCAATAAATTAAAACAGGAAATAGGTTATCAGAATTACAAAACAAATTTTCTAACATTTTCTAACAGTAAAACCAATAAACTGAATGAAAAAAAAATTTTGTTTCATATTAGATAAACCAAAGATGACATTTGCTGAATACAAGCAAAACTTAGAAAAACTAGTGTCTAATAGAATAAACAATAGCTTACCTAGTAATAGTTTTAAAAAAGGGACCATACCTTATTATTTTAATCTAAAGAAAGCAACTTTACAAAGACATAATAATCAGAGAACAGTCCTTGATACTACCATAAAAAAGGTACTATATTCTTATTATTTCAATCCAGAAACTACTAAAAAATCATTAAATATAACTAGTAATCAGTTTTTTCGCTAATCAATTTAAGTTACTGCATCAAAACATAGCTGGTGCATTAAACAAACGTGACTTCCTTCAAGCTGCTATTACTGAACTCGGGGACTCCTTAGGTAAAATAGATGTCATCTGTCTTACTGAAACATTTTTAAAGCAAGGTTCGGAGCAAAATTTTACACTTGATGGATACTGTCTTGCTTCTTATTTCTCTCGTAGTAACCAGCGTCGAGGTGGCACATGTATATAAGTGAGTAAAGTTCTTCTTTATAAACCTCTTGATTTACAAATACACAAACCGTTTTCCTTTGAATGCTGTGCCGTTGAGATTATAAGCTACAATTCAATTGTATTATTTATATATCGTACACCTAATTCAAATATTGAGATATTTCTTGCCAAATTAGAATTATTATTAGAAAATATAATGAAAAATTGAAAAAAAAGAAAATTGTTCTATGTGGAGATTGGAATATAGATCTTTTGCAATCTACAACTGCTAACATAAGTTTAACAAGCATTTTAAATGATAATAATGTGTGTCACCATATTTTAAAACCTACTAGAAAACATGCATGTCTAGATGTAATTGCTAGTAATTTGAATAATGTTTTTTTCTGATACTCATGTTCTTGGTTTATTTGACCATGAAACTGCACAAAGTAAACAAGTAGATATTATACCAGTCACACTTCATAAACCGAAACGTAGCTTCTGGTTTGAAACAAGGCGTCTTTTTGGTCAGGAAAATATTAGAAAGTTTTATGAATGCCTGTCATCTTTAACTTTTAGTGAAATTCTTGCTTTTGATGACTGTGAAAAAGCATTTAATGAATTCCATGATATTTTGATGTTATTTTATGAATTATGATTTCTGAAAATTCAAATTAAAGTTTTAAATAAGCCAATAAAAATAAATGGCTATCTAAAGGTATTTTAAAATTTATAATAATCTATTTTCTCATACTAAAAAAAAGAGTAATAAAATTAATTACATGCGTTATAAGAAAGTACTATCCAAATGTATAATAGAGTCTCAAAAACAGGCATAATTAAAATATATTAAACAATCTTCCAATAAATGCAAATGGGAATACATACATAATACAAACACATACATCATGGGATTTAATTAAGAGTTTTTTCAAAATAAAATGCTCAAAGGAGAAATTGAAAAAATTAAAATAAATAACTTAGTCTGTACTGATGCTCAAGCAATTCGTAACTATTTTAATGAGTTCTTTATAAACCAGATCAAATCTTGTAATAAAAAACCAGACTAGCTCTACTGGTAACATAAAATTTAATAGTTTGTTCAATCATAATAAAACTATGTTTTTGACACCAGTAGATGAACATGATATTATTAAGAGTTACCTTAATAATATCATGTTCATCTGGTTGAATGATGGTATGATGGTATGGATGGTATTGAATGGTACATAGTTTGAAAAACACAAGAGCAACTGGTTTTGACAATTTAACCACAACAATATTAAAAAGTGTTGCTAGTGTAATATCAAAATCTCTGTCATATTATTAATTTATCATTTTTGGAAGGGAAATACCCAGAGCGTTTAAAGCAGTCAATTATCAAGCCATGATTTAAAAAAGGTGATACATGTGATATGAACAGTAATTTCTAAGATTTTTGAAAAAATAATATATGAAAAACTTTCCAACTATTTACTCCATTTCTACTTGTTAAAAAATAATCAGTATGGATTTAAAAAAGGCAGGTCTACATTATATGCATGTTTTGACCAAATACAAAAGGTAACTCAATGTCTAAATAATGGAAAGCATTCACTTTCTGTATTTTCAGATATGAGCAAAGCATTTGATTTTGTTTTACATAAAATATTGTTAACAAAACTTGAGAGATATGGCATTAGAGGTAAAACATTAGATTGGTTTGAAAGCTACTTAGAAAAAAGGAAGCAGTGTGTTGAGATTTCAAAAATAAGTGGAAACCGCAAAAAAGTCTATACTTCAAACTATCTCGTTGATGACTGCGGTGTGCCACAAGGTAGCATTTTAGGACCATTACTTTTTTAATTTACATAAATGATCTGCCTGATGCTATCAGTCATGATTCTATCTTATTTGCTGATGATACAACTCTTTCTTTCTTCTCCGACTGGCTAGGTTTGGAAACGGTGGTAGTGTACGGTAGATAGGACTAAAAATTAATCTACCTTTAAATTGATTTATAATACATTATGAAACTTATGTTCATAAATAAATAAAATGTTTATTAAAAATGTAAATAAGTGCTGCGATTTAAATGTATTTTTTTTATAGAAATATGTAACTTCTTAAAATTTAACTAAATATTTGCACACCACAATGTGGTAGAATATGTTGTATTCTTAAATATCTTTATAAAAACTTTTTAACACTCATATTCAGCAAATAAATAATTTTCATTTCATTTCATTTCATATTCTATTATTCATCTTTATCCTTGTATCTGGGGCTTGTGTAGCACAACACTATCAAGCAGGTTTTATTTATAGAATAATCAAAAAGGAGAAAGCTACATTTTTTTTACAAATACCATCCCATTGGATAATATAGATCATCGCTTATAAAAACTTGCCGGGTAGGGACCAACCGTCATACTTATACCTGACGACATAACGACTCTACCAAATCCCGTCCCGGAGGGTAAGGCAGCTGATAGCTTGAACAAGCATAATATTAATGCCACAGGATGCGCCTATTGCATCTGCGGTGTCTATAGGCCACGGCTATCTCTTATCATCAGGAGTGTTGTACGCTTGTCTGCTAACCTCTTGTCTAAAATAAAACAATCTTAAAGGGGAAAGCTAAAAATTATTCACCTACGCTCTTAGAATGACTTACCTATCTTTAGGTTTGAGTGTGCGAAATCAGGACGAGAAGATTTGAAGTCGATTTTTGTAGTTATTTTTATTTTAACACTTGCCCTGTTCTTGGGTTAAATTTCACCAAATTTTGAAGAAATAACAAATACATTTTTATTATTTTTTTTTGCAGTTAAGAATAATGATTCGTGCAATAATAATAATAGATAATATATATAATAATAAATCGCAGTAAAATATTTTGTGATTACGCAGTAATAAACTTGTAGACAGCATTTTGCAATTTTTCTAAATTAATTTTCATTAACAAACTTTTTAAAACAATTTAATAATAAAATAATATAAAATATTTAAAGACAAACTAAATATAGTAACAGTAATATTTATGAAGGTATATTAGATAAAAGAAAAAAACAACCTTGAAAACCTTGTTTGAATATTTTTCTCATTCTAATAATGTATGAAAATAAATTTCAAGTACAAGAAAAGTTCAATTTATTAATAACTAACGTAGAGGCTGTGTAATTAATATTTTGTTTAAATAATTCATCCGCGAGTAAGCGGTGCTAATATGTCATATTTTTATATTAATTTTCACGAGTATATACAAAATCATATAAGTGTTTCTTATCAATGAACTGATCTGAAAGGCTGAACCGATTTTGATTAGAAACCACGTACACAACCAGTAGATCTGTGGTGGGTGAGATATAAGGAGGGTCCTTCCCAAAAGTTATTTTTTGTTTTTCGTAGACATTTTTTATAATATGGTGTCAAAAATACTAACAACTCTACATTATCTACATTTTATGGGAAAAAATGCGGAGAAACTAGAAAAACATAATTTTTTATTTTCCCATAGAAACTAAACGGGTGGAATAAAATTTGCCAGAACAGCTAGTATTTAATATCTACAATAACGTTGTCCTGGACACGATAGGTACCCAGTTGGCGGTGGGTTTACTATTTATCAGTTTAATTGTATTTTTTTTTTACTTAATTGTATCTTCGGCTACTTGGAGTGCCCTGGTTGTAACTCTGCCTACTTCTTCGGGGACACGTGCATGGATTTACTTTCTTTTTTTATGGTATTGGAAGGCAAACAAGCAGACGGATTTCCTGATGGTGAGAAAGTCATGCCACTTAGAGAAACCAAAGTGCGTTGCCAACCTGAGGCCGGGATGTTTGGCCTCGAGCAAAAGTTAGTTACTTCTGGTGAATGCAACTGCCGTAGAGAGCTATATCTACAACAAACTATAACAAAATGATGACACTAAATCATCACTACATGCTATCCGCGAATGCACCCACATGTTAAAATTATTACGCTCTTCCGCGGGAACCTATTATATTTACTTAAAATATTATTACTTTATTTGAAGACACCACACAAGCACGCGACTGTCCTCATGATCTGATCTGATGAGATCCGCAAGAGATCCTTCATCAGTATTACTTGACATATCTTCCATCTGTGGGCGTGCTTGTGGGTAGGAACATTGAAAAAAAAAAACAGTTGATTTGAACAAATTATAACATTGTGTAATTATTCCCATAGATTCTATGACAAGTATTCGTCTCACATTAAATTAACACTGAATCGATTCTTCAATAATATCACTTAGTTAAAATTCACTAGATATACGGCGATTTGTCGCAGACGTGGTGCGCTGACAGTTTCTCGTTCCAAGGTGAGGTTCAAGATGGATGCCTCGCTACCACAGACACGACACTTCACCTGAGTGACAACCAAACGCCACTCAATAATATGCCGTTGCCAGGGCTACAGCCTACAAGCGCCGTCACGGCCGGACTGACGTTACAAACGTCCTCGGGCGTTACAAAGCTTTGGAATTTCTTGATAGGCTATCTGAAACAAAGTATTCATAACTAGGATCTCCGCTCGATCATCCTGCCTCGATTAGAGATGAGCACTAAGATAATAGCTCACAGCTACGCTGAGTTATTCAGCCATTTTGATATGGACAAAATACAATTTCATTCAGTGATTACATAGGGTATACAAATAGTTTATACTGGTGCAACAAATTTTATTCTAAGGGAATGCTTTAAACCAGATTGTAAGAGCTGTACTAAACATTTTCCTTCTGGCCCTGACAAGTGCAATACGACATGGCACGTATTCTAATCCGTGATCAACACACATCTGGACTAGGCAAGTGTGTACTTACAAACCAACACAGTAGGTGTGACCCAAACGACACTGCCTAACCAGGATCGACTAACATCTGAACTAAGCCAGTACGTCCCTTCAACCAACCTTAGTAAGTGTGGCCCGGACGACACTGCTCAATCAGGATCGACTAACATCTGAGCTAAGCCAGTGTTTCCCTTCAACCAAGCTTAGTAGGTGTGGCCTGGACGATACTGCTCAATCAGGATCGACTAACATCTGAGCTAAGCCAGTGTGTCCCTTAAACCAACCTTAGTAGGTGTAGCCCGGACGACACTACTCAACCAGGATCGACTAACATCTGGACTAAGTTAGTGTGTACCTTCAACCAACCCAAGTAGATATGGCTCGGACGACACTACTTAACCAGGATCGACTTACATGTGAATCAAGTAAGTAAGTCCCTTCAACCACCCATTTAGGTCGTGGCCCAGACGTTACCACTTGACCAGGCTAAACATACATCTGGATGAGGCTAGGGAATCCCTTCAACTAATATTTTGACCCGGATGTCGCTACCCGATCAGGATAGACCACACAAACCTTACATCTGCCCGGAGTAGTGAGCTCCGTTACGAATCCCGTCACTATCCCGGTCAGGATCAACCATTTTTTAGGTTATTGAAACCATGACAATTACGTACCCATACGTGAACGATAGAGATCATCTTGATCGGTAAATATCACTACAACAATTTGAATGTCCTTAGAAGCATGATTCGAATCAGAATATGTACTGATTGTTCCTGAGTTCGCTGTTAGATAACGAGTATTCTCGAAAATAGTATCCGAGAAGGCAGTCATGACTGATAGCGTTGTTCTTAATAGTTGTACGCCAATCAAACTTATGTCATCTTCATATCCTATCGCCGTCTCGGTCTCATCATAATTTAAAGAGTTTACCATAATTTTGTGTAAACCATTGTGACCTTGAGATATTGTGCGTAAAATCTAACATCTATGTTTGATCACAACCACCTTATTGTTTCAATTCGGATCGCTGTTACAGCAAAATGACCCTTGAAATTCCTTTAAAATTTTAAACGACTTCGAGGAAATTTTTGAGGAATATGAATTTACCATTAGAAAATGATTTTGTTGAAAGGATCTAATTCGTATCTGACAGCGTTTTCAATTCATCGACGCCTAATAGCGTCTAGGTCTAAATGATCAAGTTGATCTTGACTTTCAACATTTAGTTTTGACAATCCTAAAAATTGTACACGAATCCCTGGCATACGTTCTGTCGGTGAGTGTTTTGTACTTAGTAGTGGATTTTGCGCGAGAAAGATGTTTCCTTGTTCCTCATACCATGTTGGATATTTTTTTTTATTGTTAATAGGGTTTTGATATTTGACATAATCCGTACAAGTTGCCAATGGCTCTACTTGAAGCCACGGGAGTAAAGTAAAGCTGTATATTAAGTTCAACGTAAAAGTTTTAGAAATCAGACCTGATATAACATCGTCCTTGATCAGCAGCGATTCGTTTAGGTGCTCTAAATAGGCAGACTGCTTTATGGAGCACGTGTACAGTACTCTGCATCAATGGAAGTGGTATTTTCTAACAAAACTTGTACTTTGTAAAGTAAAGGGCAATAATCTTTACGGTTACATTTGCCGCTAAGCTTTCCTAAAAAATCAATGTGTATCGGCATTAAGTTCATAAAAACTTACACAAGTCTCGTCTATTCTATATTTTATCTTTAATAACAGTATCGCATATAAAGCAAGCAAATAAAGCAGTGTAATTCCTGTATCTTTTTATTAATTATCTGTGTTTTGTATTTGACCTAATAAACATTATTACACGAATTTGTGGCAGTCTACTAAATTGATCTCACATTTATCAGAATTAGCTTTTTGTAGTAAATAATTCAGAACTATCAAACAAAAGATTTTCAGAAAACAAGTTTTGCTTATAATAATTTAAAAGGATTTTTAACTTAAAACTAACTATAACAGATTGTTAAATAGTCCTCTTGTTACATAAAGGTTTTAAGAACAAGAGTTTCAATTCCTCGCCAAAATTTGTATCTTCTACAAAACGTTCTGTTATGTTCATCTAGACTTTATTTCAAGTATTATAATTGATATTACGTGTCACTTTGTTTGTCCGAGATGGACTCCTAAGCTACTTAACCGATTTCACTCAAATTTATACACTATGTGCAGTTTGACCTAACTTGAAAGATAGGATAGCTGACATCTCAATTTATCACGGGCGAAGCCACTTGTAACAGCTAGTAAGTTATGAGTTCGCATACCCGTCAGATTCTCTGTAATGACAATGTCCTGATATAATGGGATAAAGTATGAACTTTAATTTGGACTGAAACATTACCTTGTGTCGTTCACTTTCATCATAATTTGTGTTCGCACATATGAGAGCCAAGGGATACGAGTATGTTCGGTGACAGAGTTCAGTCAATATTATAGTTACGATGCTATCACACTGGGCATACACTGGGCCATGTCACGGGCTCGACATTCGGTACATGTTTAGTGCATAGAACATGTTTCGATAACTCGGGCAAATCGACTGCATGTATACTCCGCTATACAGTGGTCCAAACACTACGAGAATCACACAAGGTATGTCTGTAGAAATAAGGTTGCTAGGGATTAAATAGTTGTAGCATCGATAGGCGAACCAATAAGAAACAAGTTACTCGCACATTCGTACACATGTTGCGCCAGATATAATTGTGAACACAGTGTTCAGCTACTATTAATATTAACTGGTACTCAAGATTACCAGCACCAGCTTTAATGCACCTGGAAGACATAACACCGGCAAAATAATCAGAATATTATCAAGTAATAATAATAACGATTCTCTTTTTGAGACCTGTAAATCTGTATCGATTTAATAGTTTTAAAAATTAAAATCCAATGTCTTTGACTTTGTATCGCGAAAATTATTATGTACCTTTAGACAGAACGTAAGGTTGTCATTACACGTTTTAACTCTGAAACTCAAATCCAAAATGTATCTGCCGACAATTATAGAGTCGAAAATGTAACGTACTATATAGAAAAGCAAGTTAATTGAGAGGTTGTAAGCTGTCGCCGCTCCTTGAATTTGGGTCTTACGTGGAACAAAACTAAGATAAACAAAGCTGTTACGCACAGTACCATCAATTTTGTCACAGATATAGATTGATATACCATACCACATACATACCACTATCGAACAAAATGAAACTGACTCACCAGAAGACATAGAATAAATCTGGAAGGGCAGTGCTTGCACTGACGCATTTCCTGGATCGCAACTCTTCATTTCCAGACAAGCAGTAGCTACGTAGCCAGTTTGACCACACACGTAACAGGTAAAATCTGTCTTCTTCTCCATAGCGCGCAAAGGATTAGCATCCTCGTGAAGTTTCATATATCAGTACCGTCACGTGATTTCCAACTCTCAGCAATACGACGTCTATTCGAGTCACAGTAGTGACAATTTCCATTTAATCTTTTTGTGGTTTAAGTTTTCTAGGCATTGAGTTCGTGAGCTTCAGCATATTATAAGCCTCATTTAAGGCATAATTAACCAAGAATACGGATAATTTCACTGTTGGAGATAGACTATGAAGAGACATCAAATGTCCTTCTGGCTCAGTACCATCGTAACATTAATATTATAATTGCAAAAGTTTGTGTGTTTGTTTGCCATTCTTTCACGCAGAAATTGCTGAACAGATTATCATGAATTTTGGCGTACACATAGATGGCAACTTGGATTAATAATACAAAGGATATTTTCGTTTGCACCTTTTCCGACCGGCTTTGATTTTTGGGCGGTAGCAATAGTAGCCTTCGCTGAATCGGTGAGAGTCGGTGTTTGTGAGTGAGATTTTCCCTTCCTCTTTACTTTCCTGTTTCATTTCTTGGCGATTTCTTGGGTAGCATTTGGAAGAGTAACCTCCTGAGATCTCTGCCTGTGCACAAGTGACTGCTACAGAATTAGGCATTGCTGAGGATGTATCAGCTGGCTTAACCACTCCACTTAAGTTTTTTGAGCCACGTGCCATTTGAGGTACTAGAGAAGCACACGAGGATCCAGCAGCGGCCGCCCCCATGTCAGTTCCAGTGACCATTTGGCTCCGCGAGTCTACCCTCAGAGGAGGTCGAAGACTCGGAGCGGGAAGAAGGCGGTCTTCCAGCCCGGCTAGACGAGCGTTCAACATCTTCCCTAAAGAGATAGTGAGGGAAAGTTTTGATTCCTCCACAATTTCATCTCCTATAACCGGTGTTGAAGTCCTTGCAGTCGCCAAATCTGCGGCTCTTGCGGCAGCGGTTGCTTCTGTCTTTGCTTCGGCGAATCCCTGGCATAATGCTTTTATGGCAATGCATAATGCATAGTTAGGCATCCACCTCTAGGCGCAGGTGGCCATTATCTGCCCGTAGCCGCTGAGTCTCCTCTGCCTCAGTGCGACTCGAAAGGACATCGACCACTTCTTGCAATTCGGCAACCGATTTCTTTAGCCGGCCTACGAATTCTCCCTTGAGGTTGCGGGATTTAGTCGCAACCTCTAAAATGCAGGATAGTCCTTTATTTGCCTGAGCTCGTAAAGCCTGCGCATCAAGGCCACAAATATTCTCTTGCATTTCCATGCTTGTCCTCTCTTGTATTGCCAGTCCCTGGTTTCTTTCTTCCTCGCCTTACAAAATTCAGTGTCTGAGCCAAGATGTCCAGGTACGAAGGTTGAAGAGCAAGTCCGCTTCCGTGACATTATCCTTGACCCTCTTAATTCCAGATCGAACTGTTCATCCAACGACGATACTACTAGGTGGCCCCGAGAAGAGCCTTTTCCTCCAGATGTTCGGCCCTTAGAAGGATCTTTTTCGATAGCTATAAAGCCCTGAAAAGTACCTTCCAGACTCCTTTCTTCCGATTCTCCAAGACTTTCACGGCCACTTTCCAAGTTTTGGCCTTCCCGGCCCTCCCTCTGTTCATCCAAGTTTGTTTTATTATATGAATTTTCCATTTTGGTTCCCACGAGTAAAAAACCTTCAAAAACTCCGTCTACCCTCAGCCCGACGGGCCTTAGCGTAACCCACTCCAGGGGTCGGCCGGTACCCGAGTGGGGTCCGCACTACCGACTGGTAATACCTGCCAGCCATCCATTTCCTCACAGTGCGTCGCCGCTTGAGATTCAGGGATTTTTTATAGAGGTTATCTCCTCGCGGTCCGGCCAATTAAGGCAAGACCCTCGGTCCATAATCATCAGCCAATAGACATGACATCGTCACCTCCCATGAATTACGATTTCAACAAACACACCAATAGCATCGGCAAGTTAGTATTGGCAATGCCAAAAATAACAAAAGCGAACATGGTTTTACCACCTGTTAATAGAGGTACTAGGATTTATAACGTTAAAAAGGCAAAATGGGGGGATTTCGGTATAGCTTTCAATTTGGGACTAGAATCTTAAGGAATAAACATGAAAATACTTACCGAATGTGAGTGCACGGAGGAACTGGAGTCGATTGTGACTGACTATGTGGCGGTTATTTGCGAGACATGCGATGCATCAATCCCACGGCTCGGGCAGATGCCTAGTCCTCGACATCCGTATTAGTGGACGAGGGAACTGGAAACTATTCAACGTGACCTGAAAAAAAAAAGAAGAACTGCATGTGCTGCAGCTCGAAGAAGGGACGTGGTAGTGAACGAATACCTGAAAGCTAAAACAGAATACATTAAAGCAACCCAACATGCTAAAACAGCATCTTGAAAGGCCCTCTGTACAAGTGCGGATAGAGACAGTGTCTGGGATGGTGTGTATAAAGTTTTGCGTCAGGTATCGGCACCACGTCCGCAGCCACTTCTCACAGACATGAGCGGAAATACTTGTACTGCAAAAGAATCAGTAAAATTACGGGCAGACGTGCTTTTCCCGTGTGACGAACCCAGCACTGACTCATATTATCAAAGGAAAATAAGAGCAACAGTAGCTACCAAAACCATTGGTAAAGGGAATTATCCACCGTTCACAAAGACGGTATTAAAACGGGCGGCACAGGGGTTCTCTATTCGCAAATCGCCGGGTGGTGACGGTTTTACAGCGGACATATGTCTATGATCTGTTTTGGGTGATGGGGGATCATTCTTGGGAATTGCAAACGCGTGTTTACGTTTAGGATATTTCCCAAAAGTTTGAAAAAAGGCTACTATAATGCATGGTGGCCTGGTGTAATGTTAACATTATCTGAGACATCGTGCCCTTCAAACATCTATTGTGTTATACAATCATATCTAAAGGACGAAGAGATAGAAATGACATACGCAGGTGAAAAATATTCAAAAACAACTAGCAAGGGATGTGTACAAGGGTCAATAGCGGGGCCGGCACTATGGAATGTTCAGTTGAATCCGTTACTGAATAAAATGGAAGAAGAGAAGATGATGTCCTGCTGGCAGTATCTGGCAGAGATATAAAAATGGTGTGTAAAAGGGCTGGAAAAGTTATGGAAGAAGTCATGAAATGGGAAAATGACAATAAACTTCGATTTGGATCTGCAAAAACTAAAATCATGTATATAAGTAGCAAATTAAAGCATATAGAAGAAATAATCTGCTTTGATAATAAACCGTTAGAAATTAGTAAGGAAATAAAATTATTGAGGGTTATAATAGACAATAGACTTAAATTCAATACTCATGTAAATAAACTTTGTATAAAACTAACCCAACTTTATTAAACATTATCTCGGGCATAATGCACCTGAGGCTTAAACTCAGATATAATAAAAACTATTTATATGTCAGTGTGGAACCAGTGGCTCTATATGCTTCAAATGTTTGGGCCCAAGCAACTGACATAAAAATAATAAGTAAGTGCTTGTTAGCGCTCACGCGAGATTTTGCCCAACGAATCGCAAGAGCATACAGAACAACGTCTCTGGAAGCTAGATTAGCTGTAGCTGGTGTGTTACTACTTGACTTAAGAATTAGGGAAAAAGAAAAGTTGTATCGCTTAAAACGAGGGGTAAGATTACGTCTACACCCGGAAAGATATATGGAAAAAGATGTTCCTTGGACAGAAGCGCCGCACCCAGCCACATTGCAGCAACCGGATTATAAGTGCATTGATTGAGCGATTAACAGCAACGAGCTAGAGCAAGATGGTAGTGATGATCTGCACATATACACCGATGGCAGCAAGGTGGATGGTAAGATTGGAGGCACGCTGTCGGTTTGGAATAAAAGAAAAGAAATAAAATACAGGACCTTCAAGATGGAGAGCTATTGCACGATATTTCAGGCGGAATTGTTTTCCATTCTTAAGGCAACGGAATTAACTGTTACGTTAAACAATAATATAATAAAAATGTTTTCAGATAGTAGAGCAGCATTAGACTCTATCAGAAATTTCGACTCCTTCAACCCTATTACAATTGATATAAGAAAGAACTTAATTGAACTATCTACCAGACAACGCATAATTTAATTATATTGGCTAAGGGAACATGTAGGAACAGTAGGTAATGAAAGGGCAGACGTACTTGCGAAACTAGCAGCAAAATTTAAAAAAACTGCTCCAGATTACTCCGATTACCCTCTATCATACGCCAAACGAGTTATCAGGGAGGAGTCCATACAAATATGGAATGAACGGTATAAGGGAAAAAATGCTGGTAAATTAATAGAAGCATTTTTCCTGATGTCGCGTTGGCGTACATTTTTGCTAGACGTAACCGAAATAATTAATAGAAGAAGGCGTTACTTTGCGGAAATCCATACTTAAATCTAAATAAAATTATTTAATTTGCAATTTTCCGCCAAAAAATGTATGCGTATTATTGCGTACCTAACAAAACAGACAAAATAGTGCGCTAAGAATGAATTGGACTTACCGAAAGCTAAAACTCCCAAATACATCCAGCTCCACACAATACACACCACTAAACTGTTTTAGTAGCACCAACAATACACATACTACTAAAAACTCAACGTACGTTTCGCTTCGTAACCGAAGCATCATCAGGAGAATTCGACTGCACTCCACAAAGGTCGAGCAGATACTGGCGCGCGCGCATGCGACTCGCTCTATTTATAAGGTTTCGCGAGTTCGCGTGCGGGTGTGCTTTAGTGTAATAAGTGAAATAGAAATTATTAAATGTAATAACGAAGACTCAATTACACTGTTGAACGAACAAAAAAATTTGACTAATTCACCCCTGCTACACATGTTTAAGAACAACGGTGCTACCCCCACCACGCGTACTCACTAACGTTTTGTTACGCAATAATACGTATACATTTTTTGGCGGAAAATTGCAAATTAAATAATTTTATTTAGATGTAACCGAAATAACTGTCTCTTGACGCAGATTCTGACTGGACACGGGGGCTTCGGTCAGTACCTTTATCGATTCAAGCTCAAGGACAATCCCTGGTGCCAATATCGACAGGAAGTGTCTGGAAGCGTAGAACATGTGCTGACCGAATGTCCAAGATTTGAATATCTAAGAGTTTCTTTTGAGAAGAAATGGGGGATAGAATGGAAAAGGGGAAATTTTAACAAGTTGTTACTGGGAAAAAATAAAATGGAAGATTTTCGAAATTATGTAATAAAAGTAGCAAAACAGGTAAACATAACAAATGGTAGAAATCAAAATTGGATAACAGAATAAAACATAAGTTAAAATAAAAATGGAAATATTAATAGGTACGTGTAAGGTGAATATATAGTTAGTGTATATGTAGTTATGTAGGTGGATTTGTTATAGGGGAAAATGTACGAAACAGGAAAGGGATAAAAACTAGTGCTACTGGCAAGTATTTATGTCTATTGTAGGTATGTGAAATACATAAATAAATAAAATTAAAATAATTAAGCATTATAATTCTATTTTATGTATTTATGTTAAGCATGAATCGCAATAAAAATAAAAATATCAAATATGGTAGTAAATTGAAATTAGAAGTATAAAACAATTAGGAAATAATAATGAAATAATGGTAATAATATCTACAAAATAATTTAAATAAAACACTAAGAAAACTTTCTTTCATTTTCAATCAAATAGGAATTTGTACAGCAAATCAAAAATAGATAAGTACTTCATATTGTCACAGAATATGACAAACAAAAAAAACAAAAAAAAAGTACATACGAAAAAATGCTGGAAAAGAAAACAACTAAAAGATAAGAAAATAAATATTAAACGATAACCTACCACTACATTTAAAATATTTAAAGTCTGCTTCGGCTTTGAAGAGTAAATAAATTATATAAAATGACACAATACACTTTTAAACAAATTCCCGAAGAACTAAAATACACTCAAAAAACATATATAAAAAAAGAGAAATTATAAAAAATAGAAAAATAAATAAAAAATATATAAAATAAGGGGAATAGGTGTAAAAAATAAAAATCATGTTCAACAATCAAAGCAATACCAATAAGAAGGTTAACTATATAATGCGAATAGAAATATCTCTGATTAATATATCAGAGGGGATCCGAAATCATCTCTTTTGATGAATTATATATACCACTCTGTTATTCTACTTGCTTCTTCTGGCAGTACACTTTTTGTGAGAGTTTTGAATGCGTCAGGATATTTTTCAGGCATAAGTCGAGCCAAAACAATTACGTGTCTTAATTTCAGTGAAAATACACTGTCACTGCCATTGCGCGAAACTGACCCAGATTGTTGTATTTGCCTACAAACATTTTAGCCAAGGTCGGCAACGCATCTGTGATACTCCTGGTGCTGCGGATGTCGGCGGAGGTGATCACTTTCCATCATGTGACCCACTTGCTCGTTTGCCTCCTCTTCTATAAAAAAAAAACTGGTTTTGTAATTATATTTGACATATTAATGGCATTATAGCGACGTATTCAAATTACTTATAAACCTCAAAAATTCTAACAAAGAAGAGAAAAATAGCCAAAAATGAATTTAGCAAAATTAACAGTGGTCTACAACAATATTAACTACTTACACACTCATCTGTACGACATGGGGCTCTCCACTTTTAAATAAATGTAAGAAATTGAAAAGTAAACTTAAATTTACTTGTGAAAAATAAAATCGATGTACCTATTTAGTTTTCACATTAATATAATATCACAATACCAAGAAGTCGATTTAACAAGTCTTCGCAGTAAAATCATTAGCGACAGAGTTTTTCGATGTATCGAAACGTCACAATAACAAGATATAGATTTAACAAGGCTTCGCAGTATGTAGATGTGGTTGAAACGTTTTCGAAGAAACAAAATTCGATGTTACGGTTTTCGCACTCAAGTAGGTAATCACATTGAACCGGTAGGAATAGCTAAAGCAGTTAAATTCATGTCGGCAATTTGTCGCAAAACTCGACTATTTATTCCCGCTTACGTTATGAAAAGTGATAACACTCGCTTCTTACTTGTTAAAAAAGAAATCAAACTGTTTTCTTTAAAGTAGTCTAGGACCAAATTTTAGCAAAAACTTAAACTCACCATGTCGAACTTTCCTGTTTTGGGAGTAAATCTAATCCTTCTGTTTCTAAAAATTTAAAAATTAGTATATTAAAATCTGTAACTAACCGGGCTGGCTGAATGAAGTAACATATCATTTCAATATTTTAATTAGCAGTATTTGAATCGCGCAGGATGTGGTTAGCGGATATGCAAACCACATCCTGCGCGATTCAAATACTACTAATTTACATGTGTTAACTCTATAGGTAAAAAATTGAAAATTCAAATCATTTCTGAATGAAAGAATATCTATTGTTACGAGTCACGATTCTTACAAATTCTTTACAAATCTTAATTTCCACCACATTCATTTCTTGAAACCACCCTCGGATTATCAGCAACTTGGTTGTGGAATGTCAACCTACGTCTCCTCGGGTAAATGCTACAGCCATGCACAATGACATTATCATTTGTTTTTTCAATCTTTCGTCTGCCCTTTTTTCCACATGACTGAACCAACAAAGCACATCTTCAGATTTTTTGGTTTAAAACCGTTCAAACCCATTCTATCTCTCATCTGAGTCTTGCTATTTTAGATCATGATTTCTTATTCCGAGCATAAATTTTATCCCATAATTTAGAAAAATGTTTCATTATTTCGAAGGTATAATTCACAAAATCACAGAAAATTCCCTTGGACACTGTCGGGTGCTTTTCTACAATCTTGCGGAGCAAAAGCACTTGGTCAAACCTAAAACCACACTAAGCTGCACACAAAAATCAAATGAATTTGCCTTTCATTCTCATCTCTACTATTTCAAAATACAATACTTTTTAATTACTTAACTTGAATTTGAGATGAATTTCTATCTTATAGCCCGTATAATTTCAGTGCTCGCCATCGTCGTTGATAAGTTTTAGCAGATTCAACATATTTGTATTAATAAGCAATGAACATTTATTTTTATCAAAGCATCCACCTGCTTGTTTGAATTTGTTTAATACACGTAAAATTAAAGAAAATATACACTTACCTTTTAAATTGAATGAGTGATATCTGAAAGTTCCTGCATTTTTGTATTTTGCATCTTCTAATATGTATTCAGGTATAAAGACATATTTACAGTGTAACGACCATTTTCATATTGATAAAAAACAGAAGCACAATCTCAGCGCTTTTGAATTTCATTTGGATATTTTGCAATTTCATACCATCTTCCTTTAGCAAAGTGAAAGTTGAATGATTTGTTAAGCATTATTTTATTATACATATCGGAGAGATAATATCACACATACGCGGGCCGAACAGGAACACCGGGACTAGTAGGCCGAGAGCTCACAACTTGAAGGTAATAAGTGAATAATTCAGAAATATCAAAACAAAGCCGTAACGCCTAATCTAGTCGTACAACCACATCGTAAACCTCTTAATAATAAAT
This sequence comes from Calephelis virginiensis, assembly GCA_002245475.1. NCBI lineage: Eukaryota > Metazoa > Arthropoda > Insecta > Lepidoptera > Riodinidae > Calephelis > Calephelis virginiensis. The sequence continues at coordinate 167,101 of NJDC01001509.1, forward strand.
AATAGAGCACTCACCACACTGTTTACAAATACTAAACCAATACGAAAAAAGTTACTTGCTAATGCGCCACTTGTTGTGCTAACGAAGCAACTTTATTCATGACTTCTCGATAAACCGACCAATAAGAAACAAGCTACGAGAATTCCGATGCACCTGTGGCGCCAAATGTACTAATGACCACTATATCACAACTATACTTTGTTCATGACTTTCCGGCGTTACAAGCGGATGCGTTCATGACCTTCCGACACGGCCATCCTGCGAGATACACGTCCTTGTGTGTCAGCCTGTTAAACTAAATAAAATCGACACGCTCGGCCACTCCTAACAAACTTAAACTATGACCTAGTAAACTAAGTCTAAGAAAAATCAAAAACGTTCTAAACTTTTTCAGTGCTCATCTTACCGGCCACAACTAATACTCAAATGCTATACTCCGTCTACTCATACTCACTACTCATCATGTCGATTAGACATCAAACCAACAATCATACTTTCAAAATGTCATGATACAAAACTATACAGTAACGCTAGTTGCACATTCAAGACTCTTCCACTTCCAAGTCACTCCCGACTTTATTCTTTCTTATAAAATGACAGTCACCAGAATTGACTACATCCCACGAGCTCACACACCACTTTTTCTAACAGACAGATTTCTCTTATCTCACATCAGTCATCACTATCTCCACTCTATAGTACTACTCCGATTAGGTCACAATCACGAACACTAAAAAAACGAATTTATAACGTATCATGTCAGAACCATTCAACCTAAGTAACCACATCAGGTTTGTTACGAGTATTTATTGTTATTGTAACACACGCGATAACTTGTATGACACACAGCAAATAGCATTTTTTTTGATAATTAAAATTATTTACATCATTAAGTTTTTACACACTGTTTTTAACCTGAATGAATAGTTAATTAACGGATGTCCATTGACGCACTATACAACCATTAAAATACAATCTTATTAAACAATTACTCAAGTCTATCGTGAACAGCATTCCGTCATCTGACCAACTTCGGTTCGTTACTATTACCTAAATCGAGCAATAATAACTCCTGCCACCTCCATCAAGTGACGAGAACCTTGCCGCTTCTAAGTCGTTACTGTTGCCTAAATCGAGCAATAGCAACTTATTCCACCTCCATCGAGTGACGATAACCTTACCAACTCTAAGTCGTTACTATTACCTAAATCGAGCAATAGCAACTCATGCCACCTCCATCGAGTGACGATAACCTTGCCACCTCCTTCGAGTGACGATAACCATTTCACCTCTTTTTTTAGTAACGATAACTTTATCACCACTTGATTCGTAACGGAGCTTAGCAAACGATACCAAATACTGTTCACTAATCTTACACAACAGCGCAAAAAAGAATAACTTCAGTCGGTTTTATAGTGGTCGTTGGACCCTGTACTTTCCGTTTCAACGTTTTCGATTAAAGCAATATCATTATTTTGCGCGCTTCTTAAAAGCCAATGAATAAACATTAAACAACACACATCGATCGCTTTATCCAGGCTTCCTTACAGTTTTGTTGAACGATGCTCATTTTTTCAAAAGTACCCACAATACACATCCACACTTGAATTTAAAGTAAGCACATAAACTTGTTACCATATCAATTTATAGGTACCATACTATATCACAAGTTTAAAATTACATTCCAACACTCACCAGTTTCTTCACCTGCACAAAGTCTACGAATCGCAGAGCTTGACTTTAGGATGGCTATTTTTATTTCAAACAACTTGTTATAATTAATGGCACAAAACGATAAGAATTTCACGTGATCTGTGCCTAATAACTCACATAACCCAACTTCATAACACAACATTCAGTGTAGATATTATCAACATACATCAATACACACTACGAACAATGTTCACACAAAATATTGTAACTGACATCTAGTAGAAAAGTCCTAGTGAGTAGTAGATAGTATAAACTAAATGACTATTTGGCGAGGCTTGGAGTATTATTCACTGAATTAAGTTTTGAAATCACTGTTATTGACCAAGGAAACACAACATCAGGGAGCATGTTTTAATATACACGTTTTGTACTTACATATTTAAACAGCAAATCACTGCGATATATTCACTTTTAAATAGATCTCTCATTATTATGAATGTCTTCAACTTGCCTCGTCGACGCCTCAAGCTCAATTGTCAATTGTAAGGCAGCGTGCCGAGCAGGCCAATGATAGTGACAGCCCGACTAGAACAGCCGAGTAATACAGATAATATAAACGCGCATATTTTGACATTATGGATTATTTGTTTATTGCACTAAATGTTAATAAATGCTAACAATAAACTCAAGGTCTTTATTACCATCGCATCACAAAAGACTTTATAGTCCATAATTCTATTCCGAACACAGGGATAATAAAACATAACCGCCATTATTTCATAACCTAAAATCATCTCAAATTATCGATGTATCATTAAACTCAATCACACTCTAACGTAGAACAAACGGGTTACAATCCCACTTCTGATGTCGAAGAGATGATAACACACACGCGGGCTGAACGGGAACATTCCCAAGAAATATCTTAAAATTGATATCGGGTTTATACATCCTTTTCTTACGATGATAACAGGGACAAAATGGTAAGCATCTATCATGGGGAATGTTCTGAGGAATTGTTTGGTTTAATTCCAACCGCTGATTTCCACCTTCGGACATCGCGACAAAGTTTAAAGTATCATGCCCATCATCTTGATGCGTGACGATCTGCAACTGTGTGATTCCGAAGACATTTTTTACCTCGCACAACACCTTTGTGGAATCAGTTACCGAGGGCGGTATTCCCAAAGAATTATGACTAAAGGACCTTCAAGAAAAGAGCGTACTCAAACCTTAAAGGTCGGCAACGCATCTGTCCTGTCATACTCCTGCTGTTGCGGATGTCCGTGGGAGGCGGTGATCACTTTCCATCAGATGACCCATTTGCTCGTTTGCCTCCTCTTGTAAATAAAAAAAAAGTAAAACTATACTTGTTTTTGTACTCTTTGATATGTGTAATAAAACATTTTTATAACAGCAATTATCATTATTATGATATTATATAAAACCAGCATTTGATATTATTTTTAAGATATCTGATCAAGCGTCGACGATACACTGTAAATGATAATTGAAATAATATAATATTTAAAAAAGGCTATAAAATGTTAAACATTTAAATTATGTACAAAAAAAGAAGAAGAACATTTTATAATTAAAATCCTTTTAACCCTGGACTGCAAATGGTTTGAATTTTTGACAATTAAAAATTTAATAATATAGAACACACTAATCGTAGTTGGTGACAATATTTCTTAATTAACACAGTAACTTTTGTTTGTATTTAGAAATTTGTTTCTTTGACTGCAATAAATTATTTTTTTTATTACTCCTCTTACATTGGTAACTTTCAATTTCTCATTATGTAACCTTTTCTTTATGATATTGGAAAACAAACAAGTAGACGGATTTCTTGATGGTAAGAAATTGACGCCGCTCATAGACACCAAAGGTGGTAATGGTGCGTTGCCAACCAGAGGCGAGGAGGTTAGGCCTCGAGCAAAAGTAAGTTTCCCGGCTACCTTATTCTCCGAACTGGAACCACCTAGTAGGATGCCACGGTGTTAGTGTCGTTAAGCCTATGCTCGCATTTTACGAGCTGCCTGGTAGGAAGGCAGATGATATTCTACAAAGGAGCCCGGACCTACACGGGGAGAACACCTAAATGACCAAAATTGCTTATTTGAAATATTGTGTTAACCAAGTGTGTTGAGATATTTTGATTAATTTTACTCTCACTTTCTTGTCTTCTAGTAAAATATATAACCAGAATTACTTAAAAAACATACCCTGCTAATCTTACTTACCGATTAAACATTATTTAGTGCTCTAAATAAACAAAAAAAATATAGGATTTAACAAATATGTTACAATATTTTAACTAATTTCATTTTGAACTCCTTATACTGAATTTTCTAAAAAAATGCCCTGCAATATATTAAATATATGAAGTTACCTCAAGGGTGCAATGTGAAAAATTTGTTCACCTTACATAACTTTACTACTACTCAATATTAAAGAAAAGACTAGGAATAAAAATTGACTGAAGTTAAGAGTATATAGAGTTGGAAGCTTGAGTCTTTACAACATCTGATAATTCTTTGAAATTACGATTCAAGTTCGTAATATCGTAATATTCCCGTGTAGGTCCGAGCTCCTTAGCAGAATAGACCATCTGCCTTCCAGCCAGGCTAGTCGTAAAAGGCGAGCATAGGCTTACCGTCACCAACACCGTGGCATCCTACTAGGTGGTAGAGATTCGCGACTCGCCCGGATTGGTATCACCGCCCTACCTATTCCTGTTGCCGTAACGTCCAATGCTAGCTGTGGACATGTCCCGGTATGGAGTGTAAGGTAGCCGGTAAACTTACTTTTGCTCGATGCTTAACATCTCGGCCTCAGGTTGAAAACGCACAATTTGCACCTTTGGTGTCTCTAGGCGGCGTCAATTTCTTACAATGAGAAAATCGGTCTGCTTTTTTCCATTCAATTATCATAAAAAAAATATCAGCTTTAAATTACAGATTTAGTAAATTACTTTTCCTTATTTTACTCTTCGTCATTCTGACGAAAATTAGCCATCTAGTGTTAACTATACCATATAAAAAAGAAATACAACAATGGTTTTAACTTTTTCGGAAAAAGACTTTAAATACTTCAATTTTATGAATTGAAATTAGTTCATGTAATTGTAGTTATCATAGCAGTCAAACTGAAAGTTCTTAGAAAATCAAAAACTAAGCATTCTAGCAAGTTATTAGTTTTATTATAACTTTTCAAAATAGCGTCCATTTACATCAATACATCGCTGCATTCGATGGAACCATTGAGAAAAGCACCTTGCCCACTCCGTCTTAGGGGTCTCTTCGACGGCGTTTTGAAACGCAGCCACTGCTTCTTCGGCGTCCATAAAATGTTTTCCTCGAAGTTTTTCTTTTATTTTCGGGAATAAATAAAAATCGCAGGGTGCGAGATCGGGGCTATACGGCGGGTGACCCAGTAATTCCACGTCTGAGGTCGCCAAATAGTCGATCGTTTGCCTGGCGGTGTGCGACGAGGCATTGTCGTGATGAAGGAGGATCCTGCTGCGAGGTCGTTTCTCTCGAACTTTTTCCAAGACAAGTGGCAAACAGTTGTTAGTGTACCACTCTGCATTAACCGTTTTCTGATCCTCTAAGACAACTGTCGCGTAATGACCTGTCTTTCCGAAGAACGAGGCCACCATCTTTTTTCCAACACTTCGACCTCTCTTCACTTTAGTTGGCAACTCTTCGGAAGGAAACACCCACTGAGCAGACTGCCTTTTGGTTTCCGGATCATAACAGTAAATCCAGCTTTCGTCACCCGTTAGTATGTCGAACACAGCATTTGAGTCACCTCCGTTAAATTTTTGGATCATTTCTCGGCACCAATCAACACGGCGGAGTTTTTGAGCCTCGGTCAAATTATGCGGTATCCAGCGGGCACAAAGCGTCCTGACCGCTAAATGTTCATGGAGGATTTTGTGCACTTGACTCATACCTATGCCTAGACTTGTCCGAATCTGCTGATAGGTCACTCTTTTGTCAGTCTCTATCATACGCCGCACAACACTGATATTGTCTTCAGTCGTCGCTGTAGAAGGCCGTCCCTCACGCAAATCATCGGTGAGATTAGTTCGACCACGTTTGAATTCATTAAACCAGTTGTAAACTGTGGCACGAGACGGGGCTTCATCGTGAAAAGCCAATCGAAGTCTATCATAACTTTCTTGTTGACTTATATGACATCGAAAGTCATAAAAAATCATTGCACGAAAATTTTCTCGGCTTAAATTCATTCTGACGTGCACAGACAATTTTCAATTTGCCGCCAAATCGTAAAACAAATGACAAATGAATGAAATGTATACTCAATATTATTGGTAAAGAGTTCTATTTTCAAAATTTAAACTTATTTTTTTAATATAATGCTTTTAAGTTGCCAGTTCTAAAAACTTTCAGTTTGGCCCTCGTACTCTGGTTTCGCTTACAACTATACTGATTTTTAAATTTACAGTTTTTATTTTTGCAATATACTTCTGCACAGGTGACGCAGGGAAAAATTCTTGTCCTGATTCAAAACCAGATGAAAATTTTAAGATGTCTGGGGTAAACTATTTGAGTTATCGATTGTATTTTGCTAAGAATGTTTATCGTTATTATTACTACCTGAAGACAATCAAAGGAGAACGGGTAATTTATCATGAGCTTTGTACCCAAAAAAAAACATATTTTGTAGCAGTATGAGACATGTTGGCAGTCAGCGTTTTTTTCCTTATGAAGTAGTTAATTAACCCTAAGACAGTAAGTGTGAATTCAATTGGAGAAAAAAGATATGTTCGTTAGAAAAACAGTACTTTCATTAATATTTATTCATGTTTTAGGGTTCCGTACCCAAAGGGTAAATACGGACCCATTACTAAGCCTTCGCTGTCTGTCTGTCTGTCTGTCTGTCTACTCACATAAACCGTGATAGCTAGAAACAACCCATACTATAAACGTGATTTTTTCCTATTTTTTTCTTGCGCAATATCAAAAACGTAAGTAAGTAGTAAAAGGTAGACGCTTCAAAATTTCACAGAATATTTACTTTTTATTAGCTCTTTACTGTACTCAACTGATATTAGATACAAAAAAAATACTTAAAACTAAAAAGAAAAACAAAGTACAATAGGCGAGCTTATTTCTAATAAAAGAAATTTCTTCCAGCCAACCCGTAAAAGGAAATAAATAGACTAAATGAAATAAGTAGGCTTGGTGTACAGATAAATAAACTACTAAATATATACTATTGAATGAATTAAAACCCATAAAATAAAAAAATATCACAAAACAGACAAACAAAATTAAACTAAACATATACCTAAAGTAAAATTATATGAACGAATTGAGAGTCTAAGCTATGGCAAAGAAATGCTCTTTTAGATGTTTCTTGAAAGAATCAAGAGTTTCACAGCCACGAATTATATAAGGCAAGGAGTTCCACAACGTAACAGCATGGACTGTGAATGAATAGGAATATGCAGCAGAATGACTAGAAGGGTACCGCAACAGAGTACGTACATTTGAACGACAAGGCGAATCAGGAGAATGTAAGAATTTAAATGAGTTACGAAGGTAATTAGGATAAAACTGATTAAAAAAAATTTTGAAAAGCAAGCAAAAAATGTGAAATTGTCTACGTTGTCTAATCGGAAGCCATTTAAGCTTAGACCTATAACTGTAAATATGGTAAATTTTTTTTAATCCGAAAATAAACCGAATACATAGATTTTGAAGTTTCCCAAGTTTAATAACGACCTCCTCAGTGACATCAAGGTAACAACAGTCGGCGTAATCAATAATGGGGAGGATAAGGGTATGCATTAAATAAATTTTAGTTTGAAAGGGCAAACAGTTTTGAAGAGGTTTGAGAGAGTGAAAAGCAGAGTGAACTTTTTGGCTTAATTTATTAACTTGTGAATTCCAAGAGAGATCAGAACATAAAATTACACCTAGATTATTAGCAGATAAGCTAAATGGTATAGGCTTGTTGTTATATCTTAGAGTAGGTACCGCAGCACTATTAATTATATTTAACATATAGCGACTGCCAACCAAAAGAGCTTGCGACTTGCTTGGGTTTACTGAGAGGCCAAATGAATCAGCCCAGTCATGAATACGGTCTAAATCCTCATTTACATCACCAATTGCATCCGCAAAATCACTCGCACTAAAGTGACGATAAATTTGTAAGTCGTCCGCATAAATATGAAAATTCGACTGTATGATAGCAGTGACAGTGTTAATAAGAGTTGAAAACAAAAGTGGTGAAAGGACCCCTCCTTGAGGAACTCCAGCTTGTAAATCAATGCAGGTAGATTTGATATCACCCGAGACAACGCACTGCGATCGACCATGAAGATAAGATTCAAACCAGTCGAGGACTGAAGCTGTTATATTTAAGGATGCAAGTACCCTTATCAGCAGGTCAAAGTGTACCGAATTAAAAGCACTACTGAAATCTAAAAGAACGAGAACAGTTAGTAACTTTCCATCAATAGCTTGACGAATATCATCAGTCACTCGAATCAACGCAGTAACAGTGCTATGTCCAGGGCAAAAGCCTGACTGGTTAGGATGAAGAAGACAATTATTCTTTAAGAAGTTAGCCATCTGTGAGTGCACTATGTGCTCAAGTACTTTGGAGAGGAAAGGGAGAATAGAGATAGGGCGAAAATGCGCAGGAGAAGAGGCATTAGGGATCTTTGCAAGAGGAATAACGTGTGCCATCTTCCTAGAGTTTGGAAACAAGCCGGACTTGAGAGAAAAATTAAAAATATGACAAAGTATGGGGAGGAGTTCAGATAGCACAGGGACAATCATATGCGAACACACACTATCACTATCAATAGCAGCCGACGAGATAGCCAGAACATGCTTTTTTACATTTAATTCGTCAACTTATTCAAAAGTAAAAGGTCGGCACAAAGGAAGGCCTCCAAACGCCAATTTGGCAATGGTAGTATCTCTCGTCAAATTATCCAGTATTATCGGTGGAGTAGAAAAATGGACGTTCAGAGAATTCAGATCGACACTACCAGATACAGACGAACGGCCTACGCCAAGAGATCTTAAAAGACTCCAAACTTTACCTGAATCAGAGCCAGCAGGAACGAGAGCATTACTAATATAATTACGTTTAGCAAGACGTTAAAGTTGAGTACACGGATTACGTAGCAATTTATAGCCAGCTAAATTTTCATCAGTAGGAAACTTCTTACAGTGTCTCAGAGCTATATCTCTTTTCCTTATCATACCCTTGATGTCATCCGTAATCCAAGGAGCTGGATTATATCTACATCTAACCTTTCTATTTGGAGCAAATTTTTTATAAATACCTAATAAAATACTATTAAAGTTACAAACTCTATCGTTGATATTAGTACAATCCGTCACCAAAGACCAGCCCACAGCATTCATATTATCTTTAAGCATCACAATATCAATATCCTTGAAACAACGGCGCATTATGTAGGATATCTTCCTTTTGTCAGTATCAATCTTATAAGAAAGAACAATTAAGTCATGATACGAAACGCACGCAGGAAGTTGACCATGGATACTGGCACGCTCTGGACGTGAGACAACTATCAAGTCCAAAAGCGATGGAGTAACATTAGGAAAATGGTGAGTAGGAGAAAGGGGCAGAATATGGAGATTGACCGAGGTAAGAATATTACACAATTTATGAGTACGATGATCATTTTTAACTATACAAGTATTAAAATCACCTAAAAGTATAATGTCATTATATAAAGGACGCAAATCATTAAGTACATTATCTAAAGAAGAAAAGTAATCAATCAAAAGAGAAGGACTATAAAATACAGCAATAAGAAATTTACAGTGGCGAGAAATAACTTCAATAAAAATATATTCAGCAGACGCGCTATAAAGACTAGGGGAGGATGCAACAATTTTGTACGAATAATCAGAGCGAATATACACAGCAACGCCGCCACCTCACTTACCAGTCCTATCATTACGCACCAGTGTAAAGCCAGATAGCGAATATTGATAAGACGAAAGGGAGGGCTTAAAAAAGGATTCTGAAATAAGAATAGCATCTATAGGAAGGTCGCTAAAGGTCGTATGAAAGTCTGCAAAATGGGCAGGAATACTCTGCGCATTTATATGTACTAAATTAAAATTTTTAGAGTGAGGCATTAATATAGATGATAATTTATCATGGAGTGACAACCCATTGGAGTGTAGTAATACAAATGCTGCAGAAATCATCATCAGAAGAACAGGAAAAAAGTTTACATTAATAATCATATCATTACTCATAGCTTAAACTAATATGATTAAATATATATAAATATATATAAAAAAATAAACATATAACTATAAATAGGAAAACTTAAGTACTTAACTTAATATAAACTTATAAATTAATTACTTAACTGATTATAGAATACAATATAATTTAATTTAATTTAATGGTACACTCATTATAACATCCATATAGACGGAAATCGAGTGGAAGAAACCCTCACGTTTCCAATTAGAAGTAAAACAAATATTCAACACAACAGTAAAAACAAGTTATGCTAGTAGTTGTTAAACAGAAACGTTTTTGTTTCTGTAAACAGCATAAATAAAAATATTATAAATACATTCCATAACTCAATACCTGAAAATAATAACAGTTGTTATTGTGAAAAACTATTAGACATTAAACTCACAGACTAGTGTCAAATGTCAACTGACATCACTGACATAATCAAAGATGTGTCACAGTCATGTAAGTAATATGTAAAAGTCAGGACTTAGCAATTTATAACAACTAGTTGTTATATAGCCCTGATGATGCTTGTATGGCGAAACCGGTTGGCTAAACCATAAAAATAAAATACTTAGCAATTTGTTTCAACTACCACCTCTAAATAATAGTTTATTCGTAAATAACACAAATAATGATCTTCAAAGAGTGCTGGTGAAACAAAAAAAAAATAGTAAATAAATGCTTTGAAATAAGTGAAGGTAATGTAAATATTAAATAAGTTTTGATGAATACGGTAGTTACATAATGTTTAAACCAAATACCTGCAAGTGACATAATATTACAAAAAAAAACATAACACCGATAATTAAAATTAATTATTTACGCCGTGACCTCAGCGTCTTCGAAGGAGCTTCACCTGAGACCTTAGGGATTTCTTGGGACTTTTTGGGCGCAGGAAACACCGTTAATAGCTTTTCCAGATCTGGTTTCAATTCGATCCGTCGGCGAGTTTTGTCAGGAAGCAGAAAAATGATTTTGCTATCTGCAGTCCAACAATTTTTGACACCAAAATGTTTATGAGCCTCCATAAACAGACGGTGTCTAGGGACGGTCAGGAATTCCGAAACCGTGAACCCAGTGCCTTTTAATGTAGTCTTCTTACTCCATACAAGATGCCAATATTGATATTCATGAAAACGTACAAGTACAGGCCTAGGCTACTACGATTTATTCCAAGACGATGTCAGGCCAACACATCTTTGACGGAAATTTCTGAAAAGCCCATCTTGTTGTTAAAAATGTTAATAACAGTTGAAGAAATATTTTCATTTTACTGCTCAGGAACACCATGTAACAGGATAACCTTTCTTCTCATATAAGCTTCATGCCGATCCAGCCCGAGTGAAAGCAATTCCATTTGTGATTTCATAAGAGAAAACATGTACCAAACTAAAGATTTAAACTTACTGAAGTCCCGTGACAGGGTAGCCACATCCTTTTGCCTCTCAGGAGAAGTAGGTTTAAGTTTGTGAAGCTGCTCATCATATTCATTCATCCTGTTTTCGATCATCTTAACTATTTCACCAAAGTTGGAAAGTGATTGTGAAGATTGATCCATAGTTTTAGTTTTAGTTAAGAAGAGGGTGTAATTAATAGAGAATGGTCTTAGGAGTATTAAAAATGTGCCTAAAAGACTTAATATATTGGTAAGTAATAACAAAATAAATTAAAAATAAATTAAAACGTAGGAGCACAAAAAAACACTTGTATTCAATTCCAAGTCTACCCGAAAAAAAATATATTAGAATAATTGTACGTTATCTTTGAAAATAAATAATTAAATAACAATAAAGTAAATAGTAAAGGGGGCTCCCATATAACAAATGTAATTATTAATAGATAGATGATGCTACGGAACCCTTTGTGCGCGAGTCCGACTCGCACTTGGCCGGTTTTTTTAATATTTGTTTATAATACATCAGAGTGTTTTTGATGAATTATTGTAATTTTTAATTCAACTAAAGAAAGTATATGAGATACCTTACAAGTATAGGAGGCCTGGACCCTGTATTTTAATAATAATAGTAGGTACTGAAGTTCAATTTAGTCAGAAAAACTAATGAAAGCATAGATCAATATTTTTATAAGCACACGTACCCACTGTTCTTCTTTCTGTTAGGCAAGAATAATAATATTGGACTATAGCTGCTCTATCTGCAAGTGTATTATTTACTATTATATAGGAATAATATTTGCGATTGCAAATATGTCTAGTTTGTACACGTTTGAAATAAAAATTAATGAGCAGTTTTCTGTTTCTAGGCCATAACGTCTCAAATTTGTTTTTAGTAGTTCCATATATACCTCTATGAGATATACACCTCTTTGCAAATGTGTACGATACGTACGATTTAGCATCATTACGAATGAAAATCAAAGTAAGTAAGTATCTTCACCCCCATATCCCTGAAGAGGTAGACAGAAGCACAACCAGGATACCCACGACTAGCCGAAGATACTAAGTCCCATCTAAGTCCCACAATGTGACAGGTGGCAAGCCTACCGCCATCGCCGCCGCATATCGCCAACCGCGCACATATCCAATGCCGAGCAACATTTCATAAAAAATTGGAAAACCAAATTTTCTTTTTATTGCCCGACCCGGGATTCGAACCCAGAACCTCACGAAGTCAAGCCCAATACCTGAACCGCTAGACCGCAGAGGCGAACAGAATAAAATCAATTCCTCTTCATTTACGGTAAGGACACATTACTTTCTTCCGTAGCTCGGAAATGTACCCTTTTGGCGGTTAATATTGCAATCCACAACAAAAGCACCTAATGTGTTGGGAACATTCATTCGTTTGTGGATTATTTGAACAATATTATCAGCAATTAGATTATCCACCCGCGTGTCTACGCATGCCTGTACAGGTCACATAGCGGCAATGCCGAGACAGACAGGCTCGTTGAGCATGTGCAAATGGCTTCCGATTTTGTATCTGAGCAGATCCCATCCGCGAATATTGTGATTCTTGGTGATTTTAACGCCCACCATGCTGATTGGCTTGATCTGTTCACGACTATGCCCTGTCCTATGATCTGACGCAACTGGTGACTTCGCCTACGCAAATTCCAGATGTGGGGGATCATACGCCTTCACTGTTAGACCTTCTGCTGACCTCTCACCCAGAGAACTATAAAGTCTCTGTCGATGCCCCTCTTGGATCTTCTGACCATTGCTTAGTCCGGAGTGCAAAGTCCATTCCATCCTGTGTGCGGCTACTACCATCGGGCCGACGTCGAGTGTGGCATTATAGGTCAGCAGATTGGGACGGGATGCGATTTTTTTTGCGTCTTATCCGTGGAAGCAGATTTACTTCTCGCTGGATGATCCCGACATCGTTGTTGATGCTGTCACTGAAGTAGTGCTGCAGGGTATGGAACTTTATATTCCGTTCTCTTCAGTGGCTGTTGGTGGAAAATCCCAGACTTGGTTTAGTCGTCCCTGTAAGATGGCACTTAGCCATAAGCGGAAAGGCTACCAGGCCTGGGCCACGGCAGCGAAGTCTGGCGACGAAAACACCAGCTTGATTAAAAAGGAGTATAATTCTGCCTCTAGGTCTTTCAAAAGAGCTATTGCTAGGGCAAAATCCGAGCACATTGGCAGAATTGGCGAGAAATCGGCCCGCTTACCTTTGGGAACAAGAGCGTTTAGGTCTCTCGCCAAGGCTGTCCAAGGAAATTGCGCAAAGCCATCTTTACCTTCTTTACACCAGAGTGATGCCTCGCTGGCCCATGATGCGAAAGAGAAAGCCGAACTTCTAGGCTCCCTCTTTGCTTCCAACTCGACTTTAGATGACCATGGAAACACGCCGCCGACCATCCCGCGGTGTGAAGTGTCTATGCCAGAAATTAAATTTCTGCAGAGTTCAGTGCGTAGAACACTTTTTCATTAGACGTCAACAAAGCCCACTGGGCACGATGGTATCCCTCCGATTTTTCTCCAAGTGTGCGCTCCTGAGCTGGTACCGGTTTTAACGCGACTCTTTCGGCTCTCGTTTTCATCAGGCGTTGTACCGAATTCATGGAAGACCGCTTCCCGATCCCTAAAAAAGGTAACCGCTTGGATCCGTCCAATTACCGACCTATAGCTATAACTTCCTTGTTTTCCAAAGTTATGGAATCCATAACAAACTGCCAGCTCTTAAGGTACCTAGAGGAGCACCAGCTGTTAAATGATCGTCAGTACGGTTTCCGTCATGGTCGTTCAGCTGGTGATCTTTTGGTTTACTTAACACACCGATGGGCGTAAGTAGTCGAAAGCAAGGGAGAAGCATTGGCTGTCAGTTTGGACATAGCGAAAGCCTTCGATCGGGTGTGGCACAAGGCGCTTTTATCGAAGCTTCCTTCTTATGGTCTTCCTGAGAAATTATGTACATGGATCACTAGTTTTTTGACGAGGCGTAGCACCAAGGTCGTTGTCGACGGTGTGTGCTCGGAATCCAAACCTGTCAATGCTGGTGTTCCCCAAGGCTGTGTGATTTCTCCTACTTTGTTTCTTCTGCATATCAATGACATGTTGCAAATTAGTGACACTCATTGCTATGCAGACGATACTGCTGGGGAAGCCTTATACTTTGGCCGACCTAATATATCGCGGGAACATGTTATCAATAACCGAAACCAATTTATGTCTAAAATTGACAATCTTTTGTCTGAAATTCCGTTTTGGGGCTTGCAGAATCTGATGCAATTTAACCCTAACAATACTAACACTAAAAAGACTCCCTTTCTCGCATCTCCTCGATTTGAGAGCGTTTCCCTTTCTGCCACAGCCTGCATTGGTATACTCGGCGTTGACATTTCGAGTAATGTTCGATTTCGTTGTCATCTGGAGGAGAAGGCTAAAATAGCCTCTATAAATACTTGTTGTACTCAGTAAAGCGAGACAGTATTTCAAGCCGACCCATCGCTTACAACTTATAAAGCGCAAATTCGGCCTCATGTAGAGTACTGTTCTCAACTCTGGGCTGGGGCTCCACAGTACTAGCTCCTTCCGTTTGACCGCATTCGACATAGAGCAATTCGAATTATCAATGACCGGGCAATTATGAATCGGCTTAATTCCTTAGTGTTGCGTTGGTTGCGAGTTATGTTGGGTCACTCAGTGTTCTCTACCGCATCTATAATGAGAAATGCTCTGAGGAGTTGTTTGGTTTAATTCCAGCCGCTGATTTCCACCTTTAGACATCGCGTCAGAGCTTAAGGTATCATGCCCATCATCTCGATGCGTGGCGATCTACAACTGTGCGATTCCGAAGACATTTTTTACCCCGTATAACACCTTTCTAGAATCAGTTACCGAGGGCGATATTCCCAAACGATTATGACTTAGGAACCTTCAATAAAATAGTGTACTCATTCCTGAAAGGTCGACAAAGCATCTGTGATACTCCTGGTGTTGCAGATGTCCGTGGGCGGAGGTGATCACTTTCCATCAGGTGGCCCACTTGCTCGTTTGCCTCCTCTTTCATAAAAAAAAAAAAACATTTCCTGTAAAGGTTCACGAAATGTGTTCAGCAGGGCTCCAGCGATTTTAAAATCATTCAATATATGTGGCAGAGATTTATTAATACTTGTTCCTGATTATTTTATAATCGCGCTTGTTTCGGCCGTTAATTACTTCTACAACTCAGCGAACTATCGTTACTAATCGTAATTTGGTCGCTTTCTCTGTTTTCCAGCTGAGGAGCATGGCTTTTGGAGATTTTGGGATGAGGAGATTTTGTTAGTTGAATATGGACTTCACATCCGAAACTTTCGAGATTTTCTGTAGCATTTCTGAACTAACAATCTAGAATAAAAACTTCGTCTCTATGTGACGCATAATTAATCCGTCCATCTTCTTGAGTGATGTAAGCATTTATAATATCTGTGTTGGATATTGTAACTCCGTGGGGCCCAGTATTATCTATGATGTAGCCGTCTGAACAGACGAATAAATGGTTTTATAAGATTTCTGTACGAGTGTAATCTGTATGTTCCTTTTTGAAATAAAAAGTTCACACTTTCCTGTATCAACAAGTAGGTACCGTCAGCTTTAACAATTACTTGTAGATCGACATTAATCCTGACTAATACATACCCAGCGAAGTTTTCTCTGACTTCTAAATCTTCTCTGGTCAGAATATGGCGATTTCTTTTCCGTAAAACAGAACGACTGTATGTCACACACGCTTCACGCGGTCTATTCATTTTATTATGTACTAAAAGTCGGTAAACAAAATTCCATTGATGTCCAGCAACAGTCAAAACCTTGATAATTGGTAATAATTAAATACGCAAGGAGAAAAAAATCATATTCAACGAACACAACACAAGGAAACAGAAATGGCAATTGGCAACCAAGTCACAAAACACAAGGAAACAGAAATGGCAATTGGCAACATGATGGTTTTTGCACAAAGGGGATGATGATCTTTGTTTCAACAACTGTGAAAAGGATGGCACGTTATTTTCCTGTTTCTACTAATATTCGTTGCTGCGTAGGCGCAACAAATAGATAAAGATAACGGCTTAGAAAAAGCAATATTGGTACTGATTGTAGTAATTAATTTTTATTTTCATATTATTGACTTGGAAACAATATCTATACTTTTTATTGTTGTTAATATAATAAATGACTTAGGTACTTTTTACACTCATTTATTTTCATTTAGTTTATATAAATAAATAAATAAAAAAATAAAAAATTAAAAAGCCTTTATTTATTTCCTACTAAATTGTTTTTCATTTTTTTTCTTCTAGTTTATACTAATTCATACTAACTTGATATGACCTAAATCTACATGTTTAATGTATGTGTATATATTTAATCTAATTAGCTTAACAAAGCTAACTTTAAATAATGCATTTTAAACCTAATTTGTTCATTTAAACAGAATACATATATACGCATATTACAATTTTAAACTGCATACCTACTTAGTTTATTTCTTTTGATTTATATATCTATACCTACTTATTAATTTAGCATAGTTTGTAGAACCCCCTTATTGGGTAAAGGCCTCCTCCAACGCTGCCCAATTATCTCTATCCTGTGCCATTCTGCTATTACCTAGTCGTCTGACTTCCGCAATAACGATTACATCATAATTTATTTCTTTGATTGCTTCATTTATTTTCAGTAATCGTTCATGTGACGATAAGGTCCTGACGTCATAAGTTGAGATTTTTAATTGGGTTGAGTGCTTGTATTTAGTGCTCTCCTTCTGTGTAGTTTTGTTTGGAGGGTTTTGGTCAAAATCTTCCACGGTGACCAGCCGGGTTGGAAGATGTTTTCTGATGTTTCTTTTCTGTTGCTTGTTTATGGTATTCGTGAGAGAGAGGGGGGTTGATTGCTATATGTTGTTTTCTTTATTAACATTCTTTTGCTCTGTTGTTATGTTGTTTATATTTTTGTTTACCAAAAAGTTAAGCATACTCGGTTTTACGGTCCCTTCAGACAGACTGTTCGATCTTAGCAACGGTTTGTCAGATTTTTGTGCTCGATTCTTTTTATTGGGTTGTATGTTGGTGTTGTTTCTTGATTGAGATGCTGAAGTTTTCGTGTTTTCAGGTGATAGTTGAAGAGGCCTTTCATTATTATTTTTTACTATAACTAGTTTGTCATACTTTATTCTCACTTGTTACCTTTTTCTTTTTCTATTTTAGCCTGTTCCTGCAGTTCTCTTCTTTTTTGTAAGACTTGTAAAGGGTAGTCTTCTTTTACGTAGAATTGTGTATCCTTTATTAAGGCTTTTTCCTTCAAAATATTAATTTTTAGTCTGAGAGTAGAAAAAGTAACCGCTATTGGGCGAGGTCTGTCTCCTTTTTTCCCAATTCTTCTTACCTCTCGGATATCTCTGAGTTCAAGTTGAGTGCTAAAGTAATTTTTAATAAAACTAACAATATTTTTTGTAGGTTATCGTATGATGACTCACTTTCGTCAATACCAAAAAATACTAAGTTTCGTTGTCTTGCCTGTTTTTCCAAAAAATATATTCTTTTCTCTTGATTATCTACCTTCTCCTTCAGTATATCATGTTGGTCTTGTAGCATGGAAAATTTTTCATTCAGATTTTTTTGTATATTCTGTGTAACCTGTTCTGTTACGTTAATTGTACTTTTACGGATTTCTGATTTTTGTTTATCGAGGTCCTTTTGTATGTTTTTAAGTGCAAGTAGGATGTCTTCCATGGTTATTGATTTATTGATTTGTTTTTGTACTAGTATAACCCTCTAGTGGTCGCCCCCTGTACTACTATCGTTTAGTGCGCGACGCCCTCTCTTGATATATCCTGCTACTGCTTGCTTACAACTTTGCAACTATGACCGTTTGTTGGATCTCGGTCTACTGTAGTGTAGTTTACCCCTGGTTACATAGTAGGCGCTAGGTAGACACTTGTATGCAATGTTGATCTATTTGTTGAATTTGCAAGTCGATTACTTTAAGGTTATACAAAGAGTATATAATCACTACGTCCTAAGAGACGGCAATACCTATATTTCGTTCAGCTCTGAAATAAACGGCAAATAACACCAACCACACAATAGTGTAGCGTAACCATAAACTGTACAGTGTTGGCCCCACTGACAAGCTATCATAATTGACATTGGATAGTGATGGGACAAGTCGATAATTATTTACGATAAATGTTAGTGATGTGCTTTTTTTTGATAAAAATAGCCCCCACAGCTCAGTATTATTAAATTTCCAATATCGAAATATTACGACCAGATTTACTGGTACAAGCATGAATTAATAAAGATAATAAATAAAAGTCGATTTTTTGATAACATGTTTAATAATTAACACTAGAATTTTACCATTTTCTGCAGAATAATATTTGTCATGATTATAAAATTTTATCATAGTAAATTTCACAAGTACCACTGCACCACTTACCTTACGATACACGTAAACCTAAATTTTACGACGTAAACCTTACAACTATTATCGTTTATCGACGAGGCACAAATTTGTAGGATCAGGTTTGAACGATAAGTAACATAGTACTGTAATTCTGAGTCTGAGTTTCATTAATTTTGGTATTTGTGTACAGGGTGCCCCACGGTAAATGTAATAAAGACACCATTACATACTTCATCTTTAAAACGAACAATGTTTTGAATATTTCAACAGACGCTGTCCATTACATTACATTGACATTCATTTTGCAAAGAGGCTATGCTATGCTATTTTAATACATACACGTAAATCTTAATCTTCTTTAAACTTAACGGAACAAGCATGAAAATGTTTTATTGCACACAAGATCTTAACACAATAACACTAAAAATACACTGAGTTAATGGCATTAAAACGTCCAATGATTTACTGAAAATCTAAAAACAGTAAAATTAATAACTGTACACCAATTTGAAAACGCAAATTAAAGAAGTAAAACTATCAAAACAAATTCTCAACAACGTGTTTCTCAACAACAAAGATGGAAAATTTATATTTTAACAGAGGGTAGTTGTCAGTTGTCTCATAAACGATATTGCCAATCGAACGACACAAAAATGGTTGCTGAAAGGTTGGTATTTGTGACCGGTTAAAACAAATTTTAAATTTACATTCAAATTATATCTTCTAACACTTGTAATAAAGTTTAAAATGGAGTGCACATTGCAATAAAGTTTGTTGATATTCCATAATGTCCATCCACTGAGGTTATATTCGGCGTTGGGATTTTTTCCTTTTACTGTGATAGATAATGATGCACCTCAGAATATTTAGTACTTGATTCTCCACTGGTTACTTTGATTTCACTTCGAAATATGGTCTTAAATAACACCAAACACACACAAAGATTATCCTTAACACTTTCGCGTTTTTATTATTGTTTTAGCACTCTGATTAGTCTTTCTTCGATAACTGTTTTTCTACAATTAGTTTGTAAGCACTTAAAGCGATCACACTTTCAAAAAAATAGTTTATTTATTTTGAAACACTTTATATTTACGCAGCTGATCTTAACCGTGGCTCAGTGTTGCCCTCTCCCCCCTTTAGTTTATATATCGAAAACAAACTAATATTATTTTATATAATTAACTACTGTAAAAATCTAAGTGCCTCTATTACTTACTTAATACCTCGATGAGTCGCATATCTTTTTTCTTTAGTTGAATTCAGACATGCTGCTTTAATTTTGAGTTAATTAAAGTACTTCATAAGGGCTTAAATGTCGACATAGTTCGTAATGCTACAATTAACTTTGTGTTTGGGTGCGCCCTTACCCATTCTCCTTTGAAAATACGCTACACATTACAAAATATAAACTATGTAGAATAGACCATATGTCTTACTGTCTGACATCTGGTAAAAAGGTCATTATTAATAATACAATTACCATGATTTGGTCTGGACGTAAGGCACATTAAGGTCAAAATCCTGCCAAAAAACAGCTGTTGTCCACAAATATTGTTTACGCGCGAGCTGTACCACCCTTCCTGACACCTCATTGGCCTATCCCCTCCACACTCACCAATGAACAAATATAGTTTGCGTCTCGTTGCAAGCATTTCCTAGTGTATATACTCAAGTGAAATTGTAAAAGCTAAAAGTGCAACTAGTTCACGGGTTGACCTAGATCTTTTCTTCTTAGTCTTAGGGTCTAAATCACAAAACGCAATGAGGTAAATGTAACTAGTATAAGGCTAAACTTAGCAACGCTACACACTGTGCCGTCTGTATGTAGTAACCATTCGGTCACGAAAGAAAACTTTGGACCCTTTTTACGAAAATTGCGCTAAGAGAGGAGTATGAAATTTGGCACACTTAAAGTTTATGTGTAGGAGAAGTGCAGAACGCTACTATTTTACAATAATAATGCTTATAAAGTGCATTAATTCAAAAAAATAAAACATTACACGTACTACCATGCATTTGACACACACAAACAAATACATAATCACGATAAAAGATCACAGATGGTGCACTAAAAAGTTTCGAAACGAAGTAGTTGGTCTTGAGAAATGAAGATGGCGTTCTTATCAACTAGATATTAAAATTTATTATGGTCGAATTTCGACCAATGGGCGACCACTTGTATTTATAGGTTAAACTTGACAACGCTTAACACAGCGGCGTTTATATTTAGGAACCATTCGGTCGTGCATTCATACCTTAGTTTGTTCCTTCTGCCTAGTCGCATAGGTATAGTAGTACTATTTAAATTATGCGCTTCGGCTATATAGCCGATATATTGACGTATATACGTCAAGCTTCGGAAATCCAAATGTATTTAAAGATATCTATATAGAGTTGTTGTTACATAATTAATAATTTTGCTTAAGTAAAGATTGGGTCAGCCAATTTAAAAATAAAAGTACAAAGTGTAAAAAGAGTAAGAAGTTTAAAACTGATGCACATAATCTAAATAGTAGTACTGTACGTATTTTTTTATTACTTTCGGCCGGAGTGCATACAATTATATATTAAGAAAAACGTGTTCGTGTATATTGCTTGAAAAAATCAAGTTTGAATTTTATTTCAGTTTCACCGCGGTCATTGGTATGAAAACGCGAGATATCAAACTAACTTCGTAATGAAAAAAGATTGTATCTACGCTGATCATTTTGAAGATAATGGCTTACACAAAGTCAAAGTCCACGAAGTCCTTGATAGCGGACATGTTGAAACATTTACTTCCCTTATTTCTCTCGATCAAGATGCCGGAAACTCTAGAATAATAAGTTATATGCCTCGAAATATGACCGGTATTTTTAAGTTTGATATAGTAAGGAACGAAAATACCAATACATTATGTTGCTGTCGTAGAGATGTAACGATCTCATCACGCAACAGCAATAATCCTAAAACTTTTACTGTCATTTCATTAGGACAGTCAGACTTGATGTTAGAGTAATGATTTATGAACATGATTTGCAAGGATTGCTACAGATTCCTGCTGCTATAACCTCAGCAGTCCCTATGGTATCGTATTTTGGAGGGTTAGATAGTAAACCAACTTCCACAAAGCATTCCAAGACAAACTTAACAACAGTAACACTTAAAATGATTGTAAGGCTAATAGCAAATCAGTCTACTTGAATTCTTATTTTTAAAAAAATCAGAGAATATTTAAGTTAAAAAATCGAAAATACTCATTTTCAATTTTTTTTTGTCCAACTCATGGCAATCCAATAAATAGAATAATTACCCAGCTAATTTGACACTACTAAAATTGTGTAGTCTCTTTCAATTACTTTCGTTACAAGAAGATATCTATAAGTATATACGTTTAGTAAGTGCACAAAAAAAATACTACCGTTGTGGCAGTAAAAACTTTAAAAAATAAGATTTTTTTCAAAATAGCACTCTAACACATGGGGTTTTATTGGGAATAGGCCATTTAACCTATGCACACCCTCTAAGAACTAATATATGAAGGAACATAGGTAGTCTACATTGAAGATCCAGATGTTGAATTAAAGATGATCAACTGCAGTGCAATTAAATGAGCCTCGTAAGCCAAAGGGTTAGCGTACACGCCATTTTTTCAGTGGGGAAATCCATCATTGATACCTGCCACTTTCGGGAGAAGTGGCAGGTTTTGTTAGACTCTTACTGACTGAAACCCCACGGTGTCCTCCCCTTCGCCAGGTACCGGAGCTGTGGGGACGCTTTGGCATACTCCCACTGCCCCGGCGGCGATGAATATCGCGATCCCTGTCGTACAGCCCCTGTCAACATGGAGGCGCATGTCGTCTGAAGTGGTGTACGGAGACACAGCGTACACCACTTCAGGGTTTCCAGTGGCGGCAGGC
>NJDC01001512.1:21131-31526 GCA_002245475.1 Calephelis virginiensis
TATACCATGTTACTTCGTATTGTTAGTCGCCTCTGTGGTCTAGCGGTCCGGGTGTTGGACTTGACTGCATGAGGTCCTGGGTTCGAATCCCGGGTCGGCCATAAAAAAAAATGTTGGTCGGGATTGGAAATGTGCCCGGTTGGCGATAGGCTTGCCACCTATCACATTGTGGGATTTAGTGTCTTCGGCTAGTCGTGGGTGCCTTGGTTGTACCTCTGCCTACCTCTTCGGGGATATAGGCGTGAAGATACCATGTTACTTGCTACTACGGAACCTTCATTGGCGAGACCCACACGCACTTGGCCGCTTTTTTTTCTCTCGTAATATCCTATCATTCTGACAACTCTTAGTTAATAAGCAAAAAGTTATAATTAATCGTCAAAGTGTTTAGGTTGATACCTTATTGAACTTAGCGGTTTCGAAGGTGTTTTAATAGATTTTATGGTGTTTTTTGTGGGCACTAAAAGATTAAACTGTTTTTAATTTAATTAAGTATGTTCATTTTAGCGAAGCCAAGGCCTGTAGACGGTAAGGACAAAGACCTCTTACTGTTATTTATGATTAAAGGTATTTTTTATTATTTTTATTGCCTCTGTGGTACAAGATCCGGTTTTTACTGAGATTTTGGATTCGATTCCGGGCCAAACAAACCAATACATTTTTAATTTTCTTATTAAAATAATGTAGCCCGAAATTGGATGAGTACTCGGTTGGTAATAGGTTTGCCACCTATACCATCGTAGGACCAACACCTGGTAGTTTCCCCGTATTGGTCCGGGCTCCTTTGCAGAATAGACCATCTGCCTTCCTGTCAGGCAGCTTGCATAGGCGAGCATAGGTTTACCGTCATTAATACCGTGACATCTGACTAACATCAGGCCTCAGGTTGGTAACGCACCATTACCACCTCTGGTGTCTCTAGACGGCAGGAATTTCTTACCATCAGGAAATCCATCTGCTTGTTTGCCTTCCAATATCATAAAAAAAGTTAATCCACAAGGTAGGCAGATCGGGGATACGTAAAGAGACTTAAGTATTACTTATTATAACTATTTTAAGAAAACCAGCTATTTACCACGGCTTCGAACACAAAATGTATCTAATTGTTTATAACATGAAATTAGTATCATACGTTGTATTTAGGTAATTTAGGTATTTCCTAGTCTATTTAGGTAATGAATTCTACAAAGTTTAGTTTACTGTGTTTGTCACTCCTTTGAGATACCCTTCCTTTTAACAACTAACAAACAAAGACGTTTAAAGTTTAACAAATTCGAGCCAAACTTACTCCGAATTTTAAAACAAAGTCGCTCTTTCGCTCTCTGTCCCTATGTTATATGCTTAGATCTTTAAAATACCGTACGAATTTCGATGCGGCTTCTTGTAAGAGATAGAGTGATTCAAGTGGAGTTTTATATTATGTACCGACTATCTAGATTTTGATGGTCGACACGTTGATTGAGGGGTTAGCGCACACGCCCAACACCACGGACCAACTGCAAGACTCGGGTTCGATTTCCGAGAGGAGCAGGTATTTGTGTAAACATTTAGATGTCTGCGTTCTTAGGTCTGGATTAAATAAATATAATATTCATTTATGTATTTATAAGGGCCACTTCTACGTTCCTGGGTTAAGTATTTAACACTAAGTTAGCGTCTAACTAGGGCTAAATCACCTTAAATTTGACAGTTTAACTCAATATTGATCGTAACCCGGGAATGTAGTAGTGGCCCTAAGTATCGTTGACCTATGAAGTAACCTTATTTTAGCCTACTCTGGAACTAGATTCAGTTTGTGAAATTTGTCTCGGGATATTGATTTATTTGTATAATTTGTCACGCAGGCGAAGCCACGAGTGAGAACTAGTATTATAATAATGATACGTGGACAAATTCAATAAAATCACATCCAACGCATTCAAATTTAAATAATTCGAAACCCAAATGTCATTAATATTTGCAGTGGTGGAATAATTTCAAATGTTTACAACTTAAATGTTTGTCAAATGCTCCTGTAACGACAATTATGTTTGCTACATTAAATTCGTTTGAGTTAATTTTAAATGAATTGGAAATCAAATAAATGTAAACTACATTTAAATTTAAATACTCAGAAACAGTGTGAATACAATACAAACTCTCGTAAACATGAAACACGACTATGTAAAATCGTTTCGTAGTTCTTGCAACCTTAACGTTAGTTTTTGCAATTTTCGTGTTCCGAACTCGACATTGAGGTATACTTGCACCTGTGGTTTTATATTAGATTCCGATCCGGTGGTAATTTTTAGCTCTAAATACCTAGACGCGTCACAAGAACCTTTGTATAGATCAATATGAAATAAATATATTTTATTATTATTATCAAACCTCGGGCATTAGATAGCAATGCAGCAATAATGTCTTATCCAAGGCAGTGGTAGTCCCTTTCGTCTTCGGAAATGTACTATAAAAATGACTTTCAAT
This sequence comes from Calephelis virginiensis, assembly GCA_002245475.1. Taxonomy (NCBI): domain Eukaryota; kingdom Metazoa; phylum Arthropoda; class Insecta; order Lepidoptera; family Riodinidae; genus Calephelis; species Calephelis virginiensis. The sequence goes on from NJDC01001512.1 coordinate 23,598, forward strand.
TAAAATAATTGCCTTCCCTCCCCGCCGCACTACATAGACCCACCTGTAACGTATATGGTGTCTATAGGCTACGGTTGTCTCCTACTATCAGGAAAGTCCTGTGCTTGTTCACTGACGTCTGACATAATAGCCAAAAAAGCTAAATCGGTCCAGCAGCTTCGAAGTCAATTCAGTGCAATCAATAAAATCTTCGTATTCAGTATCCTTTTGTATCTATCTACACACGGCAAGATATATGTTTAAAAACCCAAGATATTGCTTAGTAGTGTCAGTCTCAGCACTGATGACAGAACTGGTAGACTATTTATATAATAATAAATCATATGTGATGGAAAAACAGTACAACTGTTTCTTCATGTAAAATATTAACAAGTTTTATAAAGCGCCAATAGAAAATATTAAAAACATGTTTTTATTTTTATAACCAAAGCCAATTTTCTTCTTTTTCATTTAGTAGAAATTAAATCAGAATTAACGAAAATATTAACACAAATTCACAAATATGAGTTGAAAAACATAAGTATATTCACACGCCCATATCCACGAAACTATAGGCCGAGTTACAAACCATGGCACCTACGACTTGACGAAGGCACTAAATCCCACAATGTAGGATTGCCCATGATAGGACACATATCCAATCATGGGCAACGTTATTTTTATAAGAAAATAGAAAAAATACATTTTCTTTTAGTTGCCTGGCCTGGATATCAAACCCGGCAGTCATGAAGTCCAGCACAGGACCGCTAGACCACAAAGATTTGAGTAGAATTAATTTCAAATCAACTTTTTATGATTTGTATAACCATTTACTCGAGACGATGACAGAAGATGATTTAATATATTTACTAATATAAAAATACTTGCCCCCAATCGTTCATACTTTCACCATAATGAACTGCTGACTTAAAAAATATGCTTTTTTCGCTCCAGTAGATGAATTTAGACTAAACACTTTCACGTGTTGCTAATAGTCGTGTTATACGCTTTCTATAGACTTTTTTTTACACGAGCCCATTAAGATCACTTTTACACTTGGTTTAAGTCATTCAGGTAAAGAGATGTGAAAATCCCATCGCTTGCGAGTAAGTAGTCTAATAGTTTTGACTATTAGATCATATTAAGTTTTATCCACGCTACAATGTGATTGTAATTAAGTCCGCGATATCAGTGCTCCCCACTATCATATTCTGGTTGTAGGGTAAAAAAATAGTCGATTTACTAAAGGTAAATCTAGCCTTAGTAAACGCAAAATTAGTATTTGGTGTTTAAAACTATACACAATAAATATAGAAATAATACACAAATGCCTGCCCCCGTCGGGAATCGAGCTCGACTCCCGCTATAAGCAGATGGGTTTAGGTGTGACCGATACCCTCTTTCACCATCTTGACGGTCAAATCAAAGGTCATATTGAACTTTTTTACTGACAATATGAAATTATAAATGGTTGCTCTACATTCATCAACCCTTTTTACAAGCCTATTTCGGAGACTTTTAACACCACGCTCTGATAATGCCCAAGCGACTTGTTATTTAAAAATACTTTTTACTTAGATCCTGTGTATGTGTATGTCTTATTCTTGAATAACTTTAAAATTCAAAATTTATGAGATCATTCGGAAAATCACAACCTACAGGCTAAGAATTCTTATCCCGATTACGTCAATTTTCAAAAAAAACGAAATATGTTAATTCGTTCAAAAGTTACAGTTACAGACACACACAGACACGTCTAACTTGCAACACCCCTTTTTTCGTGCTGGGTTAAAAACTCCAAACAAGTTAATAAAAGCGATATCGCGTCTGTTTCAAGCGACCTTGCGGACATATGCACCGGTTATTTTAGATTCAATTATATAAAGGAAATGCCTACATCCGGCGAACGCGATAAGTGATTGGAAATCTAAATGTTTGATTAAAATGTCTTCTATCTACTTGATTTATAGATAATGGTTCAGGCTGGCTGATAAGTAATGCAATATCAAATAAAATATTTATAATGCAGAATTAGACCGGTTGTTTTTAAGCAATATTTTCTTATCGCCTGTTCTGTGTTGGTGATAACTACATGAGGTACCAGGTTCGACTTCCATGTCAGAAAACTCGAAATGTTTGTTTTTTTTTCATTTTACGTATAAAAATAAATATTTATTTTCCTTGGTCATTGTATCACTCGTGTATGCATGGAATGAAAGCGCTAAATAATATATTTTTTTATTGTGTTAGTTATTGTGAGAAAAAAATCGTAGTTAGATCAGGACAAAATGTGTCGGATAAGCTAGTCCTACTTACATTATAAATGCGAAAGTTTGTAAAGATGTGTATATGTTTGTTAATTTTTCACGCTCGAATGGCTGAACGGATTTGTATGAAATTTAGAACACAGATGGATTAACATATAGGCTACTTTTAATCCTGATCACAACGGTTTCCTGCGAAAACACGGGCGGAGCTGCAGGTAACAGCTAGTTGTATAATAAAATTCCATAATTGGATAAATATCCGTTTGATTATAGGTTTGCCTTCGGATAATAGTGGGTAAATGTTTTACCTCTACGTACGACTTTGATGATACATTTAAAAAAAAAGTTATGATGTGTTGTCATGATATGAAGTTATGATGATACATTTAGATTGATGTTTGTCATTCTTCTCAAAAAAAATATGCTTGAAAGTGAAGGAACGTGATTTTATGTTTATAACACGGTGGACAATCAGGCGGCTTTTCAGATGGTGAAAGACAAACGACGGCTATAGACGCCATTGATGTTACTGGTGCGTTATATCAAGTTTAAAAACTCTTGACGTGTATAAGTCTTGACTAAGAAATGTATCAACCCACTTGCTTCTGAAATCTAGACAAATGACTGGGATCATAACCTTAGTCTATTTATCTCCTATAACTTAATGTTATCAATGACTTTGTGAAGTGACTTGTGAACGCACTGAAGTGACTTTTAATTTTTAGTGGTAGACATGAATGATTTACCCGCAGTAAAAGGCATCCCGGGCTATATCTACTACTATGAATAATATTGCGTTTAGTAATACGTTTAGTAATTACGTTTACTAATGTTTACGTGAACAAGCTTACAAAAAAAACGACATGTTACACTCCGGGAGTGCTGGCAGAAGTGAAAACTTGAATATTAACGTTGTGTATTTTTGATATTTTGGAATGGTTAGGGAATAATTTTGCACGAATTGCTTCAATTATCAGTATGACGAACATTAGCGCAAGCGCCCTGCGCAGTCTTACGAATTTTCGATCAGATCGCGTGTCCTCACGCGAGTTTAGAAGTTTTTACCTATTCCAAAAAAAGTGCACAACGCCGCTAAAGAAGTTTTCACTTCAATAATTAATAATCCTCGTTTTAGGTTTCGACGCTTCTACAGAATGCGAAGCAGTCGTTTGTTTTTAGAAATATTTCATGTACAGATTTAGTTTTATTACTGTTTTATCATAAGTAGATGACAAACGTCATGCCGCCTACGAATTTATAAAAACGTTTAATTATACCAGTTTGAAAAGATAATTTTTAATAGCTAGATATAGCCGTCGCTTAATATAATTAGCAACGGTCGTTAAATAGACAAATGTGCTGATAGTACCTACCGCCACCCAACTTGCTAAGCAAATAACGATAAAACAAAAATATAAAACAGCCGCCAAATAATTGTATGCTAATTTTTTTATAGACAATGTGGCAAACAAGTGATTTTGATGGTAAAGGGATTAATATTAATTAATTTAACAATAATATATCTATAGACAATAAACGCAAATGTCCGCCTCTTTGTCTCTTACGCTTTCACACCTAATCCAGAACACCAATATTGATAAATTTAGTACGATTATAGACAAGGATTTCAGTTCAAACATATGCTACTCAGGTTACAGGTTCAAATCCTGTCTGAGGCGAAATTTTTTCTTTCTTTAAAATTTATAGAAAATATGCTACTCTTTTGCAAAAATCAACCCGCAAATGACTATGATTGGGTGTACAAGTTTTTATGGAAATCTGTCATCTGAAATAAACCATCTAACAGTTTCATTTAGGTTTGTACGTTTATTTAAAAAAAATACAGAACTTAATTCAAGACCAGAAAAATATAACTATTATGAATTTCTGTAGAATACTTCTGGGAGTAAAAACCGGTCAAAAACTTTTGACAACTCGTACAATGTGGGTAGTGAAACTTTCATATTGCCCAATGCAGGGCAAAGTTGTAAAGATCATAGATTATTATTAATTAAGTGAGAACTGAGTTTAACTTTGAATAAGTAAACACCTAATAATGATATTCAGAGCATTTTATGGTGTTAATAAAACTAATAGTTCATTGTTTTGAAAGTTTGAATTTAATGATTCTTAAGTATCAAGATTGTTTGGAAGCGGTCACTGCGATGTTTTAAATTTTTTGATTTAATTTTAAATGAAGCTTTTATCGTCTGATTTTTCCCCGTACTAAAAATATTCAAACAAATTGGAATGTATGGTCGGTTTTCACGCCAAAACCACTTAACCGATTTTAAAATTGATGGAAATTTTGGGGAAGGATATAAGGTAACACCGAGATAGTTGACGCACTTTTCAGATTTGCTTTATATATCCTAGAACAAAAACACGATATTTTATTTAGTTAAACTGATAAATGTGCGGGTTCTTTTTCAACAAATTTGATAACATTAAAGACGTTTTATTCAATAATTTCTGAGTAACAGCGAGAGTCGCAGTTCTCTATGTTTTGGGACACTTATTCCCACATAGAAGATGTAAATAAAATAAGCTTCGGATAGAAGACTTGTCAAAAGAACAATGATTCTATCCTTTAAAAGTTTTAGTGCATTTTTTCCGTTCCATGCATTCGCACAGAGACACGCGACACAGTCAATTATGTATAAGTTGGAGGGTATGTATGAAAAGGGTTATGAATGTGAAGGAAGCAAGACAGGTTTGTCAGGATCGTGAGGTCTGGCACTCGATACTCTCTGCCTACCCCGTGAGGGACTTGGCGTGAAGATATGTATGTGTATGTATGTAAGTTGGAGGGTCTTTCAAAAGATTTGTAATGCGATTAATCAGCAAAACTAAAATAATTTGAATGTGTAGGTCCGGGCTCCTTTGCAGAATAGACCATCTGACTTCCTGCCAGGCAGCTCGTAAAAGGCGAGCATAGGCTTACCGTTACTAACACTGTGACATCTGACTAGGTGGTAGAGTTTCGCAGCGACTCACCCGAATTGGTACCACCGCCTTTCCTATTCCTGCTATTATAACGTCATGACGTGTTCCGGTTTGGAGAATAAGGTAGCCGGTAAACTTACTTTTGCTTGAGGCAAATCCCGGCCTCAGGTTGGCAACGCACCATTACCACCTTTGGTGTTTTTAGGGTGTGTGAATTTATTACCATCAGGAAATCCGTCTGCTTCTTTGCCTTCCAATATCATTTAAAAAAATTGGTCATCTATACTATGGAATCATCTATCTCGGTTTTATCCTACATCCTGTTTTTCTCAGATCCAGGAAAAATAATACGACGGACGATACCGCGGAAATCGGCTATTACGATACAGTTTGACACAAACTCATGCGGACTCCTTTACAAAAATTATACTAATATTAAAAATGAGAAAGTGTGTTCGTTTGTTTATCCTTATTTCAAGTCATGCCAGAATGAAATTGAAAAAAAAGTTTTTTTTTTGTGGAGATAGAAAATAGGAGATATCGGCTAATTTTTATTCCCATATCTGAACCGGTTCCCGTGGATAACTTAAGTGACTATAATATTTTTGGATAACCAAATACAACATCTAGTATTTTGGTATTACTTTATTGGTATTAGTAGTAAAAATGCCATTCTATCTGTCTTTACTGAATCGATCTTGATGAAATTTAGAACGGAATTGAATACTAGTTCAAATAAAGCAACTTCGTAACCAACTTCAAAAAGAAGAGGTTCTCAATTTGTTTTGCTATGTTTGTTACGCGATTACTCGTAAGAAAAACCATTTTTAATGGTTCTTTTATACATATCTTCACGCCAAGTCCCTTACGTGGGAGGCAGAGAGTATCGAGTGGCAGACCTCACGATCCTGACAAAACTGTCTGGCTTCCTTCACATTCATTACACTTTTCATACAAACACGCCGGTTTCGGAGACTCTTGACACCACCCTCGGATAATATCCGAGTGATCTGATCGTGGAATGTCAACCTTGGTCTCCCCATGTACCTACATCCATCCACATTCGCAACGTATGTCTGCTTTGTCAATCTTTCATCTGCCATTCTTTCTACATATCCGAACCAGCGGAGCATGCCCTTTCGCATTTTAACACCAACACTTTCTTTCAATCCAATTAATTATGATTCTTTTTTTTCAAAAGTTGTGTTATGTCATTGTTATCAATATCTAATAAGTTGGTTGTGGTAACTTTCGATGTTAATTATTATTAGTGTATTCGTTTTCATTGACATTTTCGTGTACATTGACGACATGGATAACGAATATACAACCCTCCCAAATTATAAAGACCTTAAAAGCAAGGCGGCACCACTTATGTTCTTGCCTCCCTAAATTGATTTACAAGTATTGTTATCTACATTTACCAAGCTTTCGGTTTTAGATAGGAATTTATCACCGCAAAGCGTCACAGGTCATGCTTGATTCGAACTTAGATTCTAAATGAGTTGGATCCGGTTGATCAATCTTTGATAACATTTAGCTGACCGGCTTGGCCACAAACACCAAAGATGTTACAGTGAGTTAATGAACGGTAAGTCTGAGATGTTAAGACTTTTTGGTAGCAGTTCTAGTTATTGGCAAAAAAAAATAAGCAGACGATTCATTATTATTGCATATACACGCTAAATAAAGCCGTGTCTGTTTACTTAAGTTTGTAGTAAAAAATGCATAATATGTTTTATTTCATATTTATAGGCGGTGCGTATTAAAAAAAGCGTAGTTCAACGATTGTCATACCCATCCCACTGAAACACGATAATGGTGAGCATTGACAACCTGATGGCAGAAAAGCTTATATGGCGGTAGGTACTAATACAAGTCTAGGATTTTATCACCTACGATTTTACGCTAGTTTTCTACTAACAAGCTATGTAAGACGATGGGGTCGTCACATCCCAACTTAACAAAAAAAATGATCGTTGCATATTTGCCCCAGACAGTAATTGAACCTGTACCCTTTCGTCTCAAGCCGACGAATACTCTAACTCAGAGGTTCCCAAACTTATTTCATGTAACGCCCACTTTGAAAATCAGTTGTTTTGTAGCGCCCCCCCCCCTCGTTTTTTTCTTGTCAATAACCTCAATAACATATTTGTTGCGCCTAGTTTAAAAAAAAACATTTTTTTCAAGATTTATACTTCCAGCGCCCACAAGGGGGCGTTATCGCCCACTTTGGGAAAGGCTGCTCTAACTATTTAAATTACTGAGGGTTCAAGGCCTTTTGCAAAATTTTTAATTCCTTTCTTTACCATTAACGCAATTCATTATTAACTTACCACTGTCACCAAAATTTTTTTAACAAGCGAAGAAAAGCTATCTTTAAACTAATAAAAAAACAAGTTTCAAAAAGTTCTGTCTTTTATAAGGGATTCAATAACTGGTTTTATTTCAAAAGACGCTAACAATAACATAGACTTCATTGTTCAAAACTTTGTTCAAGTTTACTTAAACAACATTTATTTTAAAAAAAGAAGCTAATAGAATAAATGGATTCTATACTTCTTATCGTCGGTGCTTGGTGGAATTCCATTCTTGCATATATTGTGGAAAGTACAAGTGTTTTTAAATAAATTGCATCACTAATAGAATAACCTAGATGTTTTATAGGTATGTTAATATTTAAACATTGTTTAAGCATACTAAAAACATTATGAACTACAAGCCCGCTGAGTTCTTA
>NJDC01001512.1:36158-63390 GCA_002245475.1 Calephelis virginiensis
CTTAAGTACCTCTAAGTATCTCTATAATATTTTAAGACATTTTTATTTGAAAGATCTGCGAACAAACACATGCCTCTTTTAGTAATAAGAGATAATAGTAGCCTATAGAAACCATAGATGTTATAGGTGCGTCGATCTTATGTGACCGGGATGTTGGACCTTTTGTGCAAGTCTACCGGCTCGCTATCCCTCCGGACTGGAACATGAATCCTTTCGACAAGTCAACACTAAAGAAAAAACCAAAGTGATGATATCTGAAAGAGATGTAGACAGAACTTATGTAATAGCTTTAGTTCACAATTTAGTTAGTGCTAGAACAAGTGAATGAAAATATATATCTCAGGACAGCGACACACCTGTAATATTTTTCCCCATTGTTGGTCAGGACTCCTTTGCAGAATAGAATATCTGCCCTTTTGCCAGACAGCTCGTAAAAGGCGAGCATAGACTTACTGTCACTAACACCGTGACATCCGTGACCGTAGAGTTACGCAGACACTCGCTCCTTACCTATTCCTGCCGCCATAACGTCAGTGCTTGCTGTTAACGTGTTCCGGTTCGGAGGATAAGGTAGTAAGCTCACTTTTGCTCGAGTCCCAATATCTCGGCCTCAGGTTGGCAACGCACCATTACCACTTTTAGTGTCTCTAGACGGCGTGAATTATTTACTATCACGAAATCCGTCTCCTCGTTTGATTTCCAATATCATAAATAAAAAAATATTCTGTTTACAGAGCACACCACAAGAAAGCCGCGTACTTTTTCTATGACCTTTTATATGACAAAGCGTACCAAACATACAACATACAAAACAATTGCTAACTTCCTACTTTGAGTGGACTGAAAATAAACATTAAGCCACATTATTCATATTCGGAAAGTATTGATCAAAGAGTTTCATTGGTTAATTTATTTACACAGTCTGTCCCCATTTCTCAATAACTGGTTTGACGAGCTACCTAGAATGATATTATTAAACAGGCTCCAAAAGCCTAATGAGTTTTATCGGATCAACGTCGATGACCTAGAATAAGTAACCGCTTTACATATTTGAACAAATCGGCTCGGTGGCTTAGTTAACCTGTTTAAGTATTAATATTAAGCTTAAAAAACGGGTTTTGGCGCCATCGAGAGAAAAGATGGTCGAAGTTTTTTCATAATTATTGAATTTCGTGTTAATATTGAGTGAAATTAGTCAATTTTGGTGGCATTTTGGAAAATTTCGTTCAGTAAAAGTGCACAAATGAAATAATCATGAAGAAATTAGCGTATCGTATATTTCCTCATTGCCACCAAAACTCATTACATGAGCTTGTGTAAAAAGGCCACCGCTTTACCCAAGAGCCTGACATGACTTACTGACGACTTACGACTAATGACTAATTAAAATTAATTGAAATTGATATAAAATTTGATGCAAATTTCTACTTGACTAATGGCTAAATACTAACGTGAAGGCCAAAACTTAAAGAAAAAAGAAAGAAAAAGCTTCAAAAACTATTATTAATGTTTCGTTCCGTCAAATGATTTGAATTGATGAAGACTAACTACTTGACTGGTTCGTTTGTTAATAAAAATCAAGAAAATAATACATATGTAACGTTTTATTACTTATTTATCCCCGGAGACGTAGGCAAAGGCCAATCCGAGGCCGAGATATTAGGCCTCGACCAAAGTAAGTGTGTCACCTACCTTATACTCCGAACTGGAGGCAGCGGTAAGTACTGTTGTCATGGCGACAGGATTGGATAAGGCGGTGGTACCAATTCGGGCCAGTCGCTGCAAAACTCTACCACCTAGTTAGATGTCACGGTGTTTAGTAACGGTAAGCCTATACTCGCATTTTAAGAGCTGCCTCGCAGGAAAGCAGATAGTCTATTCTGCAAAGGAGTACGGACCATCACGGGGAATTAAAACTCAATACTACTAAGCCCCAAGATGTGATTTGCAAACCCATCGCTAACGGGTATTCGATCACGGGAAACGTAGCTAATATTAGATAATTTAATTTGTAAAAAAATTGTATTGCATTACCCGAGAACCAAACCCGAGAACTCATGAAATCAACGTCAACACGAGACTACAGAAGTGATTAACATTTATATGAGTATGTCCAGAACAAGTTGGTTGGTCCGGGCTCCTTTGTAGAATAAACCATCTGCCGTCCTTGCCCGGCAGCTCGTAAAAGGCGAGCATAAGCTCACCGTCATTAACACCGTGACATCTGACTAGGTGGTAGAGTTTAGCAGCGACTCGTCCGGATTGGTACCACCGCCTTACCTATTCCTGCCGCCATAACGTCATGACGTGTATTTGATATTTTCCATCGTCGGCGCTTGGTAAAACTTCCAAATATTCATATTTTTAAAGAAAGAAACACTTGTACTACTTTACTAGTTTAAGTTTTAGCCCTGATGATGCTGTATAAGCGAAACCCGTAGGCTACTAATTACAAAGTAATAAATTATAAGTGATAAGTAAAACAGTACAAGTGTTTCTTTCTTTAAAAATTTGAATGTCATGACGTGTTCCGGTTCGGAGGGTAAGGTAGCCGGTAAACTTACTTTTGCTCGAGGCCTAACATCCCGGCCTCAGGTTGGCAACGCACCATTACCACCTTTGGTGTCTCTAGGTGGCGTGAATTTCTTAACATCAGGAAATCCGTCTGCTTGTTTGCCTTTCAATATCATAAATTTTTTTTTTATCAATACGGTGTTATTAATTTTAAATACCAACTTATTGAGAACGTATTTCAATGTAGATATATTTTATAGAAGCAAACGTTTTGAAATTACAATTACAAGTTGATTTCTTTTAGGAAAGATGCAGGCGATACTTAGGGTTTTATAAATGCTTAGTCGAACTACTAAACTACCTACAACTAGGTACTGCTACTACTACTTTCGAGTTTAAACTGAAATTTAAGCTTACACAAATGTATTTTGTGGGAATCAAACCTGTGGATCGCTTCGTTAACCATACTTTAGTCACAGGTTACTTTTAATAGTAAGAATAATACATCCAGTACGTAAATGTTGAACTATTTGCACTGGTGAGTGGATTATTTGGTAGTCTCGTTGGTCGAGGTGTTATCGTTTATCTAAATTCAATTCCACTAACAACACGACTTTCACGTTCGATTTCCAACAGAAAACTTTTGTGTGATGAACTGTCTGCATGAACCAAAGATATCTGCATTTCTAGGTCTCGATAGTTATTGAATTTATTCTGGTATGTATATGCGTATTTTTGTGTATATACTGTATAAGTAACCTTGACTAAAACATATAATTTTTCTGACTTTAGGATTAAATCCAATTTGTGTAACTTGCCTGGGGACATTTTATATTTACTTTATTTTATTGTCCTAATCTTCCTTTAAAACTGAAAGTAATCTTCATATGGAATTGCAAAACAATTACTATTTTAATTCAAAGCAAGATAAATAAGGTACATTGCTAGATTATTTGGTACGACTTGTCCAATGAATGTCGAAGCGCTACGTTTTAAAAGTGAACATCAAAGGGAGCCGCAAAACAAAGGGTTAATTTTTTTGGGCGTGGCGGCATGTGAAAGGCCAAGAACGATTCTCGGCGCGTATTAGTTTATAGTGCAGTAGCAACTACCGCGACGTCCTGTGTATGTTAATGTGTGTTATTTACATTCATTAATGTTTTAACACGAAAACTATAAAACAGTGTTAGGAAACAAAATTATCCGAACCGCTTCAGAATCATAAGCAGTGTAAATATATATAAATGGGACACATGTTAAGAAAATCTTACATTTGCAACTCAACCGGTTAACCGATTTAATGATATATGGTCGTATCTTTTTCCTTTGGAAGTTAAAAATTTAACAAAAGACCTGGGAATCGAACCCAGAACCTTATGCAATTTTGACATTAAAGATTTAAATTAAATTACATTAAAAATTAAAGAGAAAATCCGCCGCTAGTCCACAGATGCGATTAAGATACGCAAAATAACTCAACAGGCTGGAATATAAATAGGCAACGCAACGCGTCGTAGTTTCCGTATTGGTTTGAGTCCTCTGTGTAGAATAGACCATCTGCCGTAATGCCTGGCAGCTCGTAAGAGGCGAGCAAAGGCGAAACGGGTCATTACCAACGAGACCACTGGTGGTCTACCACCAGTGGTCTCGTTGGTAATGAGCAGCAACTTATCCTCCGCCTTACCTATTCCTGTCACCATAATTATAATGTCATATTCCGGTCCGGAAGGTGTGCTAGCCTATAGCACAATTGGTTTAACGCCACGGCTACAGGACAGCGACACATTTACAGAATCTATTTTTCTATGATATCACCTATAGTATATACCTACCTATAAACTAAATCGCCTAGTCTGTGTTCTATCGGCAAACCGTCGGACTTGACTTCTTGAGCTCCCAGGTTCCATGGCTGGATCGAGCAACAAAAAATATAGGGATATGTGTTTCTTAAATTTTCTAATAAAAATAACGTTGTCCAGGATTGGATATTATGTGCTATCACATCGTGGGACTTACTGTCTTCGGCTAGTTGTGGGTGCTTTGCCTTGGTTATGCCTCTGCCTATCTTTTTGGGGATATGGGCGTGAAGGTATAGGCTTTAATGGTTTATATCTTGTTCGTTGTATTTTGCCACCAAGAAATTGTTATTCATAGGTGATATATATTTTGTCCCACCATAAAATGCGTTTACATTCCTAATTGTCTTTCAATATTTAATTAGTCAGTGTCGGGATGTGACGAGAACAGTCAGTCATAACTGAGTAGTTAAATGGCCAGATCGTACAGTCACATCAAAAGGCGAGTATAAGCTTACCGTCACTATCACCGTGACATCTGACTAGGTGGTAAAGTTTTGCAGCGCCTCGCCCGGGTTGCTGCGAAACTCTACCACCTAGTAGTAGTAAAAAAAACAAACATACAAACTTTCGCATTTATAATATTATTAGGATTTTTATTTTTTGGCCATTAATAAATTTTGGTAGAATGCAGTTCTACTAAGCACCGACTATAAAAAAGTATAGAAACTATTCACCTTTGCTTTAAAAACGCCTAAATTGTAATTCTCCAGAAATGATTGTAGAATTTTATAGTATTTTTGATTCTAGAATCCAGGGTATATCAATGATGAGGTCATAGATTACAGAAACAAAAATTAACTCAAAAACCTCCACACAATATCACTAGATGACGATAAAATGTATATTTAACCACTTCGAAATCATGACCTACCTTTTCAAAACGAATAGTCAAAAACAGTTGGTAATCAGGTCGAACTGAAAACCTTCCTTTGTTGGAGTCGGTTAAAAAATATTTTACATCTGAATGCATTATTACTAATGCAACGATGACTAAGCTTTACTAACGTATAACATATTCACAGTTTTATTTGAATAGATAAAAGAACTGTCTCAGGTCGGCCATAAATCATTAAGGCACTTTGCCACTGAAGTCGGGATATTTTATGATTCTTTTGTTTAAAAACTTTTATTAGCTTACCCAGAAACTAATTTATTCAGGGTCTAAGCAACCTTCGAAGTTGTGTACTTCACGGGACGTTTTAGTATTTAACTAGTTTACTCCTACGACTTTTGTACTTTTATATGTTTTTCCATTGAATATATTTTAATTTTTTTTTACGTTGTAGGAAGGCAAACAAACAGACAGATTTCCTGATGGTAAGAAATACATCCCGCCAAGATACACCAAAGGTGGTAATGGTGCGATGCCAACCTGAGGTCGGGATATTAGGCCTCGAGTAAAAGTAAGTTTACCGGCTACCTTACCCTCCGAACCGGAACATGTCATGACGTTATGGCGGCAGGAATAGGTAAGGCGGTGGTACCAATCCGGGCGAGTCGCTGCCAAACTCTACCACCTAGTCGGATTTCACGGTGTTAGTGATGGTAAGCCTATGCTCGCCTTTTACGAGCTGCCTGGCAAGGAAGGTAGATGGTCTATTCTACAAAGGAGCCCGGAACAACACGGGGAAAATCTGTACACCGCGCCGTTTAAAAGCAACGTCGAAGCTTTCTTCTTCATTTATAATGGGAAACATATGCATTTCTTAAACACACACACACACGCACGCACAAACACAAACACACACATTTATACATACACCGACATTCACACACATACCTTTTTAAGAGCACCCATAATAGTTAATTAGTAAATTGTAATTCTACAACACAAGTCAACACTTAGTATCAATTAATTAGTGGGTATCGGTAATGAAAATTAATAACGGAATTAGGTACTACAGTAAAAATGTTCAAATATCCTTGTAATAAACTCTGTAACACATGTTTCTGCTAATAAGCATTGAGCAAGATATTGACTTTTTTCAAATATGGCTTAGATTTAAACTTTTCAAATGTCAAAAATGTAATTAAAATTAGTTCAGTAGCTTTATCGTAATACGGGTGATATATAGGCAATATAAAATTAATTAAAAGCCGTTCGTTTATCTATGTTGATTTATAAAATGTTTTGAATCTTCAAATATCGTAAAATTGAAGTAATAAAATTATAACACCGCTTAGAAAAACTGTCTGAATTATTATAATAATCCCAAGAAAATGGTAGTAATTCAGCTACGTCATTACTTATTTTTTTGACTCATGCTATTTTTTTCAAATTAAACTAAAAAAAAAGATAGAACATTTTGTACACGTTTAACGCGTTTAATCTACGTTTTCCGAAGAATACTCTTTGGAAATGTCGTGTACAAACTAAACTGACAGCCCTAAACGTGTTTTGTCTCTTTCCATTACTTTTGTTGAAAGAAGATAGCGGCAGTTTTAATTAGGTTAAATAAGCGCGCTACAATAAGACCACCGTTAGTTCATGATTACCACCTTAATATATTTTAGCATTTATATAACTACTAGATATTTAACCGCGACTTTTGGTCAGCGTAAAATAATTACGGCTTAGTGCAAATTTCTATCACCCATAAAAAGCGCCTATCTTCAACTACATGCATATGAAATTTCATCAAACCCGGTTTAGCAATTTAGCCATTAAAGCGTTAGAGACAGACAGATATACTACTCATATTTTCGCATTTGTAACAATACTAGCCGACCCAGCATACTTCGTAACGCTAGACATTAAAAGCTACTAAGTACATAATGTTTGTTGTTCCGATAGTAGCGCAGTCTGCCGGATCCAATGTTAAAAATTCCAAAATTAACGACTTCTCACAAATAAAAAAAAATTAACAAACGTTTTCCAGTGGACACAATTGTGAAGCTAAATCATTTTCGAACCTCTTAAACACACAATTTTTTTACCAAAATCGCTCCAGTTGTTTAGGAGTTCAGTGACATACACACGCACATACGGAATGTAATGTATGTAAAGAATATCATCAATCACACGTCAACAGCGTTTGCTGTTGAAATATGCCGGTTCGGATGATATAGCTTATCCTTAAAAGCTGATAAACTTACGTTTGCTCGGGGCTTAACATCCCGGCTTCAGGTCAGCAACGCATTATCACCACCTTTGGTGTCTCTAGGTGGCGTAAATTTCTTACCATCAGAAACCCCGTTTGCTTGTTTGCCTTACAATGTCATAAAAAATCATCAATGTACAGACAACCTTTTTACAATTTTATAATGTGTATAGATTTAGTTGCTCCTTAAGTTTTTCCCCATGGGAGTTTTCTATCGGCATTCGATTTGTAGAATTGGCTGAGTAGATATTGCCAAGTTTTTCTAGATGTCGTAAAATTTTGTGTTCAATCGAATGGCTGGGAAAATGGATGGTTTGAGGACGGCGAAAGTTTTGCTTTTTCTTGATTAAAACATTTGTTGAAACTAACATTAGATTTTATCACAGTACAAAACTTAGTTGAAAGTATAACAACTGCTATTCGTATATTTTCGGATTCCGAGATTATAAGCCTTTCGTTTAAAGACTAGGCAGTTCATAAAATATGAGCATGTGCTCAAATCACTATAATCATGACCATGGCAGTCTTTTACTTATTTATGATATTGGAAGGCAAACAAGCAGACTTATTTCCTGATGTTAAGAAATACACGCCGCCTAGAGACACCAAAGGTGGTAATGGTGCGTTGCCAACTTGAGGCCGGGATGTTAGGCCTCGAGCAAAAGTAAGTTTACCAGCTACCTTACCCTCCGAACCGGAACACGTCATGACGTTATGGTGGCAGGAATAGGTAATGCGGTGGTATCAATCCGGGCGAGTCGCTGCTAAACTCTACCACCTAGTAAACCTATCGGCCATTTCACTTTACCGCGTGGAAAACAATAATGGCGATCACTAACATTGTGGTCACATGAACAGCTGGCCTGTAGGTACCAAGCTATTACCTAAAAAAAAAGAAATTGTTACCTAGCCTTGACATAACTGTCCTAGTGGATTTATCTTGTAAAACAAATAATAACTGAATTTGAAGATCATCAGCGTGCGATAGGATTGTTACATCCTGACTCCAGAAGATGTATACATAAAAAAAAGTATCTTCACGCCCATATCCCCGAAGATATAGGCAGCGGCACAACCAGGGCACCCACGACTAGCCGAAGATACTAAGTCCCATAACGTGATAAGTGGCAAGCCTATCGCCAACCAGACAATATCCAATCTCGGACAACGTTTTTTTTAATATATACGGAGAAAATGTGTATATATACATATATGTATATAACATGGGTATGTTTTTTATATATATTAACATAAATCACAAAATGTACATACGTAGTACTTTTAAGACATAATAACAAATGTTAATTACATTAAAGAGGTCTAAGTAATATAAAGTAATGGCATTTTTCCAAGCTATTAAAGAGCTTTGAGGGTTATTAAGGAAAATTACGTTTGGAGGCGAAGGCAATCAATATTTGTAATGATCACTGATGACCCCGGAACCGTCTACAAATGATTGAGGCTTCCGAACAACCGATTAGGTTTGATTTACTGCCTTTGAGGTGTTACTGATCTAAATTTGAGTACCTGAAGCTTTAAAATTAAATGTACTACGAGTTGTGTTCTTTATTTAAACGTTTTTTTTTTTTTTATATAAGAGTTTTGCAGAGTTTTGGCGCCATCGAGAGAAAAGATGGTCAAAGTTTTTTCATAATTATTGAATTTCGTGTTAATATTGAGTGAAATTAGTCAATTTTGGTGGCATTTTGTACAATTTCGTTCAGTGAAAGTGCACAAATGGAATAATCATGAAGAAATTAGCGTATCGTATATTTCCTCATTGCCGCCAAAACTCATTACATGAGCTTGTGTAAAAAGGCCACCGTTTTACCCAAGAGCCTGACATGACTTACTGACGACTTATGACTGATGACTAATTAAAATTAATTGAAATTGAAATAAAATTTGATGCAAATTTCTACTTGACTAATGGCTAAATACTAACGTGAAGGCCAACACCTAAAGAAAGAAAAAAAAAGAGTTTTTCATACAAGCACACGGCTGATGGTAAGAGATAACCGTGGCCTATAGACACCATAGATGTTACAGGTGCGTCGATGCCTTGCTGCCAGAACGTTAAATGCGCAAGTCTACCGGCTACTCTACCCTCTGGGCTGGAACTTGGTAGAGTCGATGTGAAAGGAATAGGTACGGCGTTGAATCCCTACAAAGGCAAGTACTTGCTTATCACTCTGCTTCTAGTGCTCTTGTTAGTGATAGCCAATATATTAACCAGTGTTCGCCTCTCACGACCTATCTGGGAGAGAGGCAGATACCTACTCAGCGGACCCAGACAAGAACGGTGAATACAAATAACATGCTATTTATTATAGAAAAAAAAATTTCGTATACGAAGCTTAGATAAGCATAATTGTACACTGTTAGACAAAAATACCTTGCAAATGTGATTGTAGATAGGGAAATCACGAAATTGCTAGAGTTTCACGAGGGTTTCAAGAGCCGCCGAAAGCAGAGTGTTTGTATAAAAAGGGTAATGAGTATGGAGGAATGGCAGTCTGTAGAAATAGCAACAATGCACTCGATACTCTCTGCCTACTCTGCAAGGAACATGACGTGACAATACGTATGTTTGTGTGATTATGTATTTGTTCTAACCTATATAGTAATTTTAATTAATTTCGCTAAATCAACATTAAGGCTTAATTGTCCCAAAATGGGTTCAGCATTTTGTCTATGTAACTTTAATAGTGTGTTTAATATGATACTAATTGTATTTGCTATATGCATCATTGGCAAACATATAAATATAAATTTCAAATAATTTCGAGAACGAACCCTGCAAAGCAAATACAGTGTAAGTAAAGTAAAATCTATTGAATGATTATAGTATACCTAAATGTGAACCAACATTCAAAGATATTATTCTTTTAACGCAATGTGGAGGAAGTTAGGGAGGTTTGCAAGGATCGTAATTTTTGGCACTCGTTACTCTCTGCCTACACCGTAAAGGATATGGCGTAAAAATGTGTATGTATGCTGCCCGTGGTTATGACCGTGTTTTGAAGATATTTAGTTCTCCCGCGGGAACCCGTTTGTATAACGGGACAAAAAGAACCCTATGTCGCACTCCAGCTTCTATTCTATATTCATTATAGAAAGATAGGTCATGATTCAGAGGTGGTCTCATATTAATTTTATCCATGGTCCAAAGTAGTGGTAAGGGCGTGAACATGAAAATACACTATTAAGTATAACTCAAAAACTATTAGTAGAATGATGATAAAAATTATTTAGGATCATTTTGGAAACATACACTGCTATTAAAAAAAAGAATTACCAAAACGCGACGTGCGCGTTGTATAGTTGGGATCAGTTATTGCAGTTTTATTTTGCTTAATTATGCATTTATACGGATGGTTAAATTTTGCCTTCACTACCACTAGTAAAATATGTGAGATTATATCAAACATAATTTAGGATGCATACGAACAAATCGTTATTTAATGTGAAAAAAACAACGTTCGGTTTAGTCTTAATTACTAGTTTACTATGATTTATAATGCTGGAATAATTTTAAAGCGAAGCCTTCGAAGGGAACAGGTTAAAATGGCCGCCGGCGCTAGCCTGAGTTGTAAGTTTGTTCACATGCTATGAGATGAGTTAATTTCTAATACCATAAATGTATTGAAATGAAGTATTAAAATTCATAGAATTGATGGTTTATGGGCAAGTAGACCAAGTAGCCATAACACATTGTGGACGTCTCACTTAATTAATAAATAATTCCGTTAATTTTTGCTCTAGGTGTTATGGTCATAATCCTATTAATATTATAAATGCGAAAGTTTGTAAGTATGGATGTATGGATGTTTGTTACTCTTTCACGCTCGAATGGCTGAACGGATTTGTCTGAAATTTGGAAGACAGATAAATTGTGACCTGGATTAACATATAGGCTATTTTTAATCCCGATCGCACACCGGGTTTCTGTGAAAACGCGGGCGAAGCCGCAGGTAGCAGCTAGTTTCCTATAATTCATATATTCAGGTGGTTAGATCAGTTTGTTAACTACCACTGTGACTGTGAATATGAAATACAGTTTGATGGGACTCACCTGGATTGGTGTTACCAATTAACCAGTTTTAGAAACCCATAAAAAAAGAAAAAAAAGATTTTTTGACAGACTACAACTTACTACAAAAGAACTAAAAAACTATGATGATGGCAATTACACACTAAATACACTTCTTTTAAGTTATCTCTATCTTCTTTTAACGCTAATAAGAGATAGAAAATTTAAGATTGTTTGTATGCGACATTTATAGAGACGTTTAATTTGTTATACACCTAAAAAAGTCTATTAAATTATTATGATTATTTTAAGTTTGGTTTTCGCTATAATACCAGACTCCAATTGTCAGATTCTTAAAATATACATATATCACAATGATCTTCTTCTAAGTAAGTTCCTATCTATTGTATCTTATTTAAACCTACACATAGTACCTTGCATTAACTACCTATCATTAATTTAAAATAATTAAAAAATAAATAAAATAACTAAGAATCGAGCAAATCATTCCATGTGATGGTCCGAGTCTTTTGTGTAAAATGTCTATCTATAATGGCTACAAGCTGTATATTTTTTCCTACATGAATTGATCTAATCCCAGAGTAAGCAAATTTTATGTTCATGCCACGAGAGTTAGTCATCGATGCTAATACATACAAACACCTGAATAGATTCCACTATTATTGAATAAACACCCAGACCCGTAATCATATACTTATATGTATGTTCTTCACGCAAATCCTACTTCATTCAGGAATTAAAACCGAGCCTTGCGGTTGATCGCATAACATAATTTCTTATTTTTTAATTCTTCAGACTAATTGATGTAAAACGAAAACTTATTAAAAATACCATCTAAAATTACCTCATTCATAACATCTGAGATACTGTATGCAAGGAGGTAGAGCTTTGTAACTATTTTCCAGTATTTATTCCTGTCGCTATAACGTCAGTGCTCGCCACGTTCTGCTCAAATTTCAAAAGACTTAACACTCTAGCTAAGCCACGCATCATTACCTATATGTTAAACTTTAGCCATTCTTACCATTAATACAAAAGAAAAGTATACGTACTTAAGTCTAAACTGCGTAAAAGGATAGAATTACTAAAAAATAAATATCCGAAAATTGAAATAAACATTGCTAATGTATTTTACATTTAAATTTAATATGCGGAAAGAATTATGTTTTTATGCAAATACTAACGTTTATTTTAATTATTTCCTAAATAGGTAGTAAAACGTTCAAAGTCAACGCAAGGAAATTGTCGAAAATTTATTATTATTTTAGTAAATGCCTTTTAAGCTTGCATTAACTACCTATCATTAATTTAAAATGTTTCAGTCTAAGTATTTTAGGAAAAAACAAAAAAAAAGTATCTTCACGCCAATCCCGAAGAGATAGACAGTGGCGCAACCAGAGCACCCACGACTAGCCGAAGACACTATGTGATAGGTGGCAAGCCTATCATCAACCGGGCACATATCCAATCAAGAGCAATTTTTTTTTATGAGAAAATTGGAATAAATAAAATAACTAAGAACCGAGCAAATAATGCAACGTGTTGGTCCGGGTCTGCACTATTCACCGTCGCGTGGCAGCTTGTAAGAGGTGATCAAAGGTGGAATAGATTATTACCGACGAGGTCACTGGTGGTAGAGTGCTATGGAGCTACTTGCACTGGTAGAGATCCACAATCCGACCTATCCCTGCCGCCTTACGTCCAATATTAATAATCAATCTTAATCCAAAACTTGCTGTCAAAGATTGATATTTTAATCTATTTTCATGTTATCGCTTGCCAATAACATATCTGTGGACAGGATAAATATGGCAATTAGGTATGGGATAGGCCGCCGGATACGCAGCTATCTAGGTTGCTTGAAATCCATTAGATTGAGATACATTCTTAACATTGGCCGTTAATGTAAAATGAGTTCAGATCCAGATGGACGGGTAGCCGACAGACTATAGGATAGCGACGTACCTTTAAAATCTATTTGCACATATATATAAAAATATTATTTTGAATGTGAATGTGTTTATCATATTTCAAGTGACACACAGACATGATAACTTAGTCATGTGTAGCGATAGGTAATGGTTGTGAGTTTTAGGTTTTAATTAATAAACTTTAAATTATCACTGTCTTCTTAAAATATAAACAAAAGAAAGATAAAAACAAAACAAAAAACAAAATTAAAAAAAAACAAAACGAACAAAACACACACGATTTCATATTACACATACGATAGTTAGATTCAATTTGTGTAACTTGTCCAGGGAAATTACTTGATTATAATAGACAGATCATGTATCATGTATTAGTGTACATTAGGTTATAGACACAATTTCTTTTTTTTATAATAATGGAAGGCAAACAAGCAGATAGATTTTCTGATGGTAAGAAATTCACACCGCCTAGAGACACCAAAGGTGGCGATGGTGCGTTGCCAAGCTGAGGCTGAGATGTTAGGCCTCGAGCAAAAGTAAGTTTACCGGCTACCTTACCCTCAGAACCGGAACACGTCAACGACAAGCATTGGACGTTATGGCGCCAGAAATAGTTAAAGCGGTGGTACCCATCCTGGCGAGTCGCTGCGAAACTCTGCCACCTAGTTGGATGTGTCGATGATGTTAGTGATGGTTAGACTATGCTCACCTTGGAGCAAGATGGTGAATGCCAACGCGACCCCATCTCGCTCCTTGCCGGGCGGCAGGAAGGTCATCGTGTGGTTTTTAGTCGGTTCGAGTCCGACATAACCCGCTGCTCTTCCCCGAGAGCGGTGGGTATCCGGGGGGATTTTCCACACGTATAAAAAAAATGCTCACCTTTTACGAACTGCCTGGCGGGAAGGCAGATGGTCTATTCTGCAAAGTAGCCCGGACCAATACGGAGAACTTTATCGTTACGTCAAACAAATAAGATTTCTAAAAGGCGAACTATTGGTATTCTCCACCAGTCAACCTGTTGATCCACTTTACGTCATTTTCTCCAAAACATTTTAACCTACGTAAGTTGTATGTACAATTGCCAATTGTTCGCTCGTTAGCACGAAACATCTTACAAAATGCCGACGTCAAAGAATCGTATTACATACAGGAACACATTAGGTCTGAACAAAGCTTGAACAATGTACTATATGAAGCATGCCGTTAATTATAAACAAACATGCCTTTGTATAGAGAGCTTAAGAGATAGAGGTTTTTGCAAAGCCGTATTTAACAAGACCAGGAACCCATGAGTGCCAGACCAAAGTCACTTCATAAAATCCGAAGCTCTCTGAGTGAATACTTTAAGTTTTGATTAAATAGGCGGATGTAAGTAGGCGGAGACTATAGAGTATCTTTTACGAAAGTATCTTCACGCCCATATCCCCGAAGAGATAGGCAGAGGTACAACCAAGGCACCCACGACTAGCCGAAGACACTAAGTCCCACAATGTGAAAGGTGGCAAGCCTATCGCCAACCGGGCACATTTCCAATCCCGACCAACATTTTTTTTTATTAGAAAATTAGAAAAATCCAATTTTCTTTTTGTTGGCCGACCCGGGATTCGAACCCGGGACCTCATGCAGTCAAGTCCAACACCTGGACCGCTAGACCACAGAGGCGATATTATCTTTTACGAAATTGGGATAATTGTAGTTTTGACATAAGATGTGACGATTATGCTCTAAAGATTAAAACTACACTCGCGTGCAGCTGAATCGAGTCAAGTCTACTAAAAGTATAAAGTATAATACTATTTTCCCTGAAAGCTGAGAGGAGTGGAAAGCCAATAAATTTTAATACACGGGTATAGCCACGGGCAACATCTAGTACCTTCATAACAAAAAACAATAGGAAATACTGTGTTATCTCTCCGTCTTTGTCAGAGGCCACCATGATGCCGGCATAATGACTCTGTCATGTTCCAGTTCAGAAGGTAGGGTCGGTAGACTTGGACAATATGCCTAACTATATCGGCCACAAGACAGCGATGCGCCTGTGATATCTGTGGTGTACATAGACAAAGGATATATCTTACCATCAGGAGAGCCATGCGTTTATTCGTTGACCTCTCATTTAACAAAAGTCAAGCAAATAGATACTAAAAAAAGTTAGCTGTGTAGTTAATGTTTTCAAGCATCTAACATTATTTGACCCTAAATATTTAAGTAGTTTCAAATGAATGAAGTAGTTTCAACTTATAGGATGCTCCTAATTACTAAATGTTGTTAACGGCGACTTCATGACTTGTGACCTTCGTAAACGTATATGTTTGAAGTTTGAAATTAACTACTAAGTATCAACCAGCACTGTTTCAAACTTCCTGCCTGTAAACTTGGTCTGTAGAGAATAACATTGATAGTTATAACAATTTACTTTCCTATACATAAAACATCATCCAGACGGTTGTAATTGCGCCCCAATCACGTCTTCCACAAAGGTGACCTTGGTGGAAACTTTGTTTGACCACAGGGATCGGTCAAAATCAAGATGTTCTGATCCAGAGGGTAAATCCGGACCAAAACCGGAAGGTAGGGTAGCTGGTAGATTGTTGGTAGCTGATAAATTGGAGACTTGCTCAATTACCTAAACTCCCAGTCACTATAAATTGACGTATCTTTAAGACGTATGGAGTCTACGGGCCACGGTTTTGTCTTCCCACCACGAAAGCCTTGAAAAAAATATAATATTTTTTTGTTTGTAGTGTAGAGATATTTTCTGCAACATTCTTAGGTTGGTAGCTGATGCCTTATCTATTTTAATGTCATGCTTTCTTAAGCAATGTTGGTATCTATAGCAGATACAATGATATACAAAAGTTCTCAAAATCATTAAAAAAATATTCTATTTTTTTAATTTTTTTGTAATATTGGAAGGCAAATAGAAGATTAACTTTCTGGTGATAAGAAATACATGTCGCCTAGTGATGCAATAGATGATAATCATACGTTGCCATCTTAAAAACTTAAAACCTCGTGCTAAAGTAAGTTTCCCGGTTACTATACTCTCCAAACCGAAACACATCAACGACGATAACTGAACTTATAACATCAGTCTCTTCCAAATCTTTCAGTTTCATGAAAGAGCCTTGCCCGTATCCTGGAAGATTTAGGCAAAGGAACAACTACGACACCTACGATTAGCAGAAACTAAGTTCCTTAAGGATACACTTTCGCTAACCTGGCACATCTCTAATCTTGGGCGATATTGATTTTTACTCAAAAAAGTAAAAAAGTATCTTCATATGCGTATGCCTGAATAGATAGAGAAATGCAATAACAGGGCAGCCACGATTGGTCGAAGACATAATTATTTATAAAAACGTCATTGTGATCTAGCAGTCTAGGAGTTGGACTTGACTTCATGAGGTTCCGGGTTCGATTCCCAGGTCGGGCAACAAAAAAAAATGTGGTTTTCTCCATTTTGTAATAAAAAAATGTTGCTTTCACCTATCACATTGTGGGACTTAGTGGCTTAAGCTAGCTGTGATTGTGCCCTGGTTGTGCCTTTGCCTACCTCTTCGGGGACAAGTGTGTAAAGATATTTTTTTGAAGACATATTTGGAGATAGCGGGTCACTGTCATTAGTTTTATATAACAACAATATGAAACTGTATGTTCATTTAGTTTAACAACAGAAAGAGTTATTCAAGATGTTTCAAAGCAATGAAGTAGTTTCAACGTACAGGGTGACTAATTACTAAATGTTGTTAACGTCGACTTCATGACTTGTGATCTACACCGTTTGAAGTTTACCATCTACTTGAACTGAGTTCCAAAACTTCCTACCTACGGAGTTTGTCTTTACAAAATGTATTAATTATGAAAGTTTCATTTACTTACTTATGGTAATCGCCTCTATGGTCTATTAGTTGTATATTGGAATTGGCTAAATAAGGTCTCGAGATCGATTTTCGGGCCAAGCAACGATTTTCAATTTTCTAATAAAAATTCTTCTCGGGATTAGACAAGAGCCCGCTTTCACATATTACATTATAATATGACCTAAGTAACTTCAGCTAGTCGTGGGCGCCCCAGTTGTATCCTACCTATTCTAGAATACAAGCGTTAAGATGTATTTATTTTTAATTAATTGATACTTCGTACAACGATACAACAATGACCTTCAACTTGTCTCATGAAAAGTAAAGGAGGTTGCGAAGGTGGAAGTTATTTTCTAAGGCTTCTCTATACTTCTATCTATTTCCATCTGTATCATTCGCCTTCCGGCTAAAAAATTAAGTCTATGAGCTGAGTCTGCTTGTTGGCCTTCATTTCAAAATCAGCTCAGCCCACAACTTCTTCCGGGTGTATTTTCACAAAAAAGTTATTTAGTTTATTTCGTTATTTTAGATGTTCTAGAAAAAAGTAGCCTAACTTATTCCTTGTTACAGCAGTTACCAGCGAGTAAAAGTCCCATGAACATTTGTCCAGCCAGTTCAGTGGTTAGCTGTAACGAACAGGCAGACAGACAGATATACATACAGACGATCTGACGGTACAAAAAATAAAAAATATAATTTTGGTATATGTACCGTGTACAATTAACTAAACAAAGACGTTATTTTAATTTTACAAACAAACACTACAATTTATTAATCCTATTAATTAATATCATTAATTCGAAAGTTTGTATGTTTGTTTGTTTGTTTGTTTGTTATTTCTTCAGGTAAAAACTGCTGAATTGATTTTCATTAAATTTGACACACACAGAGAGGGTAACTTGGAGTAACACATAGGATGGTTTTTATTGAGAAAAAAAGGTTCCTGTAGGATCATCAACTACGGGGGCAACGCCGCAGGTAGCAGGTAGTACTTTATATGATTATACTAATTAAGATTCTATGAAGTAAAGCAGCTCCAGCAACTTCGGAAGTAACTTCTTTTAACTTAATTTCATTTACCTACTAAATACCACTTCACGTGGTAGTAAACAAAATGGAATACTATAAAGTTGAAACACAAAAACAACTGTTTATCGGCCACCAGCAAATGAAACGAGTGTCAGAGTGCCAGACTATTAAATAGCACGCTTTATGTCTCGAACCGTTTAACTTCTGAAGGTTTAATATGCCGCTAACTTGTCTGAAGGCTTTACGTGTTCGTTTCTAAAGAGATGCGAAAGTATTTTTACCAATAACGATTCTGGCACTAAATGGAAAAACTAAACATTTCTAACACAAAATGTTTTTGTTAAAACGAACTATGGTCCTTAGATTAGGTCATTTATCTATGTTTAATGTATGTTAAGTTTTTAAGTTATGTTTGCCTAATTGACCGAATTTTGGTACATGGTGATACTAAATATTTTATATGAGTTACTGTTGTAGATTTAAAAAAGTGTGTGTGTGTACTTATGTACACGCGTTAGAAGTTATACTTCTTCGGCGTAATAAGATAAAAATCTTTTTAAAAACTAAAATGTTATCTATAGCTAACTTCATCATGTCGGTTTTTCGTGACTGTGTGCGCGCGCATCGTAAAAATTTACCGTCATCATTTTTTCCTAACGCGCCAAAAGAAGTATAACTTCAAAAATATTTTTAAAAAATAAAATGTTATCTATAGCTAACTTCATCATGTCGGTTTTTCGTGACGGTGTGCGCGCGCATCGTAAAAATTTACCCTCATAATTTTTTCCTAACGCGCCAAAAGAAGTATAACTTCAAAAAAGTTTTTGTCATTTAAAGTTTTATACATGATAAAAATGTTAAATGCGATATACAAAAGCCATATTATATAATGGATATAAATAATTAGGGTTTTTGCGTTATCGTAATATTTTTTTAACATAAATATAGATTATATATAAAACTTTGATTACCAATAACTATTTAAAATAATCTATTATAGAAGTTGTTAAAAGGCTGCAGACATGGGCTATTTTTAAGTCGATATCCTAATTTCTACGAGAGTGCCAAGTACTTCTAATACTTACTTACTTACGCGAATCACTTCGGGCAACAATTAGTTATACATCTCGTATGACTATCAGGAATCAAGCCGGAACCCCTTAAATGATTAGGATCATTAGGAGCGCTAGCTAACTTCTCAATCATTAAGGTGGCCAAACAGTCTTTAAGACAATCGCAAATTAACACAGAAATAAATGTTTAATGAGTTATATTTTTCATTTGGAATAAGTCATGTTCTATACGCTAACCAAACTCAGGCCAAAATATTAGTCCAGTAAAAAGTTAAATGAAACCATGATCTGACCAGTTTTGGCGCAATGAGTAAAAATGTGTTCATTAATACTTAAATATTATGGAAGACATTTTGATTTAAATTAAGAGGAAAAGGATAAAAAAATTAAAAAAGGGTTGAAAAATACCTTTTCTTAAAATAACTTAATAACGGTAGGAAATAGAAAAAAAAGTTTCAAGTAAAATTTGTTGAAAAAAAAATTCTACACAAAAAAGTTCCTCTTCATTTTTTTCTTATCTGCTTTAGTTTAGCTACAAAAAATTTAGCTTTCATAACATCATTATTTAAGTATGAATGAACACATTTTTTCTCATTGCGCCAAAACTGGTCAGATCATGGTTTCATCTAACTTTTTACTGGACTATAATATGGCATTCTACAATACTGTATACTGTCACATGTTAGGCTTTTATGAAGGATACGTCATGTATTTGAACATTTAGAATTGATCTTAGGTACTTATACTATTACTTAATATATACAATATTAATTTTTTGTGAATTTATTTATGTTTATAAAAGTATTTTCTCGCTAGTGTTAATGAAAAGGTAGGCGCAACCTGGGCACCCGCAACTAAACGAAGACAATGTGATAAGTGGCAAGCCTATCGCGAACCAGGCATATTCCAATCCCGGGCAAGATGCTTCAATCCCGCGATCGAACCCAGGACCTCAAAAGTCAAGTCCTACACCGCACAGCTACACCACAAATGCGACCACATAGGTATATAGATTATTTTAGATTTATAAATATTATTGTTACCAATGTTGCATCTGATTACTTCACTACTTATTGGACCAAAGGCTGACTAGTGAAGAATGTAAAAGTTGGTATTCAGTATAACCTTACTAGTTTGACATGCAACAAATTTAAAATTAAAAAATATGCATAAGTATACCTAGTACCTTAATTTACACAAATGTGCAAATTTGTCCCCGTCCCGGTTAAGAGGTCCCGGGTTCGAATCCCGGGTCGGGTAACAAAAACCGGGTGGGTTTTCCAAATTTTCTAATAAGAAAAAAATGTTGCTCGGGATAGGATATGTGCCCGGTTGGCGATAGGCTTGCCACCTATCACATTATGAGACTTAGTATATCTTCGGCTAGTCGTGGGTGCCCTGGTTGTGCCTCTGCCTACCTCTTCGGGGATATGGGCGTGAAGATACTTTGTAAATTTGTCATGAAATTCAACTCGAATTTCAACAAATAATCAACATAGACCAGTAGGGTTACTGTTGAATCTCGATTTCATGCAAATTGGAATTTCGAATCGGATATATCATTTTAGGTGCCTATAAATTTAATACTAATATTAATTTACTATGTGTTTATGTTTCGCAGCGATTCGCCTGGATTGGTTCCACCGCCTTATCTATTTATGCCGCCATAACGTCAAAGCTTGCCGTTGACGTGTTCCGGTTCGGAGGATAAGGTAGCCGGTCAACTTACTTCTGCTTAAGCTCTAACATCCCGGCCTCAGGTTGCCGACGCACCATTACGTTAGTTTCTCTAAGCGGCGTGAATTTTTTACCATCAGGAAATCCGTCTGCTTGTTTGCCTTCCGATATCATAAAAAAACTATCAAATTGTATGTATATTTAATGTACTTTATATTAAAAATATGTGTTTTATATGAAATAAAACAATATATTTATTAGATTAGCATAAGTTTTGGTTTATGAAGCATTACCTTAGTTTTTAAATTCCATAAATTGTCTCCTTTACCCTAAGGTTGTCTGGCAGAGATCGCTCTGAAGCGATTAGACCGCATTTGTGCACCTGGGTTAAAAAGTATAAGTGAAAGAATGTGTATTACTTTGTAACTTTTGGTGCATAACAAAGTGCATTCAAATTATTAACATTTAGTAAATAATAAACAGTAAAGTATTTTATCGGATTTGTATTCACTAGTATTGTATTCAAGAGTAACTAAAACGACACGTCCGATTTTAACTTCCCATTGGAATGAAATCGAGTCTCAAGAGTAACCTCACTATACACGAACCTATCAATCAACATAAAAAAAAATAGCGGTCAAATAACTTCCAAGACTCTTCCAAATAACCACGAAAATGTTTATTAAGAACTTAAATTAATTGAATTTCAAATAAATCATTTTCTCGAAGTAATTTAGCTAAGCTTAGGATAAAAGGTGGAATCCCACAATACTGACGTACTTACGGCTATCGCGGAGGATTTAGATTCTGTCGTTTGATAACTGGATTCTTGCGGGAGATAATATTAACACGCAAGCTAAGTTATGGGTGCTTAAAACGGAATTCGCTATATACAATCACTAAATTATTGAAATACCTGATTAAGTACCAATCAATATTTCAATTATTTTCAACTATTGTGTCAATTTCTTTAACTTTTTTAAATCTCTTATTTATTAAATGGAAAATTTAACAAGCTGGTCGATGGATATGACACCAAAGAAACGTTGTCATCGTGAAACTTTAATGGTAAATGTTTTACTAAACTACCCATCAATCGGCTACCAAACTGTTCAGGTTTTGAGGTTGAAATAATAAACTTCATCTTAGCCTTAGGTTGGCAACACACGTGGCTATAGACGCCATCTGTTTTATGTCATGTAGCAATCTGTTCGTTTCTTCACCTTATTATACTAGGATATACATATATACAAAGGTCAAGGATCCTTTGCAGACTCTAGTAACTTCTATCTTAAGAATTTTACGAACGGATTGCATTACCCTTAAATGGTCATGAGATTTATTTTATTAGAAATAAGTATTCTGCTTTTTATGTATATCCAATATACATCAAAGACAAGTGTCACTCAG
Organism: Calephelis virginiensis; assembly: GCA_002245475.1. NCBI lineage: Eukaryota > Metazoa > Arthropoda > Insecta > Lepidoptera > Riodinidae > Calephelis > Calephelis virginiensis. Next base: position 58,670 of record NJDC01001512.1, read on the forward strand.
ACACTTTGAAGCAGATGACCCTTTTAATAGTCACTTATGAAGTTTATTTGAACTATTTGATAGTTTGAGCACTGTTTTTAGCGTTCCGTAGCTGAATAAGCAAAAACCAGATCCTTCATTGATTAGACATATCTGTTTCTTTATCCGTCTTTATGTCGAAGCAATTTAACTCCCAAACTATTACAACTCCACGGTTGAAGTATTTCGTGATCGCTTTGTGATTTTTATAGAAATTTAAAAACAATAATATATAATAAATAATTGAGCTTATTTGATACGTCTTGAATAGTATTTCTTAAGGATATTGCTGGCAAAAAAGTGTGCTACAAAATTATGTGTTGTTAAATAATTATTTTTTTAATATTTTTATGGTTTTAAGTAATCATAAAACATGTTTAATCAAGTACACGTAATGTTAACATAAATTCGAAAGTGAAGTAATAATGTAAGAAGTGGATTATTTATTTAAAACTAGCTGTCCCGGCGAACTTCGTTCCACCCGTTCAGTTTGTATGAGAAAAGGGAAAATTTTGTTTTTCCTAGTTTTCTCGCAGTGTTACTCTTTTTATTATATTTTAAACCTTCCCTGGACTTGCATAAATAATTAAAAACCAAAATTAGCCAAATCCATTCAGCCGTTTTCGAGTTTTAGGAGACTAACGAACAGCAATTGATTATATATATATAGATTACAATGTTAACTTAGTCATATAGTATTTCTTTGTAAATTATTGCGGAAGAAATTGCATATTGTCAAAGTAACTTTCACTCTGGACAAAAGCTCCAATGCATTGCAGGAAGCTTTCTTTGTTACACTTGTACCTAAAGCCATAATACGATCCCGTATTTTCTTCGCAAGTGTCGCTTTTGTTAATATAATCCGTTATGATGCTCAGCAATTTGCGAACGTCGCTCTACTAACGGTTGTTCCCTATGCTGTAGTTATTATTTCATATTAGGACATTTCTAAATTTGACTAGTTAACTTCACTAATAATGTGAGAATATGTCCGTAACAATGTATGTTGCTGATCAAAGTTTTTTCGACCTTTAATTAATCAGATAGTCTAACATAAGAATTATTTTTTTGAGTTGCTTTGAATATAATTAGATTTCTAGACAGAATAATAGGTCTTGTCTCGGATTTTCGGATGATTTGGGTTACACTTATGTGACTCCCTCATTCTTTTAAACAAACAAAGGAATGGAAGAAAGAAAGAAAGGAGTCAACTAAATGCTGAGTCCAAAATATAATTAACAGCATATTTAAAAATAAAGCCAATAAAAGCTTTTTCTACAACTTTTTCAGATATAACACATTTTAGCTTTTTTAACCTTTAAACCAATATATCCTTGAGGGTTTTTACACATCAAAAAGTTTACTGAAACAAGGTTAATTGGGTAATCCTTAAATATACCCAACATAAAAATCTAAATTAGAGTTGCTAAGGCTACATGTAAAAAGGTTACTATGAACAAATTTAGGTAAGCATATTCAAAATATTCTAATAACAAAATAACAGATTTCGACACTCAAATTGGTCTCTTTTATACTTATACTAGTCGACCTGTTTAGGGGAAACGTTAAAGTATTGTATTTTCTATTTTTTTAACAAATATCCCAGGTTTTTTATTATAAAAACCTATCATGTCGTCAAGGACGAAAGTATAAAAAAACTTACTCTATTTATAAGGTCGTTTTAGGGGCGTTTTTAATGTTATAAGATCATTACTTTAAACAAAGTTCAAAATAAATTCCTTACACTTTGGCTTTTGATGATTCTAAGAATAAACTAGGCAAAACTAGGAGTGTCTATTATGAAAAATTAACTATAACTTAAAGGTACCGTTTATAAGGGAAATACAGGTATTTTATGAATATTGACGCGTAATTGGTCTGAATGGACATTACTGATGGTCGAAAACTAGAGTATTAGCAGTAAATAATAAAGATTTATGGAATAAAATTAAATAAGCCCTGTAGAATGGTATGGCTATTCAATAACTTGGAACGGCTTCCGTAAAGACTGGCTATAAAGGATTTGTATTTAATAGGTTCTGCGACTTTCATTCTTCCTTTTTTTAACTCAGCTTACACTTTTTATATTAATTCTTTTATTATTTTTCATCTCTTTTTATGCTTTTCGAGCTATTTTTTTACTTACGCTACTTTTACGTTTTTTCTGCTCTGTTCAAACTATTTATACCATATACCACTGTGTAAGGAAAGTATGGTGTATGTACAGCATTATAATATGCCAATGTGTACATAGCAGATAATGAGGGCTAGTATATGAGTGTGGCATGTGAGGGCAGTATTAAAATAGCTCTGTAGACTAACTTGTGCTTTGTTAACTGCTTAAATATATATCAAAAAGACAACAATCGCTTTTGTGGTCTAGCGGTCCGGGTGTTGGACTTGACTGCATGAGGTCCCGGGTTCGAATCCCGGGTCGGCCAACAAAAAAAAAATGGATTTTTCCAATTTTCTAATAAATAAAAATGTTGGTCGGGATTGGAAATGTGCCCGGTTGGCGATAGGCTTGCCACCTATCACATTGTGGGACTTAGTGTCTTCGGCTAGTCGTGGGTACCTCGGTTGTACCTCTGCCTACCTCTTCGGGAATATGGGCGTGAAGATACTGTAAAAAGACAACAAACATTCGGTTTTCCTGATAAAACAGTTCTGACGTAGACGTGGATTTATAACGATTGCAATGAAGCCTTGTCGTATCGGATAACCGATTCCCTTAGATATCTGCAACACTAGAAGTACCTAAGTAATAGCATTGAAAAGCTTTATTAAACTTGGCACTAGATTGCTGTATATCGTATTCGATGATGTTAATGCACGTGTATCAATTTGTGTTCAGGAAACAAAATCACCGTATATCACACCAGAAAAGAGGAGTGGTGTTACTGACGCTCAAAATTTCTACTAAGTATTGTACGCAAAGCCAGTACGGACTGATCTGTCGCGCTTTACTGTCGCAGAAATGTGGTAGGAAGCGAGTACTCGCGAAAGCAAAGAATGAAATGATGAAGCGGGTCAGGTAGCAGCCGACCTTGATTCGGCGCGAAAGAAAAGAAAAAATATTTATTTGCGGAATATGAGTGTTACAAAGATGTTAAAAAATTATTTAAGCGCTCCTACATATTCTACCAACTTGTAGTGTGCAAATATTTTAATAGGTTTTTAATTATTTATTCACGATTCACTATTTACACACTGTTTTTTGTTTGTTTTGAGATTACATGATTATTTATTAATACACACAATTTTTAGAATGTAAATTTATTTATCCCTACGTTGATGATGCATGGGGTTCAGACGACATGACAACAGAAGGCGGGACTCAGCTCCAGAGGCCTTGAAGGGTCGTACCTTTAGGATATTAAACCTTAAACTTTAGTCGTCTGCTGGGATCAAAAAGGCTGCCATCACGTCTTAGTAAAGGATGACATAGAGGATTTTAGTAGCAACAAGTTTTATCCTCTATACGATAAAAAAATAGGGAAATTTAACCTAAGCACAGGGCAAGTGCTAAAATAAAAATACCTTGAGATAAATAATGGCCGTTATAAATGTGTATTTCATCTGTAACGATGAACTCATTTAGTAGGTACTCAATACAATGTATTTATGGGACTTAACTACCCACGTTAACGGGTAAGAAAGGAGTTAAAAGTTTCGTTTCGGGTATTAAATTATCAGTAGCTCAAATGGTTAGAGCATTCGTCGTCTTGAGACGAAAGGTTACAGGTTGAAATCCCGTCTTGGACAAATTTTTTTTTATAAAAATTTTTAGATTAAAAAAGTTAATCCATTTGTAATACTTTTATGCGTTAACATGGCTATTTTTGGTACACGAGGGTCAAACTGAAAGTTCTTAGAAAATCAAAAACTAAGCATTCTAGCAAGTTATTAGTTTTATTATAACTTTTCAAAATAGCGTCCATTTACATCAATACATCGCTGCATTCGATGGAACTATTGAGAAAAGCACCTTGCCCACTCGGCCTTAGGGGTCTCTTCGACGGCGTTTTGAAACGCAGCCACTGCTTCTTCGGCGTCCATAAAATGTTTTCCTCGAAGTTTTTCTTTTATTTTCGGGAATAAATAAAAATCTCAGGGTGCGAGGTCGGGGCTATACGGCGGGTGACCCAGTAATTCCACGTCTGAGGTCGCCAAATAGCTTTTAAAGAAAGAAACACTTGTACTGTTTGACTTATCACTTATAATTTATTACTTTGTAATTAGTGGCCTACCGGTTTTGCTTATACAGCATCATCAGGGCTACAACTTAAACTACATGAGTAGTACATAAAACTAACTAACTAAAACTAATTAGTACATAAACTACATGAGGAGTAGTATGAGTAGTTTAAGTTTTAGCCATGATGATGCTGTATAAGCGAAACCGGTAGGCTACTAATTGCAAAGCAATAAATTATAAGTGATAAGTAAAACAGTACAAGTGTTTATTTCTTTAAAAGCTAGTTTTGGTCTTTAACGCTAAAACATTTCGATTTCAGAATGTATTAAATATTCGTCCCTCAAATATCTCCACATGTGAGGTCGTATTGATTGCATTGCTTACCAAAGAATTGGTAACATGATACACTTAGCCAATTGTGATTGAGTAATCTCATCCAAATCGAAACACGGTATCAGTTCTAGTGAAATGGGTTGATATAATAATAATATAATATACCGATTAT
>NJDC01001512.1:65289-78406 GCA_002245475.1 Calephelis virginiensis
TATTCACGGTTTACTATTTACACACTGTTTTTTGTTTGTTTTGAGATTACATGATTATTTATTAATACACACAATTTTTAGAATGTAAATTTATTTATTCCTACGTTGATGATGCATGGGGTTCAGACGACATGACAACAGAAGGCGGGACTCAGCTCCAGAGGCCTTGAAGGGTCGTACCTTTAGGATATTAAACCTTAAGCTTTAGTCGTCTGCTGGGATCAAAAAGGCTGCCATCACGTCTTAGTAAAGGATGACATAGAGGATTTTAGTAGATGTTTTAGTAGCAACAAGTTTTATCCTCTATACGATAAAAAATAGGGAAATTTAACCTAAGCACAGGGCAAGTGCTAAAATAAAAATACCTTAAAATAAAGTAACGGCCGTTATAAATGTGAATTTCATCTGTAAGGATGAGCTCATTTAGTAGGTACTCAATACAATGTATCTATGGGACATAACTACCCACGTTAACGGGTAAGAAAGTAGTTAAAAGTTTTGTTTCGGGTATTAAATTATCAGTAGCTCAAATGGTTAGAGCATTCGTCGTCTTGAGACGAAAGGTTACAGGGTGAAATCCCGTCTTGGGCAAAATTTTTTTCTTAAAAATTTTTAGATAAAAAAAGTTAATCCATTTGTAATACTTTTATGCGTTAACATGGGTAGTTTTGGTATATTTGATATTTTCCATCGTCGGCGCTTGGTAAAACCTCCAAATATTCATATTTTTAAAGAAAGATACTTGTACTGTTTGACTTATCACTTATAATTTATTACTTTGTAATAAGTAGCCTACCAGTTTCGCTTATACAGCATCATCAGGGCTACAACTTAAACTACATGAGTAGTACATAAAACTAACTAAAACTAACTAGTACATAAACTACATGAGGAGTAGTATGAGTAGTTTAAGTTTTAGCCCTGATGATGCTGTATAAGCGAAACCGGTAGGCTACTAATAACAAAGCAATAAATTATAAGTGATAAGTAAAACAGTACAAGTGTTTCTTTCTTTAAAAGCTAGTTTTGGTCTTTAACGCTAAAAACATTTCGATTTCAGAATGTATTAAATATTCGTCCCTCAAATACCTCCACATGTGAGGTCGTATTGATTGCATTGCTTACCAAAGAATTGGTAACATGATACACTTGGCCAATTGTGATTGAGTAATCTCATCCAAATCGAAACACGGTATCAGTTCTAGTGAAATGGGTTGATATAATAATAATATAATATACCGATTATATAAGACTAAATTTCGCGTTCGGTATCGTTTGCATATTTAAGATACTTTGACTTGACTTCAGGATATATATTAACTCTTTATTGTACACAACTGTTATTAGGTACATAAAAATACTTAAAAGTAAAAAAGAAAACAAAGTCAAAAGGCGAGCTTATCTCTAATAAAAGAAATTTCTTCCAGCCAACCCGTAAAAGGAAAGTACTAAATAAAATAAAATAAGTAGACTTGGTGTACAGATATATAAACTACTAAATATATACTATTGAATGAATTAAAACACATAAAATAAAATATGGAGATGGCTCCAAAGCTTAATCTAGTTTTATACTATTTTTAATTAAATCAGTTCCGATATTTTTACGTCAAACGGAATATGCCTCTGTACTTACATACAAACATACAGACTTTTCCATTTAAACATTTTTGAAGTAGGTTAAAACGTATCTATAGTATCTTCACGCCCATATCCCCGAAGAGGTAGGCAGAGGTACAACCAAGGTATCCTGTAGTAACATGTGATTAAATAAAATACCTCCAAGAATATGTGTACAAAGTTTCATGGTAATTGGTTGTCAGGAAGATTTATATAGTTTTTTGCAAAAAGTGTATCTTCACGCCCATATCCTCGAAGGGTTGGCAAAGGCACAACCAGGGCACCCACGACTAGCCGAAGACACTAAGTCCCACAATGTGATAGGTGGCAAGCCTGTCGCCAACCGGGCACATTTCCAATCCCGACCAACGTTTTTTATTAGAAAATTGGAAAAATCCAATTTTCTTTGTGTTGGCCGACCCGGGAAACGTATCTATAACTTTATTAAAGTAAAATCTTTCGCAACAGTTCAATAAACGTAGAATATGAAACCTTGTCAGGTCAAGTGGATATCAAACAAAACTTGAAATATTTCCTAGTATTTGCGCTCAAACAATTGCTTATCATTTGTATCGCCCCTGTGGTCTAGTGGTCTAGAGCTGGGGTTTACTATAGGTGGTCTTAGGTTCTATTACATAGTCGACTAAATAAAGTAGGTAGGTACATAATAAAAAACTTCGCAGTCAAGAAATAATACAGCACAGGCTATGGGTCTGAAGATAATTACTTTTATGTTCTTTTGGCACACATAGTGTGAGTACCGTCGCTTACAGACGCCATAGATGTTACAAGCGCGTCGCAGTCTTATGTCTGTGAGTTTAGGCCGAACTCCGGGCCGGAACACGACAATGTCATTCTGGCAGCAGGAATAAGTAAAGCGATGGATCTATACTCATCCAAGTTGCTGCACATCACTCTCACCAGTAATCACCTGATTTCCTGAAAAGTAGTTCCTAAGAGGTGATTTTCTTATTACTACCACTGTGTTTTTGATATCTATAGTGACTTAGGCCTCAGTTGTCTCTTACCATCCGGAGAGTTGATTGTTCGCATTAAAAAAAACTCAACCTGTGCTTGCGCCTTTACAAGCTGCTTGGCAGGGGGCAGATGGTCTATTCTGGGCAGAGGACTTGGACCAACAAAGGGAAAATGTAAAAAGGCAATCACAAGGAAGTGTTTTTTAAACTTACAATGACGACAGGTATTATATTTAAAATATATACTTATTATTTACAAAAATGGGTAATTATACGTATTTCATATTTAATAAATTTTCAATCGCCTCTGGGGTCTAGCGGTCCGGCGTCGAATTTGATTTCTTGAGGTCCCGGGTTCGATTCCCGGGTCGGGCAACTTGAAAACTAGAACATTTGTATGTTCAGTTTTCTAAGAAAGGTAACGTTGCGCCTGCTATGGCTTGCCACCTATCACATAGTGGGACTTAGTGTCTTCGGCTAGTCGTGGGTGCCCTAGTTGTGCCTCTGCCTACTTCTTCGGGGAAATAAAGACTTGATATCCTATTTTTTAAGGCGACAGCAAACTAGCAGACGGCTCTCTTAATAGTAAGTGAAAACCGTAGCTTACAAATACTGTATGTATATTTGTACGTATTTCGTACTTAATAAATTTCATAAAAGAAGTGTTACATAAATTCATATATCACAAAATAGAAAAAAGTATTGTATATTTCCTGCCCTCAGAACGTCCATTTGTTTGTTTGCCTTCAAAGGTCTAGAAATAGAAATAATAGGTATCATGATAATAATTCAAAATAAAAAAGATTAGGAAAATTATTAGATGAACCTGGATCAAGATTTTTTCTAGAATAATATTTTAACTACATCATCAATTTATTATTGTTGTTAATCATAATCACTGTTATTAATCATAATTAGCAATTTAACACTTGAAGCGATAATTATATTTTTAAAGAATAACATTACTTAATATTTATTTATTTTTCCCATCATTATCAAGCAAAAATTAATTAGTATGATAAAACGTTTGCTATTCGTTATCTACCCGTGGGACTTTGAACTTAAGACACGTTTTATGTAATATTTACGAGTATATAAAATTAATAAAATACGTACGCCTCTTTGTAACATAAAAAAACACTTTATTTTATGTGATGACGTCGTTTGTATTTAATTTACCTCATCTAATAAAAATATCTTCACGCTCATACATAAGAATTAGACAAATGTACAACCAGGGTACCCACTAGCCGAAGCCAATAAGCTCTACACTATGATAGGTGGAAATCTTATCCCTAACCGGGAACATGTCCAATCTCGGTCTTAGTGTCTTCGGCTAGTCGGGTGTGCACTGATTGTGCCTCTGCCTACTTCTTCGGAGATATGAGCGTTAAGATTTCTTTTCATTTTTGAAGATTATAGACTAGATTATAATAAGTCGCTAGTACTGAGTTCAAGATTACCGATATATCCGATTCCAATTTCCAATTTGCATAAAATCGAAATTCAAGAGTAACCCACTTCAATTACGGGTTTCCACAGAAAAATTAAATCGCAATATAAGAAAATCCGTGGGCATAAGCTGGTTAATTAATACAATAATACTTATTTGCAATTTTGTAACATTGCGCGACTCATGTGAGATCCGTTTTATGTAAGTACCTAATATATTATCATTGTAATGTGTATTGTAAGTAATTGTGGTGAATTATATACCCCCTACGGGCAGCAAAACGTCAATGCTAAATTTACCGTTATAATGGCATAATATGTGAACAATTTCAACAGACAAATTACTGTAATAAAACATATAATAGGTATATCTTTGTTATAGTTATGTAAGACGTTTTTTTATTCGGTCTTAATATATATAAAATAAAAGAGGCCAGCTATAAGTTTGTAAACTGTGTATATGTGTTTCTGTCACTTACTGGCATTATAATTGCTAAATAAATATGTGGAAAAAGAGAAGATGTCCAACACATATGAATGGAGTGTACCCAAAATAAGGGAGAGCGAGAGGCACTGTTCGCCAAATGGCGAATAAACAAACTAGATGTTGGTAGTATACAAGGTGTCTTGTGTAGCCCGGGGTCAGAGTCGGCACTTGACGTATATAGATTTGTTAAAAGTAGCTTAGAGCAGCAATGCCTCTCACTCTCTCGTTAGATATACATAGTTATAAAATAGGTCCGATGGGACTGACGTAATCGCTTTAGCGACATAATAAGTCCCCTTAAAAAAAGATTTAAAAAAAAAACTAAATAAATGGACTGATTTTTCTTTGATGCGTTTTATGTTTAATACGAGTTGTTTTGTTTGATTTTATGAAATACAGATTTCCTTTCTTTTATTGCCCGACCCGGGGATCGCACCAAGGACCTCAAGAACTCAAGTCCAACCCAGGGCCGCTAGATGACAGAGGCGAGAAAGAATTACAAATATGTATGTACGTATACGTAACTTGGAATTTAACATGTTTTGGTGCATTGGGCACGTCACGTTTGGGTAATCGTATACGAATTCGCCCCGGCCATAATACTTATAAGATGTCACATGTTCTCGTCTGGCAGCTAAATGAGTGAAGCCCAATTATGTTGTCTTACAGATGTTTTTAGTACACGAATATTTGGAAGCAGGTGTTGAGCCGCAGGTCTGAAAGAAACCAATTTGTAGGCTACCAAAGGTGCTAGTGAATTTAAAAATAATGTAGGTATCTTGGTTCAGAAGGAACTACGTACAAAAGCAGATGATTAGATATAAAGGGACATTTTATATTTATGTGAAAATTAAATTGTTTTTTCTAGTTGGTCTCCTGATGGTAATAGACAATCTTGGTCTATAGACACCATTGACGTGGCACGAGTGTCACGGGTGTGTTCTGTGGCCGGGACGTTAGGTCTATTCTGCAAGTCTACCTACCCTACTCTCCAGACCGGAGCATGGCGGAGTCACGACGACGGCGGGAATAGGTTAGGCGATGGATCTTTACCCGAAAAAGTTACTACACAGAACTCTACCACCACCGGAAGTCACTACCAACAATCTATATTTTAACCCGTTCTCGCCTCTTACATGTTTCCTGGTGACGATGCAGGCAGGTCTATTCCACTCAGCTGACTCAAACCAATACTGAGATAATAAGACGATAGTGATTTAAAAAAAAAGTATCTTCACGCCCATATTCCCGAAGAGGTAGGCAGAGGCACAACCAGGGCACCCAAGACTAGCCGAAGATACTAAGTCCCACAATGTGATAGGTGGCAAGCCTATCCCCAACCGGGCACATATCCTATCCCGAGCAACACTTTTTTTATTAGAAAATTTGGAAAAACCCAATTTTCCTTTTGTTGCCCGACCCGGGATTCGAACCCGGGACCTCATGCAGTCAAGTCCAACAACTGAACCACTAGACCACAGAGGCGATAAGATAGTGATATAAATAGTTAATATAGAGTTTTATTTTAGCACTTGCCCTTTATTTGGGGTTAATCTTTAATAGGTCTAGAGCATTCGTCGGCTTAAGACGTAAGGATATACGAGTAAGTTTTAAATTTGTAGTAGTTAACAAGGAAATTCAGTATGTGACAATATTATATAAAAGGCAATTAAATTGGTAAAAGTTTGTATCTCTCTAGCGACAAATATCATATTTATTTTCATAATTTCTAGGAAATATACTTTCCTTGGCCAACGGAAAACTTATTTGACATGATATCGTTCTACAGAAAGTGGAATGTTCTTAACATTTAACATTCCTCCGTATTAGTACCGGTTTCTGGGGAAAATAAATCAACTAATCTCCTAAAACGTAGGTCTTATGAGCGAGTCTATTACCTTATCACTAGCACTGTGTCTTTGACTTGGTTGCAGAGTTTTATAGAAAGATACACTGTGGTAAAACTTTATAATGACAGCAAGTTAAGTGTAGTACCTACAGTAAATTTAATTTTTATAGCACAAGGTAGCGGACAAACACGCGGCTCCCTTAATGGTAAGAGATAGCCACAGTCTATAGATACCTGCTATATATCTGTTAGGCCAATTGTGCAAATTTCTCCTACGGACTTGAATATGACATCGTAATTGTAGTAGCAAGAATATTAAGTAAAGCGGTGAATCCCTACCCGGGAAAGTTGCTGCACTGCTCGATCGCCAGTAGTCTTGTTCGTAATGACCCGTTTTTTTGTTCGCCTTTTAGGAGCTGCTAGGTAGGACAGCAAATGGTTGATTCTACACAGAGGACCCGGACTACGAAAAGTAAAGTATGGTAAAGTAAAGTATGTAAACTTTGCATTGCTTGTGTTTCTCGTTAGTCTAGGGGTTGTCCTACTTACCTTATCATGAGGCTTAGACTCAAATCCGGATAGTGCCAAGCATTTTATGTCCGAGGTTTAGGTCAAGTGTTTAAATTAACCATCTATCCTATAGCACGAAACAACACCATGTCTAAAACTAATGTACTATCTTGTGGGTATCTAAATCGTTTATATATTCACCACAGTAGTCTTATTTCATAGTAGTAGAACAGTTCTATATCCAATTTTTTGTGAAATAATTCACTTACAATGAAACTAGATAATTTTATGTACTTCGAAAGAATAGATAAATAGTATGTTTTTAATACAATCTTAATACATTAGATACATTGTGATACCCAACCAAGCAATTTATTCTCAAACATTTGAAAGATTTGAAAGAAAACATTTGAAAGTAATATGTGTATCCCTGTAACTTGTAAATAAAAGAGTTGAGATGTAAATAAGCAAATTTAAAAGACTATGTTTAATTCAAGAAACGAAAGACTTTTACTACATTATAAAATAAACAGAATAATAACGTTCCATAATTGCACAATTATGTGGTCACGTAAACATTGTAGAGAGATAAGGGAAAATGCAGTTTTATCAATAAGCCCTGCAGGCACGCTACTTCAGTTGATTGCCGAGCGCACCTAAGTGTAATCATAATGGACGATTCACTGTAATGCCTTCATCGAGCACCTGCGTTTGCGATTCTTTGACAAGACGCAAATACAAGTTTATAGCGGGTATCAATGAAAAACGCCTTAGTTACTTTGAGTAAATTTATAGCAATAAATTAGCAGATTTAAACCAGACATTTTTTAAACATTAACATTAATATTTCATAAATTTATTACAAAAATAATTTCAAAATAATTTTCCAAATCGACTTAATATTCTCAAACTGACAAACTTTGCCTAAGCACTCACGGCGCGGTTTTCACCCGCGGCCGCGGCGGTTGCGGGCCCGCAGACTCCGTAGAATGTAGATTTATATGCAAAACGTAAGATCACATTTCACGACGCAGCGCCTGCGGTTGTTTGCGGTTCCCGCGAGCGGTCGTCTTCCCGTTAACCGTGCGGGCGACGATCTCCTGCCGCCGCTTCGGCGGGTTGCGACTTTGCGCTCTGCGGTCGCTTGGCTAGCGACCATTTTACACTATTTGCACTGATTATTTAAACGCAACCGCCGGCCGCGCGATAATCAACCGCCAAGTTTGCGGGCGATAATTTCAACCACGGCGGCTGCGGAACCGCAAAAATTACCCGTCTCGTGAGTTTTGAGATAAATCGCGGAACCGCGACGGCTGCGGGCGCAATTAAAAATCGCTCCGTGAGTTCTCAGTCACTTCGTAATGGTATTAATGTTAATATGCTGCTGCATAATTGTTCCGTGTACTGACTATCTGGTAGGCAAATTAGTAAGGCGATGGTGCTATTTTTTTGTGGGGAAATCCATCATGGATACCTGCCAATTTCGAGGGAAGTGGCGCGTTATGTCAGACAGGAGTCTGACAGTAGTAGAGTAGGAACTGACTAAAACTCCACGGTGTCCTCCGTTTCGCCAGGAACCAGGGCTGTGAGGACGGTTTCGCAAACTTCCACTGCTCCGGCGGCGCTAGATCTGACGATCCTCTTCTGGCGACCCCAATCAACAGGGGCCGCATATCGTCAGAAGTGGTGCATAGAGACACAGCGTGCACCACTTCGGGGGTTCCAGTGGCGACAGGCACCCCCGTACCTGCCACAACCCCATCTCAACCGGGCGGGCTAGATGGAAAGCCCGCCCATTTCTCCGCGGGCCGTACTGCCGCCATCTCACGCGGGCCAAAAGGCCCACTACTCTGCGTACGCTCCTCGTGTCCCCTCTTGTACAGATAGGGTTACTGAGGAGTGCCCTCCTTGGTCCTAGTTGGTTTCACTGGGGCCCAGGCTCAACCCCAGTTTCTCAGCCCCCGCTGCCACGACATGGCTTGGACCCTTGGGAAGGCGATGGTACCAAAGTAAATCTTTGCGAAACTCTATCAAATAGTCTTAACCACAAGCATAGCAGCTGATGAAGCTCGCCACTTGCCTGTATTTTGTCAGAAATAACATGGACATAAACTGATGGAGACCCACCGCTTTATGTATTCCTGCTGCCGTAATGACAATGTCATATTCTGGTCCGGAGAGTAGGGTAGCCGGTAGACTTGCACATTTGGACTGACCTCCCGGCACCTGTGATATCTATTGTGTACATAGGGCACGGTTGTTTCGTACCAGCAGGAGAACCGTGTGCTTTTCCACTAGCTGTAAATACTAGCTGTTACCCGCGGCTTCGCTCGCAAAAAAATAGATGTAAGCTATCCTATCTTTCAAGTCAGACCAAACCACACACGGTATGTAAATTTGATTAAAATCGGTTAAGTAGTTTAGGAGTCCATCGCGGACAAACAACATGATACGTAATTTATATATTTTAAGATATACAACAGTTCATCTTTTTTCCCAGTATATCTTTGAAAAGTTTATATATTTTCACAGAAATTCAAGTTCATTTAAAATAAATTGTGATAATATACACTGTGTCAATATAAGGAGTAAAAATAATGTTGCTATGCATGTGAGACATATTTACACAGAGTAAGCCAATATTTCATGGGCGATATGGTTTTACAATAAACTTTCCAATTATATGATAGACCTTCAAATCAATAAATTAAAGAAATGTGTTAAATGGAAATTATATGAAAAAGGTTATTATACCATTGTTGAATATTTAGCTGATGAGAACGTTTGAAATTGATTTCTCCTCATGCCAATCTCTTATAAATATAATGAATGATTATATTAATCATTGTATACATATTTTGAAGTTAGAAAAAAAAGACAACCCTGACTGACAACTGAGTTTTTTACTGTTCCGATCCGGTGGTAGATTTAGTATTATATACATGCGTCACTAGTGCCTCTTGTAGGTTAACGTGAAATAAAAACATTTCGATTTGATTTGATTAAATCCACCATACAATACTAAGCAATAAGTAGGTAGCGGCAAAACGCGATTATCTTATGACTCGTCCCACAAGAGAAGCGATCACGGCATTAGCGATAGATCTGAGATTCAATATGAGACACTGTTCGCAGACACGCTCCAGGCGTTTTCTACTTTGCATAGCGGCATTTTGATGTTATCACAGAATAATTGTCGCCATATCTCTCTATTCAAGCAGAGTTTGCCCTTAAGTATTTTCCAACATTTTATTACCAGCTTTTACATATAACCTTATTGATGCAAAGCTTTGATTAATTTCATGCTTTCGTTTTACTTGTTCAAGCTATTAGTTATTTTTTCAATCAGGAAAGAAATACAAACTTTTTTTTATTGGTGGGAATTTAAATATTGTGTAATTTCAATTATTATTGATAACTTGACAAAAAATAAACAAATAGTTATATCTTATACAGGACTTGAAACCACCTAAATATTTGTCACCTTTGTGGTCTAGCGATCCGGAGTCGGACTTAGCTTCTTGAACCCGGGTTCGATACCCGGGTCGGGCAATCAAAAAAATTATGTATACCTTCATTTTTCCAAAAAAAATGTTGTTGCTCGGGATTGAATATATGCCCGGTGGGCGATAGGCTTGAGACCTATTTCATTTTAGGACTTAGTGTCTTCGGCTAATCGTGGGTGCCCTGGTTGCGACTCTGTCTAGCCCTTCGGGGATATGGGCGTGAAGACACTTCACTTTTACTTTACATATTTATTTTAAAAACAGCTTTCCTAGTTTAAAATTTGAGCTGATTTGTCATTATCACCGCGACTGTGACTAAGTGGTAAAAATTTTAAGCGAACTTTTTCGATTGTCGATGCTTGTCATTGCTGTGTTACGGTTTAAATTTATTTACACGAAAATATCAACTTTTAAATTTTTTAGGTTGCCAGATTTACTACGAACCATCACCGCTTTAGCATCTAAACGTGAAGCCTATTTGTGTTATTATGGAGCGGTTGCTTGTTTTCCTTCCAATCCAATAAAAAAAACATAATCTTAGTTCAATAACGGTCATTAACTATGAAATACCACAGAAACGACACAATATTTACAGTTATACTTGTATCAGTATAGTCGCGAGTCAGTAGCTAAGCCTGGGTGGCACGCGGCGTGCGCTCGGCACGCGAACAATGCTCGAACACCGGTCGACTCCGCCTTGTTCACAAACTGTCATAGAGTATCTATTACTCAGAGACCACTCGCCTTACTTAGCGGCAAAAGTTATCTTACAATTTGATATTGGTACTTGGTTGCATCACTAGTGTGTCAGAAACATACTTCAGATTTAGTTTCATTAACGATTTCTTGAGTGTATTATATTAAGAATAGTTTTGGTTGTGCCTCTGCCTACTTCTTCAGGGATATAGGCGTGAAGATCCTTTTTAAAAACTCTTTGATTTCGTACTGCAAGTTTTTATACAAAATTTCTGAGGCTTGTATATTTTTTTTAAAAAACATGGATATTTAATTTGGATTAACTGTAATTGATTGCTTAGGACATAGCATTGACCATATTTGAAAAAAAAAATTGATTCCCATTCCAATTTGAGCACGTAACTAATTATAACAATTCAAAATTATTAACAGTTGCAATCTGTTATGACACTCCCTCTAATGTTATTTATTCTAAGACACTGAATTTACAATAATTATATACTTACAATATATGTATACTAATTAAAAAGATACTCACAAGAACCATAAATTCCCAAACCACATTTAAAAAAAGTCACACAAATATTACACCAGAAGCAGAAACAATTTAGAATTGCCTCGTGCTAGAACTCTTTATGAAAAAAAAAACATCCAATTTGAAGAAGTACAGTTATATAACCAATTACCAAATACAATAAAAAATACTGAAACAATTAACTGTTTCAAACTTAAATTAAAACAGTACCTACTAGATAAAATTAAACAGTAATAATAATAATGTAAAAAAAAAGGTACTTACATTGTAATGCACAACTATCTTATATTTATATAATACCGATAGGTACTATGTCAACTTTTACATTAATTAAGATATATATTTATAGTTTAAAATAATTCTCTTAATAAGTGAACAAATGTATGTTTTTTTTTTAAGAAATAAATTTCTTTTAACCGAGAAGTATCATCACTCAAATGTTCAAAAGATTACAAAATACCCTAGAAGAGATATCCAATCCCAAGCACCGTTACTTTTATTAGAAAATTTAAAATAGGTATTTTTTTTGTAGCCTAACCCGGGCATAGAACGTGGAGTCTCCCAAGTCAAATCCAACACCGGACCACTAGATCTCAGAGGCGAGAAATATTGAAGTGGTTTTAGGGCCGAATAAGTTATAACTATTTGCTGTTTTTATAAATAATTGATATTGACAAATATGTAATGAAAAGAATATCATATTAAGCTTAACTGTACAAGGCAAAATCCATAGCAGTTTTACAAATTTTATATTCATAAAACTGCTATGGATTTTGCCGCTACTACATATATAATCTGTGTAACCATGGGGCCCTACCACTTGCGCGAGCGCACTGAGAACTTCATCTACATAATTACTCTGAGCCCACTGGTGACTATTAACCTTTAGATAATTCATGAGCTTAGCAACATGAGTAGTATTTTACATTTAGCTACTCAGATAACGATTTAGTCTTGTAACTGGATTTTTTTAATAGACTGCGTAGTCAAGGCTCGAAAAACTGTAGAGCATTTGTAACATATATTATTGAAATGATTTGTTTACCAGCTCACATTTGCTATCTTTATCACTATGATAAGGAAAAAAATAACAAACACTTTTTTAATTTCTATACATACATTTTTGAAATGGCGTCCCATTTCAAATATGTATACCTACTGCTTATGTCACTATCACAATTCTGACAATTCTAACAACACTTTATACACTGTGTTAGTCCGGGCTCTTTTTTAGAATAGACCTTCGGCCTACTAGGTGGTAGAGTTTCGCAGCGAATCACCCGGATTGGCCTTACCGCCTTACCTATTCCTGCTGCTAAATCGCCATGACGTGTTCCGGTTCGGAAGGTAAGGTAGCTGGTAAACTTACTTTTGCTCGAAGCCTAACAACCCGTTTCAAGGTGGCAATGCACAATTGCCACCTTTGGTGTCTCTAGGCAGTGTGAATTTCTTACCATCAGAAAATGCTTCAAATGAAATAAAAAA
>NJDC01001512.1:78539-116381 GCA_002245475.1 Calephelis virginiensis
TATACATACAAATTCTAGAAAAGCGTTTGCTTTAAAAAGGGTTTCCCTTTTTCAGTCGCAGTCGAGTAAAAGTGTTGAATCGCTATAAAAACAAATCTAGTACTATCGTGTATAAAAGTATTTAAGATACAACACATCAAAGAAATATCTTCTTACCAACTTACTTGTTTAAGCATGAACATTCCTCAACCAATTGAAACAACATGCAAATGATCAAACCAAATGAGAGTAATGACTTCTTAAACCAAGAATCCAGCTCAATTATAATCTATGGCGTCAAAGCACCACATTAATTAATATCATTATTTAAATATGTCTGCTACATCAATTTGAAGTTCATCGCCAGTTTGTACTGTCGCGCTTTCGCATTCATATAATAAAATAAAGTAAAAGTGATTCACTTTCAGAATAGATAGGTAGGTATATTGCTTGCAAGAATGATTGAATGACTTCATTATGGAAGAATGAAAGCACGTGTGACTGTATGAAAAAAAGAACGATTGCATGAATGAATAAAAGAAGTAAAAAGTGAATGTACCTAAGTGTGAATCATAGAATGAATTAATATGTGTATGAATACTTTAATGCACACCAGCGAACGTATATCAAAAAAATATTGGATACTTTTTTATATGATAAAAACATATTTATAGATACTTAAAGCTGCCAGTACGTTAAAACTACGAGTATTTCAGAATAATTAAAAGTAAAACTGCACAGTAAATATTACATATAAAATACTAGTACATCATAAACTAAATGCGAAAGAGAATGAAGTGAAAATAAATTTTCACGTCAAAACGATTCAGCCAATTTTAATTGATTTCTTTATCGACATACATTAGATGCTGCAAAAGAGCCAGGCTATTTTTTTTTGTTATAGGAAGGCAAACAAGCATACGGATTTCCTGGTGTTAAGAAATTCGCGCCGCCTAGAGGCACCAAAGATTGTAATGGTGCGTTGCCAACCTGAGGTCAGGATGTTAGGCCTCGAGCAAAAGTAAATTTACCGGCTACCTTAACCTCCGAACCGAAACACGTCATGACATTATGGCGGCAGGAATAGGTAAGGTGGTGGTACAATTCCGGGCGAGTCGCTGCGAAACTCTACCACCTAGTGGTACTAGGTGTTAGGTGGTGGTGGTAGTTTCTTATTACAATATCTCAATAAGTTCCCACGTAACAGTTTAATAACTTTAAATGCTGGCAACACTGTACGCAAATACTAGTAACCTTATAAACCATAAAAGTGATCAAAATGAAACAAAGTAGTACAGATACTGTTACAGCATACTGGTACAAAAACAGATGTGTACTGAGGTACGCACCTGTTTCAGTATTATGTTTTCTAATTGTAAAATGATGTCCCAAGATTGATAAAAAATGAAAGTCCATAGTTATTTACTTAATTTTTTTTCATTACAAGCATTGTTTTTTTACCAAAAATTTCAGATCTGTCTGTGTGATACGTGTATTACATTTAAAAAAAACATAAAGTCTAATCGACAATCTACTCCATTTTGAAATTCACTTAAAAATAATTATTATTTATACAAAAAAGGTATGAATCATAAAAATAAAAGTGAAAAATACTACTTCCTTCAGTAACGGCTTTGCATATAAATGAATGAAATATATCTTAAATCTATAACAATTCATTTTAATATCCTACCTTAATTACCGTTTTATTGTTAAGTTATAAATTAATTTAATTTAGTGTTCACGCCATGAATGCATAAAAACAATCATAGATGTGCTGCGAACCACAAATGCCCGTGTGTGCTAAGTACAAGCAACTATACTGAATTTAACATTAAATTAAAAAATATTTCAAACAATTTTACATCTTATCCCAATCGTATTAGAGCGTATAACCCATTGACGTTATAATCGTCTCTGATCGTTTTTGTGCACTGCACCGGAATATTTGATAAGTACACAAGTGTAAAACCTGTGTACACATTATATTAATTCTTCACGGGAAATGAGATGAAACTTAAGTCAACAATAAAACAACCCAAGTGTGTGATTTTTATCGTAAAGGCAACGAATTTTATGCCTTAAACTAAGTACCAAAGATGTATTTTAGATTGTGTTTGTTACTGTGTCCGGAGCTAAGTGGACAAGATGTTGTTCTTTTAGGTGCATTCTTTGGTTATTAATTTTGACATATTTTTGTATACAAACTGATACTAGCGTCTACTTAAAGTTTTTTTGTGTCATCAGACTTTAATTTGATAGATAACCTACTAAAAATAAAAGGCCTTTAACCGCTAGGTAGGTAGGTATAAGACTTTTCAAACTTCTGGCAAATTTATGTGTTTGACCATCAGTAGGGTAACTCTTGAAACTCGATTCATGTTATATTGAAATTTGGAATCGAGTATGTCATTTTAGGTACTCTTGACTACAATAAAGGCGAATTATTAACATTAGTCGTTTGTTATTTGTAACTAGATGTTAATAATCCGATAGTACTATGTTCGAAAATAACTAAAATTACATATTATATGATTACAATTTCCAATTTGCATATTGAGATTCAAGCATAATCCTACAGGTGTTGATAATCCTAATAATCCTAATAAGATAATAATAATAAGCTCTAATCCATTGCAAGATTTTCGGCAAATCTTTGTATAGGTATGGTATATACCTAAAATATTATTTACCTAACAATATTTTTTATTGGTTTATAAGTTTTCAGATTTTCGTCAAATTTGAGTGTGGCCTATTGAGTGACATTTTCTTACTGCTCATAACAGGGGGCTTACCGTAAGCTTTTAATACTGTATTATTTCAATAACACTAATTATTGTCGTCGAAAAAAAGACAGTGTTTTACCTTAAGACATAAAAGTACTATAAAGTTGCTATAAAAGCGAACATTTAGCAAGATGGAAATAATAAGTACTGCTATAAACGTTCATGGTAGGGCCCCAGGATTTGGTCCATAGATATGGTCCATCGAATGTTAAGTAATAAAGATAATAGAATGAATGAATGAATGAACTCTTTATTGTGCACAACTTACTTAAATTTAATTTAAATAGGCATTTATTATTGTAAGATTTCAAACTTTCGGGCCATTTTGGCGTAGAAAATTGACAACCTCCTTAATTTTCCTTCCGGTAGAAAAAACCATCTGCCTTCCTGCCAGGCAGCTCGTAAAAGGCGAGCATAGGCTTACCGTCACTAGCACCGTCACATCTGACTAGGTGATAGAGTTTCGCAGCGACTCACCCTGATTGGTACCACCGCCTTACATATTCCTGCCGCCATAACGTCATGACGTGTTCCGGTTCGGAGGGTAAGGTATCCGGTAAACTTACTTTTGCTCGGGGCCTAACATCCCGGCCACAGGTTGGCAATGCAGCATTACAACATTTGGTGTCTCTAGGCGGCGGAAATTTCTTACCATCAGGAAATCCGTTTGCTTGTTTGCCTTCCAATATCATAAAAAAAGACTATAATATGAGGTTGAACTATGGTGTACTTTACTACGTGTTAATAATAAGACGGCAAAAGTGTATAGTGTGCTGTGATTACGTCGCCTCAGTGGTCTAGCGATCCAGGGTCAGACTTGACTTCTTGAAGTCCCGGGGTCAAGCAACAAAAAATGAATATTTTCAATTTTCTAATAAAAATAACGTTGCGCGTTTTGGATATGTGCCTAATTGGCGATAGCCTTGTCACCTATCACATTGTGGGACTTATTGTCTTCGGCTAGTCGTAGGTGCCCTGGTTGTGCCTTTACCAACCCTTCGAGGATATGGGCGTGAAGATACACTTTTTGCAAAAAACTATATAAATCTTTCTGACAACCAATTACCATGAAACTTTGTACACATATTCTTGGAGGTGTATTATTTAATCACATGTTACTACAAGATACTTTTTAATGACTTAAATGCGAGCGAAGCCAATGTAAAAACTTGTAATATTATAAATGTAAAAGGCTGTTTGTCTGTATGTTATGCTTCCAGTGCTAAATTTGTTGTTTTTTTAACGAATATTTTTTTTTACAACCGTTGCTGGTCTGTAATGACTAAAGAGTAATGGTAGTTTGTATGAAAATCCACTATAAACTGACGAAGTCGCGAGTAAACAGCTAGTATACCTATCAATATTACAAAAAGGAAAGATTTCTCTATTTGTTTGTATTTGACCTATTTGAAAAATCATTTTAACATTGCAAGCCGACATTAGTCTCTGCCTATTCTTTGGGGGATACGGGCGTGAAGATACTTTACTTTTTTACTACATTATCATCATTAGCTTTTTTTTATTCTAACATAATTTAAAATTTATCCTAAAAAACGGAATCGCATGAGTATAATATGGCAATGTTACATATTAATATATAAAATATGTTACTTACTTTTAGTTCTTTTATATCTCTTACAGTTTAAAATGCACTTGCTATTGAACAATGTCAGCGGATATGAGATTGTCGTTTTTATACAAAACTCATAAAATCAATAACAGTTTTTGTCGAAATCGTTTGATAAAAAATTCAACATCATTGGATAAAAAATCGCAAAAAAACTAAATCGATTCTAGACACATAGCATCAGATTATTTTCACTAAAACTTGTATTATGGGGACTTTGTCGGCGGACACGACGACACAGGTTGTAATTTGATAAAGTCGAAACGCCTACCGACACGGACCTTTTCTTTGATGGTTGGCCCACGCAACTTTCAATCTTAACATGGAGCTTCAAATGTAAAATATGGATATGGTATATAGGGCCATTTAATTTTTGTTAGTATGTTTTATTTTAATAGTAGTAGCTGTAGTCTAAATACCTTAATAATTATAATTTTATCTAAATATAAATTGAAGTTAGGAAGACACAAAAGGCCTGGGGCCAGGCCACATGGTTTTCTTAGCCAGTATAAACTATAACTTGATAAAATAAAAAACAAATTCTTTTCGTTGATAGTTGGCATAAGCAACTCTTAAGTCAAGTCATGGAGTTAATAATTAATGTAAAATCACTATATAGTATAAAACAAAGTCGCTTCCTCTGTCCCTTCGAAAGCTTAAATATTTAAAACCACCCAACGGATTTTGATATGGTTTTTTTAATAGATAAAGTGTTTGAAGAGGAAGGTTCATATGTATATTTTATACCCGTGCAAAGCCGGGGCGGGACGCTAGTATTAGATAAGATATACCTACTTAATTCTGATCATACTTAGGAAGGAAGGTGAGATTTGTAAACATACGATTCTGTATTTTTATAGTTTTTGTGGCTTATGTGTCTTAATTGATTTTAATATGTAAGGTGTTTAAAGTTTCGTAAAACTTGTATAACGTGAACTTGTTTGCCAAAAAACCGGATGTAATTAGATAAATTCAAATTATTTTATAATTCAAAGAGGTCATTATCCACGTGATAAATACTCTACAATTCAAAGTAATCCTGTAGAAAATCTTCGGTAACATAAAACATAGATGAATCTTGTGATACCTTATCCAAAATTCAACGTCACTCAGTCATGATCAAAATTACAGAGGTTTAATTAAATCGACATTAATCCAGGACTATTTGGGATAGAAGTCGCGTTTTATGGACGTCTCTTCATTGTCATTAAGTTGTTACCGTAAGTTTTTCGAAGGGCCTGCAGGGAATTTAGTCCGAACTCATTGGATTAATGTCAGAATGTCAGAGTTTTTTATTTGACGGAATTTGGACCCTAATTTGGGTATGGGCATGTATAAAATATTCTGAATTAGAATATTTTATAAAACGAATTTGTAAATTCAATATCTTTGTGATCATCATAATGGAAGCAGAAATAAAGTGGTTGGTATAAATTTAAGTAAGTAATAAGTTATAGCTAGAATCTATCACCTAGATTTTCTAGTTGCGCTGAGTAGAAAAGAAAATCTACCTCTGCCAAGCAGCTCGAAAGAGGCGAGCACTGGTTCAAATATAGGTTAGTCCCAACAAGACTACTGGTGATAGATCACTGTGCAGCAACTTGCCCGAGGGACCCTCCGCTTTCCCCATTCCTGTCTCCATAGTGATTCAATCATAATCCGGTACGGAGGATAGAGTAGCCGATAGACTTGCACAAGAAGCCTAACGTGACAGCCGCAGGACAGCTATACACCTGTATCATCTATGGTATCAATAGACTGCGTTTGTCTCTCACCACCAGGAGACTCGTGTGCTAGTTCCCTATATTACCTATCATTAATAAATATTTTTTTTATTTTTACAAGTGATCGTTTCTAGCTACATATTTCGTAAATTTTCATAAATAGGTTAATATACGTCTTGTTTATTTGTTTTACGTGAATACATTCATTCGTTATTCGTTCATTCATACATTTATTTTATAAGTGTGTATTGTAATTAAATGCAAAACTGTGCAGCAGCTCGTAAGGGTTGCAGCAACTGTTTCACCTATTCCTGTTTAGTTTTGGTGCCCGACACTATAGTATTTTATGTTCGCAGGCTGGGTAACCGGTAGACTTACATATGTGTACTAAGATTCCGCTTAAAAGACAGCGAATCTGTACGTGCCAGTTTTCTTTTATCATCAGAAGAGTCACTTGCCTATTTATTAATATATCAAAATATAAAAATGATGTTATAATGTTATATATGACCTTGTAACATCATTTTTATATTTTTCTTTTTTTAAAGCTTAAAATGGACGACTACGAAGTGCTATTTATTAGCATTAAAAGATTTTTTTAAAATATGTGTTTTATAAATAATGAAACTTGTTCTCGCATTTTATGAGCTACTAGCAGTTTCACGCAGCTTCACCTGCATAACTTGGCTTCTGCACCGATTTTGATGAAATTAAGACTATGTCACTCAGGAATAATGTAGCATTCTAAAGGTGAAAGAATTTTTGAAATCGGTTCATTAGTTTTGAAGCCGAAGTGAAGCCTATTGAAATGAAATGAAATGAAATGAAATGAAATGAAATTCGCTTCAAACAAACAAAAAATCAAACATTTCCTCTTTATAATATTAGTATACATATAGATATTATAGATAACAAATAAATCTAAATATATAGATATCCTCATTTACATAAAGTGTGTTTGCTTGTCGGTGATTTAAAACAAACGCTAAGTTGAACATGCAACATTTGGTACTTCAGAGGCTTCTTTGAAGTGCAAACTTTTTTTTTGTAGCTTCTCGTGTTTATTTGGGAGATATTTTCATGTCAGTGAAACAATCTCCTCGTATCTCTTTCTCCTTTATTTTTTGAGGCGACACAACTCATACTTTTCCTTTCATTGACTGTATAATTCTTATTAGTAATCTTTCTCTACTCAACTGGCTATCAACTTTTGCTTCAAATAACGTTTTAAAAAAGCCACATTACAAAGAACAGCATAGCATAGGAGAGCATACCTTGAACTCTGATAAAAAGATAGCGTGGGAAATCTGTACATTTTTTAGATTTCACGAAGCCGCAAGCAATAAATATTATTAATAATAATCAAATACAGATTTATTCAACCCGTTTAAAAAAAAATCTATAATAAGAAACAGACAATGCAATCTTTGCATTTATAATACAATATCGCCCTACATAAATTGCCTTTCTACATTATGTTAAAGTAGTCCTAATATTTAGTACGGCCATAATTCAATAATTGAATTCAAAATAATCCTCTTTTCTATTATTTGAAGCTCCACTATGAAGGGTTTAAATATTTGTATCTACATTTAGCATGACAATAAAACCATTTTAATTTTGAACCCATTTTCAAACCTTATCAACTTGTCGGGTAAACACTAATCTCATTTTAATTGTTGAAAAAACATGGGTCTTGAGGTCTGTTTGCTCTATAAAAAAGTATAAATATAGGTTAAGAGTTATTAGCAAATAACGCGGAGCAGGTAAGAGTGTTCGAAACAAAGATTTGGGTCATTATAGTAATTACAGAGCAAACACTGGACGGCTATCTCGAAATTAGAGGCAATTAATTTTTTAAACTATTTTTATTGGTCGTCGAACAAGTTTTGTATACCTGCGTTAACGATTTCCGTTTTCGTTTAAGTATTCGATTAATAGCCAATGTTTTGTCGTGTATTGTCATTTCAACCGACTTCTAAAAAGATGGTTGTATGTTCAACTCGTACATTTTTTATTTATGTTATTCGATTTGTTCGTCATTTGTGAACATTTTTCATTTTACTGGTGGTCGAGCATTGGTTCAAATTCGACACTAATAAATTTTAAAATCTTTTTTATAAGAACGCCAACATTTTATTTAGTATCTTCAAGCCCATATCCCCGAAGAAATAGGCAGAGGCACAACCAGAGCAAACACAACTAGCTGAAGACACTAAGTCCACAGTAGTAGTATTTGTAATGTCTTTTCATTAATGCAATTTTTAAGCTTTATTATAATTGAAAAATACTAGCGTTCTGCACTTTTCCTACACATCTTAATATATATAATTCTCGTGTCATAATGTTCGTACTCAATGGACTCCTAAACCACTTAACCGATTTTAATCAAATTTACACACCTTGTGCAGTTTGGTCTAACTTGAAAGATAGGATAGCTTACATCTAAATTTTTCGCTAGCGAAGCCGCGGGTAACAGCTAGTATACTATAAGTTTTTACCAAATTTCATACTCCTCACGTTTAAATGCATTTTTGTTATCGTACAAGCAAGAACTCCGAAATCTAGGATTTAGAAAAAAAATGAGATAAGCTTGAGTTATCACTTGAATCCTAAATCAATTAGGAATATAAGATCCAAATTAATTTGATAGAATCAGAATCAGAATCACAATAATATTTATTCACTTTAACCATACAAGTGGTATTTGTGCGCGTCGACATTTTTTTAAAAACTACCACCGGATCGGAATCGCGGCCACACACTGAGAAGATCCGGCGAAAGAAACTCAGCGGGCTTGTCTTTTTTTCAATAATAATAATTACAATACTCGTATAAACTAGATTAAAAATATAAATTACAATCTTACTTTAGCTTAAATATTAAAGATATTGCATCCTTACCAATAAAATATAGGTAGGTCTGTTTGTCTATAGTTTTATCTCCTAGATTGATTGTAACAATTTTTTTACCGACTTTATAGCACGTGAGGTTATCCGACTGCATGTTTATTTGTACGTCTGTTAACTTATTACTCGGCCAATAATAAAGCGATTTTGTTGGTTCTTTTCTTTAGATAGTTTGGTAATGATTCTTATGTGATCCTTTATTATAAGGGTGGTCACGATCCGACTAGTGCTTAATGATATCCTACTATTATAAATTCGAAAGTTTGTAAGGATGTGTGTATGTATGTCTCTTTAACGCTCGAATGGCTGAACGGATTTGTCTGAAATTTGGAACACAAATAGATTGTGATCTAGTTTAACATATAGGCTACTTTTAATCACGATCGAAAAATGGGTTCCTGTTGAAATGCGGGCGAAGCCGTAGCAACAGCTAGTACATGATAATGCATACATTTTCATGTACCTTGGCATTATGTCCTCATGAAATGAAATCTCAGTCATCCACTACCAGTAGATATATTTTTGCAACATCATCATGTACGATGACAACATTGACAATGTTGTTATCAACATTGTATTAAAATTTGTTAGTCTGTTATTGATAAAACTTATGTGAGACCGTCTCAGAATCATTAGCTATTTTTCGAAAAAAAACATTATCAAATATTAACGAGTTTAGTGGTGGTAGAGTACTATGCAGCAACTAGGTCTAGTATCCACCGCCTTACCTATTCCTGTCATCATAATGAAACTATCATATTTCGTCCCGAAGGGTAGGTGACAGACTGGCACAATAGGATTAACATCCCTGGTATTAAGGGCATGGTTCTCTTACCATCACGAGGGTCGTGTGCTAGTTCGCTGGTCTTTGCCATTTGAAAAAGTAAAGTTTCCTTCAAATAACGAAAATTCAATTACAATTTATCAACTCTGATATATATAAACATAGAAACAAATATTCACAGTTAATGATAGCGTCACTTTGTTGATGTTTGCACTTGATGGGCGGAGCGTGTCGAGTCGGGGCACTTCGCATTGCAAATCACACATTGACGGATTTCTGTCACTCAGCGAAAAAGAGTAGAAGTTTTTTTTTGAGAGAGACAACTCGACGGTAAAATCGTCAAGTATGGACAGTGGTGCCTCTAGTAGTTGTCATACGAAACTTTAGCTTAAAATGTCATTAGTGCTCTATTCACAATAATGATATCGTGATCTTTGGTGACGGTAAATCAGGAATCAGGAAATGCGCGCGGGGTGCTTCGCAAAAATCCGCAGTGAAAAAATTCGCTCCGATGCGCTCTGGCACAGTGGTCGTTGCTCCATACGAATCCAATCTAGGTGAATTATTGCGCTGCGATGCGCTCCGTCCCGGCCCGTCCAAATCGGCGCTATCCTTTAATAATAACTAAAAGTATTTAATTATCGTTAGCAACCATGTAACCCATTTGTTTCTTCTTTACTAGCTGTAACCCATGACTTTGTTTATATGTTGCACACACACACATATATGTCTTCAAGCCTAGTCCCTTACGATGTAGACAGAGAGTGTCGAGTGCCAAATGTCATAATGTCACCTGGCTAGCATTTTGCACTATTATTACTCTTTTCCTTCAAACTCTTCTCAAGAGACTCTTGACACCAATTGTCACATTTGATCGTATAATATCAATCTAGGTCTCCTTAGTAACTAATTCCACCCACATCTGCATTGCATATCTTTTTCTACTTTGTCAAAGTTGTATGACGTCAAAGTTTGCCATTGACGTGTTCTGGTTCGGAGTATAAGTTAGCCGGTAAACTTACTTTTGCTCTGCGCAGCGCACCATTACAACCTTTGGTGTCTCTAGGCGGAGTGAATTTCTTACCATCAGAAAATCCGTTTGTCTGTTTGCCTAATATCATAAAAAATCTAAAAAATGTGAATAGGTTTCCGTTGTTGAATCAACTTGGTATCAAGGAAATCCAAATTCGTATTGCTATTTGACAATAAAAACTTTATCCGTTATATATATTATTTCTCAAAGATATTACGGGACATTTCTCTTAGGAAAGCCTTAAAGATCTAGGTGCGAATACAGACACCTTATTTAGCTTTGCACGCTAAAACCTGTTTCTATGGAGATAGTATAGCAAAGTCTTTAAATTGAAATATTTGTTATCAGTTAGCACGTTGCTATAACTTTAAATGTAATACACATAGTGCCAACATTAAATTTGCGAAAACGTGTCAAATAAAATTCATCAGCAAATCACTAACATCGTGGTCATTACTGACAGAATTTTGCGACAATTTATCCGATTTTTTTATCTTCGTCTTAATTATTATGTCGGTTACTTATTTTAGACATCATTCTTAAAATTAACTTATTTAAACTTTAGAAACTAAGGTGTAAGCAATTGGACAGTTTTGTATAGTTAATAATGATATGTGACTTTTTCTTTATTTACTAACCGACTTCTAAAAAGACGAAGAGGTATATAACAATTCGTGTGTTAGCTCGGCTAACACGATTTTAATGGTTCTTTTTTGGAAAGGTAGGTAACGATTCAGAGTGATATCATATGTATTTGATCTAAGTCCGACAAGTGACTTATAAGCTTTAATAATAATGCGTGATTTTATAGTAGGTAATCATTATATCATCGATAATGAACTTAGAGTTGGGTTTTTGCAAATTTATTGAGATTATGAATAAATAGACCCTGTACTATCATACAACAGCATGAGAAAATCATAACTTGTGCTCTTGCAAGAAACTAAATCATACAGATTTGATGAATGAGGAAGCGATAACTTCGTCGTATATATAGAATACTACCTTTCTCTTTCTATTTAGGTGAATGAGAAAGGAAGGTAAAGTGTAATTAGATAGATGCTACTTGAAAAAGGTTTCTTGGATAATAAAAACACTGTATCGACCAACGCCACGCATTTAGAGTTGTTATTAAAGAACTCGCACACATCCCCTATAAGTACACAACCGGTCTAAGGTGGAGCGTACATTTAGTTACAAATGGAACAGTTTTGAGATCTAGTTTTTTTCTTATATGATATTTGCAACCACGATAGTGGCAAGTGGCAATCGCTGCGTTTAGATGCAACAAGAAGTGTTACAGGTTGCTATTTTATGGAAGGGAACTTAAACGATGTGTGAAAGTCTACCGACTACCCTACCTTGCACATATAATACAGCAATAGCAAGCGCTGATGCTATGGCGACAGCTGACAGGAATAGATAAAGTGGTGGTACCAATCTGAACGAGCTACTACTGCACTCCATCATCAAGCTGATAGTTGAAAAAAATAATACAGCAACTACTAACGGGCGTTAAGGTCATCACATTCGAAAGCAGATGGACATATTTATAAAGTATAAAACATTATCTTCATTTGTAGTATTACTAGTTTACATATCGCCACATTAGCATTTTAGTAGTTAATTTACAAAAAAATAAGGAAAAGGTCCTGATCAATATACAGGTTTCCGTTGGAGAACTAAATAACCTTAAACCTAGAGAATCTGATTTAATTTGGGATGGAATTAAAATTAAAAGTAATTACAAAGCAAGAATGTGCTTATCAAGTTTTCCCTGAAATAGTTGCCTCCACGTTTTAGTGATCCGATATTGGCGTTAACTACTTGAGTTAAGTTTCAGTGTGAGCAACTCATAAAATGTTTTCTTCATATTTTCAATAAAAATATGTTTCCTGAGTTTAGATAAGTGACCCACTGTTGGTTCATTAGTCACTTAACACATTGCAGGACTTGATAGTACCTACCTTTGGAAAATCATGGATGCCCTGTTTGTACCTCTGCCTACATCTTCGGGTGTACGAACGTGAAGATATTATTCCCTTAAAATCATTTTATATGGAATAAAACGCACGTTTTCGAAATGTTTAATGTACGTCGCGTCTAAGTTCTGGTCCGAAGTAATAAAATATTTTATAAGCGTATCTGCTGTTTGATCGATTTGAAAATTGTAGCAAGAATAAGAATATAACTGGTAGATAAGATACGGCTACTAGTGTTGATATTAACTCGGAAGTTCTAGAACTTTTCCTCGCATCTTGCTTAGCACTAACAAAGATTCTGAAAGTTATCAACATCTAATGGGATGAGCAAAGGAAGGTATACACAATCATTGCACATATTTTCCGAAAGATACTAAATGATTCTGAGATGGTCCCACATAAATTTTATCAACATATTTAAATAATTGCCGAATAATAACGCACAAAACTTACAAAATACATACTGTTGAATTAAGAATCTCCTGTTTTGAGTTGGTATAAAAATATTTAATCGTATTAATCACAACTATCTATCTATATATCTAGAATATTTTCAAAAGTTTAAAAACTATTAAATAATTAACAACCTTTAAAAATTTTAGCTTCTATAGCTCCTACGTGTTTTTATTAATTTAATTGTTTTAAAGATAAGTTTATTCAAACGTACTATCATGATCAACCAGAAGGTAGTGCAACAATTGTTTTCTGTTTTTGAATATAAATAAATATTTGTTGATAAATTGCAGGAATTAATCTAAACCCAAAATGAGCAAACTATAAGCTTGTATTATGATGTTAGTAAGCAGATACAAGAGTGAATATGATAAACACACTTACCCGAAAATACAGACATCGTCACTAGCCACACAAATGCTGGCCCCTTGTCTGGAATCGCAACCAAACCTGGCAGATGGTTGGTGGAGACAGGGCGTGTATTCTTACTCCTCGGTCAACTAAAAAGCCTATATCACTTTTAATATTTTTAAGACTTTAAAGTTCACAGCCAAAAAATTTTAATTTGTAACATAGACTAAAGCGGATCCTTAAATTTACACGATATGCGTGGGTACATTTTAATATTAATTTGGAAAGATTTTCGTGATGTTTAACACATAATTCAATTTACGAAGGTTTCTCCTTAAAAAATCTCTGACTACGATAAATTCATAAAAATAATTTATATTATAATATTTAAGAATCGTTTTGGATATGTATTTTGTTGTTTGTTTTATTTTGATTATGCAAGTCTCAATCTCTTGTTTTAACAATTTTCTATTGCATAAAAACAACTTTTCATTAGCTTGTTGCAATAAGATAAAAACAGCGATCAGATGAACCTTTTTACTAAACGAAAATGAGTTCAAAATGAAAACAATTCAAACAAAAACTAGTCTTTCATAAGCGTGTGACCAGTCAACCGTTTTGAAGTCTTTATTTCTGTCACAAGGGAGCATCTGTAACGAATTCGCGCAGACGCAATCTAGGGACTTAAAACAAACAATTACTTTTATAAAAGAAGCAAAAAATGGAGCAATCAAATCGGTGCAGCTATTGCGGCAAAAAACGATGGCGGCCAGTGTAACGGACGGCGTAATGCGGAAGCCAGTAAAATTGACGAGATTTATTCGCTTGTTGATAGAAGAATGTTAAAAAAAGGAATATTTGAAGTTATGGTCGGTTTTCGTACCGTTGTGCATGGAATGGGTAAAATGTGAATGAAATTGTTTTAGATCCTATTATTGCTAGATATAAATAAGCTAGATGATAAAAGTAATTTAAATGGGTAGTAAAAACCACGTTTGCAATTTATTTGCATTAGAATCAATTATTACATAGAAAAATACAGAAAGAAGAAAAAACACAGGAAAAGAAAAACTTTTTGATAATCAATATTATCTATACTAATATAATAAAGAGCAAATGTCTGATTTTTGTTTGTTTGAAATTATTAGGCTCCGAAACTACTGGACCGATTTCAAAAATTCTTTCAACCATAGAATGCTACATTATCCCTGAGTGACATGGGCTTAGTTTCATCAAAATTGGTGCAGTAAAAGCCAAGTTACAAGACAAGTTACGCAGGCGAAGCTGCATGAAAGGGCTAGTTAATTATAAAAGTTAATGTAACAAAACATCGACTTGTCAAAATATATACTTACAGAATCAATACGTTACTCCGATTTGGAAGTAAATGGGCTTATATCTCGTGTCCCCATAATATTTTTTGTTAATATAAAAAATCGATACCTTATATTTACAGATAACATAGACGCTAGTTATAGAGAGAAAATCAGGATCGGATACATAAATAAATTTAACTAAATCAAAATTCGATGGCTTAAGGGGCCATGTATGCTAAAATACGTCAGCAATATACTGTTTTTTCATACAAAACAATTATGGATCTTGGCGACAAAAATACACAAGATTAACATTAATATGCTTTATAAGACTAGTGTTTCCAAAACACGATTCATTTCACTTTGCTCGATAGAAAAAAATCAAAAAGTTAACCCTTTTTTGAAAGCAAAACCCGTCTGTCTACTTCAATTATGAAAATATCGACACCAGATTTAACATAAACATAGATAAGTATTATGCCTAAAAGATAACATTTTCAATTTTTATATTTTTTTTCAAATTACTTTTATAGTGTCAAAAATAGTGATTTGGCGCTTAGGACATTTACTTTAGAGCGCAATATTTCATAGTAATAATGGAACGGGGGAGTGCGCTGATTGGCTCTTCGGGCTGACTAAGTATGGGGCCTTAACTATTCCTGCTGCCATAATGACGGTAAAATATTCGGGTCCGGGGGATCGATTAGACTTATAAAATAGGCCTAACATCCCATTTATAGGATAGCGACACACCTATAACTGTATACTAGCTTCCGCTGTCCCTTACCAACAGGAGAGCCGTGTGTTTGTTGTTGGCCTATTCACATAAAAAAAGTAATAAAAACCATTTATTTCAGGTCAGTTGTATAAAAAAACATCAAAATCACTTATCGAATACGGATTTTTACCCGTTTTCCAAAACGAAGGAGGTAATGTGTTTGATTAATATATTTATTTTTCATGCTTTCTTATCGATTTCTACGTCATTTCTAAACCGATTTTATTTTTTTTATTTGAGAGAAGAGAAAAGATGCTACCGCACACTAGCGTGTCACCAAAACCGGATCTGATGAGCGATTGCCTGGTAAATCTTTATGCTTTATACTTGTGTATCTAGATTATTTTTTATTTAGTATTTATACTGTACAATACAGTATAAATACAAACATAAGTTATAGAACAAAACTATTAGAAAAAAAATGTACAAATGGCGGTCTTATCGCAATCTCTACTCCAGACAACCAGAAAAATGAAGAACTACTTACAAAACAAAATTAAAGGTAAGAACACAACAACATTGTACGTAACAAAGCTAAAGAGAAAAATAAATACTACGTATAATTGAGGCTTAAATATAATAATACTTTAATAAAAAAATACACTGACAGAGAATAGATAAAAAAAAAATGTTTATGTATATTTATATTACATATAAATTTATTTATATTTATATGATTTTTAAAACCGAAGTCAATTGTATGAAATTTTACTGTGATTAAATTATATATAAAAAGTAAAAGTAAGTATTTTGACACCCATATCCCCACGACTAGCCGAACATACTAAGTCCCACAATGTGATAGGTGGCAAGCCTATCGCCAACCGGTCACATAATATCCTATCCCGAGCAAAATTTTGTTTTTAGAAAATTGGGAAATCCCAATTTTTCTTTTTATTGCCCGACCCGGGATGCGAACCCGGGACCCCATGCAGTTAAGACCAACAACTGAACCGCTAGACCACAGAGGTGAAATTATATATATTTAAATCCCAGCTACGCCAAATCTGACTGGCAACTGTAGCAAGTTTCTATAGAGAAGCGTAACCAATCTCCCACAAGGTGACACACTTTCCTGAACCAGCAATATGACTATGGATTTTCAAATAACATAAGATCTGAGAACAGAATAAAATGATTCGTTTCGCCCGAACCAGCTGTAAGGAGCTCACAGAATCACGATTGGATACGCGCCTCCATCAAGCTTTGAAAGGCTAAAGATTAGCAGATGTGATATTCTAAACAAGATACTAACAAATGGAATGCGGATTTATAAAATTATGATGGATGTATTTTTGGCTGGTGAATTGCGTTAATAAAAAACTTAGACTATGGTCGTTATCCTTGATGCCAATGTAAAAAAGGGTTGGGCTAGAATACACTCACTGAGACTAATTTCCCTGTCATCAACTGCATTAAATCCATTCATTTAAAATTGTATATGAATGAATGAATAAACGAATGAATGAATGAAGGAATAAAAGAACATCCTTTATTATGCACCATTTTTTAAAAATAATACACTTTTTCACTTACTATATTCAACTATTGATAAATTAGTTTATTACTCTTTTACATAAATACAACTCAGAGAATAATCAGTTCACTATTTTTATTAAAATAAAATATCTTCACGCTTGCATCCCTTAACTAAGAGGGTACAACCAGGGTACCCAGGACTAGCTGAAGATACTTAGTTCCACAATGTAATAAGTGGCAAAACTATCGACAACCGGCTACTTGTCCAATCTCAGGCAACATAGTTTTTGTTAAAACGATAAAAAAACACATTTTTAAGTTGCTCGACTCGAGAATCTAACCCGGAACTAGTAATCTCGGGTACCACAAAGGTAAGTAATAAATAAATATCCCTGGACAAGTCATACAAATTGAATCTAACCCCAAAGTAAACAAATTATGTGCTTGTGTTATGGGTGTTAGTCAACGATACTAATACATAGAAATACTTAAATAGATACCAGAATAAATTTAATAAACACCCAGACCCGGAAATGCAGACATCTAAATGTTCAACACACAAATGCCTGCCTCCGTCGAGAATGGAACCCGAGCCTCGCGGTTGGTGATTTATTGATTAACATGAATATTGAAAAGTGAAAAGATTAAAAATTTAAGAAAAAAATTAATTACTTGACGCAGCTACTATAATCTCTATGATAAATTTCATTGAAATTGGTTAAATGGTTTAGAGGTAAAAGCGTAACAGACTTCTTAATCTGGTACCCTCGTATTTTCACATTCATGCATTATTTTGCACTATCTCTTTCTAAAAACTATTACACAATAAAACATTTTAAATTTTTACATTTATATAAAATTGAATCTCCATGTCGCGTAATCGTCGCATAACGGTTAAATGGATGGACCAATTTTGCTAATTTTTTTTATTGTATTGTCAGGAGATGGACCATATGAAGAGAAAAACATATGTTTGGGAAAAATCATACTTCAATTTTCTCCATACAAACTGTAAGTAGCTGTTACTGTCAAGCGATGTGAAGTTTCGGATCGCCTAGTTACTTATAAATGAATAAAACGAAAATTGTACACCTGATATTGATAAAGTATAGACTTCAAATTTACTTCACTTAACTCAAGTTGAATTCTTTGTGCAGTTTTGAAAAAAAAAAAAACGCATTTAATTAATTAAGAATAAATTTCACAAACGAATACCCAAATCATTATATAAATGAGAAAATAATTCAAATTACGCGACATAGCTTTGTGAATTTGAAATTCAAACACAAATGTTCGCATCGGAATGTGAATTATTTCGCAACATAAAAACAATACCCATTTCGCTTTCGTTATCGCCACACGATCGCTATCAAAGATTTTTAGATTTTTTGAAGCCAAAGCTAAAGTCTGCGGATCGAATTCTTCGCGTCCAACATTTTGATCCGGACAAAGAAACTGACCTGCATCATTAAATTCTATTGTAACGAATTCAAAAATTTACAAAAGCGGATTCGTCAAACGTAAAACAATTCGATACGCGTTTGAATTTGTTCGAAGCAACTTCAATTCAATTTCTTAGTCCGGAGCGTTCCCGTGAATTGGGTCGCGTAAACGGGACCGTCCTTTTGGGACCAGAAACATTATTTTTTCACACAGATTGCGCGTTCTTTGATCTCCAGAATGTGTGCGTTAAGTATTTCCTACGCTTTGCGATGTTGTATTATGTAGGTACCAATGCGACGACAATGACACCCAGCGGGAGAAAAATGAAATACGTGTAATTTACTATTTTCGATTTATTTTTTGTGTTTTTGTTTTAATTTTTCTACTCTTTTTGAAAATAACAATTGTCTAATACTGCTCATACAAATTTCTCTTTGCATTAAAATGCTATTTAATTTTTTTTAGATGTAATGCATCAGAACTTCTATTTCTTATACTTTTTTATTTCCAGTCACCTGTTTGGTCTGGCAGTTCAGTGATGGACTTGAATTATTGTAGAAATTGACTTGATTCGAAAAAGAAATTGGCTTTTTTCAATTTTCTAATAAAAACAACGACGTCTCCAATGGGGTACCTACGTGTCCGGTTGGTGACAGGTTTGCCATTTATCACATTGTGGTAGTATTTTCGGCTGTTTGTGGTGGCACTGGTTGTGTACCACCGCCTACCTGCTTCAAGGATATGAAAGTGAAAATACTTTATTTTTTTAACAAAATATTTTTCATTTACTTAAATAGTTAATTCCTTTGACTTTTTTTTATTTATTTTTTATGATATTGCAAACAAGCAGACGGATTTCCTGATGGTAAGAAATTCCCGCCGCCTAGAGACACCGAAGGTGGTAATGGTGCGTTGCCAACCTGAGGCCGGGATGTTAGGCTTTGAGCAAAAGTAAGTTTACCGGCTACTTTACTCTCCGAACCGGAACACGTCATGATGTTATGGCGGCAGGAATAGGTAATGCGGTGGTATCAATCCGGGCGAGTCGCTGCTAAACTCTACCACCTAGTAAACCTATTAGCCATTTCACTTTACCGCGTGGAAAACAATAATGGCGATCACTAACATTGTGGTCACATGAACAGCTGGCCTGTAGGTACCATGAATCCCTTAATGTGTTGGTAAGCGCATAACTTCCGAAAGACTGGACCGATTTGGCTATTTTTTTTATTGTGTTAGTTATTATCAGGTGAAGGTTTTTATGAAGAAAAAAACCGGGAAAGTAGCTGGGAAAATGGGAAAAATAACACTTTATTGTTTCCCATATTGAACAAGTAGAACGAAATTCGCAAGCACAGCTAGTACCTACTTAAAAAGTTCATGACTGTTAGTAATATGTTTTACTTTTATACCTACATTTCACTGTTATTTTGTTTGTGAAACCGTGTCCACACATAACATTTTGACGTTTGTGGTTGCCGACATAACTTGATAAAATGTGGCTTATGATGGTAGTACAGTTTTAATGATACTTTCACTCACATTTTTATTACAACTGCAACTGTGTTACTATAACGATTATGGTCGAGTTAAAACTTAAATGTCACGATAAGTGTCAAATTACTTTATTTATTTGGGAAACTATTATTTTTTAGCTACTTAGTTATTTGTTTTTAAGGGCTCCGTACGCAAAGGGTAAAAACGAACCCTATTACTAAGCCTCCGCTGTCTGTCTGTCTGTTTCCAGGCTGTATCTCAGCTAGAGCTGAAATTTTCATAAATGATATATTTCTGTTGCCGCTATAACAACAAATACTAAATATTTAAAAAATATATTAAGGTGAGTCCCCATACAATAAACGAGTTTTTTCGTATTTTTTTGCTCAGGATTAAAAACGGTAACAGATAGACGCTTCAAATTTTCACAGAATATTTTCTTGTGTATTAGGTACCTTTCAAATAAATAATTAAATGACGATAAAGTAATAATGAAAGGGGGTCTCTCATACAACAAACGTAGTTTTTAATAAATAGATGATAGTACGGAACCCTTCGTGCGCGAGTCCGACTCGCACTTGGCCGGTTTTCTTATTGCTTACAGAAGCAAATAAAATA
The DNA here is from genome assembly GCA_002245475.1 of Calephelis virginiensis. Taxonomy (NCBI): domain Eukaryota; kingdom Metazoa; phylum Arthropoda; class Insecta; order Lepidoptera; family Riodinidae; genus Calephelis; species Calephelis virginiensis. The sequence goes on from NJDC01001512.1 coordinate 99,299, forward strand.
TGACTGGTTTTGGTCACGTTGACACTGTTCTGTGTCACTGGCCACAGAAGAACAAAGAACAGTGTCGTTAGTTTCCATTCCATGGGTGTGTACTATCGCTGATACCATACGAGTCAAATATCAACAAGTATTATACCAAAAAGGGGTGATCCCTTGTTGATATATTACTTACAGACAAGACAATTTTTAATGCACAAACATAAGACGAGGAGCGATCCCTAACTTTTGTCTTGTAGGTTAATACTTCCATAAAACATTAAGTGCACTTGCACTTACCTGGGTTAAACATTTAAGTGTGATTTTTTTATGATATTGGAAGGCAAACAAGATTGGAAGCGCTGCTAACCGGAGGTCGGCTTGTAACTATGGTTAAATTACTCGTACTTAATAGTAACTCTAACTTTAACTTTAATTTAATATACTAATTGAACTAAGGAACGTTTTTACTAGATTATTAATTATAAAAGTTTAAAAATTATAAAAAAATATTAATTATATAATTTGTCATATATAAATATTACCTCTGTAGTTTAGAGGTCTGTTATTAGAATCGGCTCTGTGGTCTATCGGTCCGTCATTGAACTCGACTTCATGAGGTCTCGGATTCGATCCCCAGGTCGGGCGAAATAAAGTTTTTTTTTAATTTTCTTATATTAACAACGTTGCCCGGGTGTTATGCTTGCCACCTATTACTTTGTGCGATTCAGTGTCTTCGACTAGTTGTGGCTGCTTTGGTTGTACCTATGCCTACGGTTTTGGGGATACGGGCGTAAATATACTTAACACACAAGGTATTACGTGCGGATTTTGTTTTTAAGTTTTGTGATTTAGTTACTTACTTTTGTAAATGTCAATAGCACCACTGATATTACTTACACATACTTGCTAATTTGTGAGTTTGGCTGTGGACGATAAGAATTCTTTAAATGTTTCATTTATTATTTCAAGTGTATTCTAATACAAATATTATAAAAAAATCACCAAGTGCCAACAATGAAAAGCGTACCAGTAAATGCATAACCATAAACTCACTAATTTCAACCAGTAGTAAATGTAAACAGAAACATTAAATTTTTTAATCATTTAAACAACGTCTGGCTTTAGCATAAGCTCTACGCTCTTGTCACGTCCGGGAAGCTAATTACAAACAGTTAACTAAAATTCAAAAGAGCAATTACAAGTTAGGTGAGAACTCGACAGTGTTAAGAAGTCGAACGAGTTCGCGCTCGACACGTTTGTGCTCTTACCCTGGATTAGAGCCGCGCTTTCAAATTTGGCACAAAGCTGTTAGCTCTCCAGTTTCTGAACTTAGTGGAACTTCTCCTGACAAAGGTAAATGCAATTCGGTAATACAATCTCGATGTTATAAACTTATTTTGTATACAGGTCACATGTGACAAAAGCAGGACAGCTTTGTGGTTACTAAAATGTTATAATAAATATTCCAATTTCATAATATATTTGTTGCTCGCTAGCGCAGGGCTGATAAAGCTGATAAAACTAGCCCGATGTATGTTTATTAATTTTAATTAATTCGTTGTGATGCTTTGATAAAGACAACAATATATAATAAAATAATTTACTAAATGGCAAAGCGTATATTATTTAGTTTAAATCTTCTTCTACACCTTAGTAGACTAGCGGTCCGTCGTCAGACTTGACTATGAGTTTGAACCTTGGCTACGAGCTTATCAAGTTTCATCAAAATCGGTCTTATGGTTTAGCCGTGAAAACGTAAGGTACATTGCATTTATTTATTGTTGACTTGTACACTGTTTTATGCCATAAAAAACAAAGTGTTTTTATATAATACTATGATATAATACTTTGGTTGGCGAACATATAGTATCTGAATGTATAATCCCTATTATCACTTTATAATAATAGCACTGTTCGACGTACGAGAAAACTTTGCTGTCAAATTTCTCTGTTACGTTTATTAACCTCGAGTTACTTTCAACAAAAAACTATTGGATGTTATCGCCAATCTTCATACTGCATTCTTAGTGATTGTTGTTTCTCCGGGTGGTATATTCGCTAGTGTGTTGCGCTTTAAAGTTTTTGAAGTAAAAACTTCTTTAGCAGCGTTGCGCACTTTTTTTGGAATGGGTAAAAACTTCTAATTTCGCGTCAGACCGTCAGAACGTAAGACGGCGCACTGCGCATGCGCGAACAAAAGGCGGCGCACGTCGCTTAAGCGAGATTTAAAATAAAACGTAGATTCATCGCTGTTTTTGTATTGCTTGAATATTTCCGAATAGTATAAATGATTTGCAATAGATAACACCAGTACGAGTGAGTGTAAAACAATCGCAAAAACTACTTCGGCCTCTCGCGTTGTTCTGCAGTATTAAATAATTGCCTCTGGAGTCTAGTGGTGCGGCGTCGGACTTGACTTCTTGAGGTCCGGGGTTCGATTCCCGGGTCGGGCAACAGAAAAAATAGATATTGTATATTTTCAATTTTCTAATAAAAATAATGTTGCCGGGATTGGATATGTGCCCGTTTGGCGATAGGCTTGTCACCTATCACATTGTGGGACCTGTCTTCGGCTAATCGTGGGTGCCTTGGTTGAGCCTCTGCCTACTCCTTCGGGGATATGGGCGTGAAGATACTAAATAATTGTACTGTAAAGTGAAAACTGTTTCTTGCTTTGAATGCTTTGCAATTTGTGGTAGATAAAATAGATATTAGTTTAGTAAAACATATTTTAATTTGTTTGCGACTTAGGCGTATTTATATTATAGTTTCTCAGTTAATAGAAATTACAGTACAACATTGTGAAGAAGTTTTGGCTGTTTTTGAAAGTTGTAAGTAAAGTAAAATCGATATACCTACACATATATATTATATTGAATTGAATTATGTAGGTATACGTTTGAAAAAATAAATATTTCATCATATCTTATCTCAAAGCTGTTTTAACTCTTTTAACTGGCCGAGGTAAATTATGAAGTTAGGTAGCGTACAGAAGTTTCACGGTTTAGCACAGAGTACTAATAGGTAGGTACTAATAGTACTTATAAGGTGTACTAGTACATTTTACGGATTGTTCGATTACAGTGCGAATCCAAAAATGTCCGATTAAGCACAAGACTATTGTATTATAACCACATAAATGATAGAACTTTCATACTGATAAGTAAAGCGATTCGTCCAAAATTATTCTCTAACCATTACAAAATAATTATTTTTTTAGTTAATTAATTAATTTAGTTAATATTCAAGTTGCAACCCGTCTGTTTTTTGAAGTGAAATTGGTTTTCTGTTACGTTCTAGAAAAAATACTTTTACGTGTGTACACTAATACACACACATTTTTCTGACTTTTTGAATATTATGTAAATAAAGATTATAATGACCCGTTCATGAATCATGATGCAAAATAAAAACTTCATTTAAATTTTAACGATGAAAGATAATGTTGATTTATGCGGTAACATTGGATGATGGCGGGGTCTACCAATCAGAATAGAGTGTGATATAGATAAGTATATTAACCAATTAAAACATAGCCATTTTACTAAGAATTAGCTAAAATCCCTAAATAACGAAACAACTAAACGTAGATTTGAATCAAATTTAAAACATTAAATTGCGTTCTTGTACTTTTATGAATGCGAAAATCTGGCTGAATTGTTGTCACGACTAAACGATTTTGACGAAATTTGACGTAGATATATTTTAAAGTACCTTCTAAGCAATTAATTATAGGTTATTATTTATCGCTAAAGTAGTTTTTTTTAAATTGCGGACAATAACTGGTGCTATTACACATGCAAAAGTATAAATTTCCGCCTTGAAAGTTTCAAACTTTCAAGATAGAAATTTATACTTTGATTAATACGTTATTAATACGTTTGATTAATTGATTGAATTAGTCACAATTATGGTTAAAGATCCGGTAGACATTGATGTCATATTGGCTGTCATAGAACGGTGATTTGAGGCTAAGTTTATAAACAACGATTACCGAAAAGTAGATAAAAAAAAATTTTTTTTTTATCTACTTTTTACTTACTAAAAAAATAAATTATATATTTATTTATTTGAAGTATTCAAGTCTTAGCATGGACGTAATAGTAAAATACATATACCTATAAGATATAGATGTATAATAATATCAAAATGTATACAGACTAAGTATATGTGATGGTTCCCCGTGGTGGTCCGGGCTCCTTTGTAGAATACACCATCTGCCTTCCTTGCCAGGCAGCTCGTAAAAGGCGAGCATAGGCTTACCATCACTAACACCGTGACATCTGACTAGGTGGTAGAGTTTAGCAGCGACTCGCCCGGATTGGTACCACCGCCTTACCTTTTCCTGCCGCCATAACGTCATGACGTGTTCCGGTTCGGAGGATAAGGTAGCCGGTAAACTTTCTTTCGCTCGAGGCCTAACATCCTGGCCTCAGGTTGGCAACGCACCATTACCACCTTTGGTGTCTCTAGGCGGCGTGAATTTCTTTCCATCAGGAAATCCGTTTGCTTGTTTTACTTCCAATATCATAAAAAAAATATGTACAATTAAATTTGTAATCTACAAAAAATATGCAGATACATCAAGAACTTTTTGAAGTACGTTATAATAAAATACACATAGATTCCTTTTGTCAAAAAAACATATGTGTATAATATGACCAAGTTCAATAAATTCCATCAGTTATATTCGAAAATTACAACCAAGACAAGCACATCAAATCGAGTTTTATAGGAACCGTCGATTCTATTGAAATTTTTTCGTTAAACGGTTCGCTTTATTCGTAAGATGTATCCAAATTAGTAACGCCACGGTGTCACCTGAGCCGAAAGGACCTCACGCAACAAAGACATATTTTGGTTGAAAATTGTGACCATTTACTAACTATAATGAAATATTACTAGACCTCACAGTATGAGGATTTTATACCGGTTTTTAGTAACGACATACGACTGGTAATTAATGACATTTAACAATACATCTGTATGGTAGTTTCATTTGAGATTTCTTTTACACTTTTATGTAAGAAATATTTTTATGGACCAACACAGCGAACAAACCCATGACCATGGTAACGTACGGTATTCCAGATGGTTAGAGAGATACATGGCTCCTCATATTAGGACTTCTTTATTGGACTGAACATGGTCCATAGACGTTTACGCTTCTCTCCTTTACCAAACAACCGCGTAGCATGTTTATAATATGCGATGAACATTATACATGTCTGTATTTCCGGGTCTAGATGTTTGTTAAATTTGTACTGGTGTATATATAAGCATTTCTATGAGTTAATGGCGTTGTCCAACACCCATATCGATAACACAATCATATAATTTGCTTACTTTGGATTTAAATCAATATGTTATTCGTTTATTTATCCATTAGACTTATTAACAACGCTAGGTAAACTTTTACCTAGCGTTGTTTAATTACTATGTGTACTGTTGTTTAATTCAAGAAATGTCTTATTTGTGTTAATTGAATAAATGTTAATTGAATAAATATACTGTTTAGAGCAATCCAATGATGGCGTGGTGATATGACATCGCTGTTCCACTATTTCCTACTACCAAAATACTTGTGTTCGCTTTTGTTGTATTCTTTGTTGTAAGTTAAAATATCCAGAATACTTGGTTATATAGCATAGGTATTAGGTATCAAGCTAGTTCAGGTAGGTGAGAGACGCTATGAAAATTAAATATTATTAATGATGATATGAAACTAAGTATAAGCACTTATCATTCAGTTTTCTAATATTAGTATTATAATTACAGTGACATATTACAGTTCAGATGGTGTTATATCGTAGCTATACCTGAGCGATACATCTTAGATTTAGACGGCGTACCTATAACATCTATATTTTTTATAGATATGTTTTGAAAGGCTAATGTGTTGCCAACCTCGCAATTTTTACATCTTCACTGGGCTTTAAAGTCTATAGACCATGCTTTCTTTGACTATCAGGAGAGTCATGTGTTTGTTTGCTAACATAAACAATAAAAAACAAGTTTAAGTATAATCATATTCTGACACCAAGACCTAGATCTCACCATTTATCTACATTATTTTATTTATATAAAAATCCAACTAAAACTCCGCCATTCGTTAAAATTACAACAATATCCAAAGAAACAGGTATTTCAACAATCATGTAGGTATCTTTTAGAGTCTATTTTGATGTTGCGCCAGCTTTAGCGGACAAAATCAAAAAATCTCGTCAAAGGACACAGATCAAAACAGCAATTGTAAACGGATTTCCTTAGACAGGTTACATGCTGGGTGCTAATTTTTCGTCTTCACAAGCAAATCGTTCGCAACACACAAAGAATACTCCGTTATAAGTGTCAAAAGCTTAGAAATTAATGGCTGCAACCTTTTATTTGGTCCCATTGTCTCGTACGAAATTCTTTTGTCTATTATAAGCTTCATAATGTCAGTGTTTAGCGTCATTGCTTTTGTGGAGTTTCCGAAAAGACTATTGTGTGGCGCGTGGCGTGCTCTGCGTGACACTTCCACGTGTTTTGGAGAAATACAATTTGAACTGGACTATTGTAGATAATTTGATACAGATATAAAATGACAGTTTGACTCATTCTTTTACTATCCAATGATCTGATATTTTGACAAACTATAGTAGGTACTTAATTATCCTCTAAATTTTTACGTCTCTTTTGAATTTTTGAAACAAAGAAAATTTGAATGCGACGATAGGTTTCCTGTTACCTTATTAAAGTGACATGTTGAACTTTTACTCTGTACCCTATTCGATTCAAAAACGTGATTTTTTATGATGTTGGAAGGCAAACAAGCAGACGCATTTCCTAATGGTCAGAAATTCACGATGCCTAAAGATATCAAAGGTGGTAATAATGCAATACAAACCAGAGGCCGGGATGTTATGCCTCGAGCAGAAGCAAGTTTACCGGCTATTTTATCCTCCGAACCGAAACACGTCAACGGCAAGCGCTGACGTTATGGCTGCACGAATAGATAAGGCGGTGGTACCAATCCGAACGAGTCACTGCGACATTCTACCACCTAGCCAGATGTTACGGTGCTAGTGACAGTAAGCCTATGCTCGCCTTTTACGAGTTACCTGGCAGAAAGGCAGATTATCTGTTCTGCAAAAAGCCCTACCAAAGCGGGGAAAAATGATACTGAAATTTTAAGACTCATTCGTAAATGAGTTAGTACTATTGCTTATTCCGTGGCTTTTATTTAGTAACCATGAAACTACTTTCTTTATATTTTTTTTTGCTGGCGACCCGGGGATCGAACCCGAGACCTCGAGAATTTAAGTCCGAAGGCGGACCTCTATACCACAATCCTTTGATCCTATAGATAAATAAATATTCCTAAACAAATTACATAAATTGAATCTAACCACAAAGTAAGCAAATTATATGCTTGTGTTATGGGTATTAGTCAACGATTCTGATACATAGAAATAATAAAAAATAGACACCAGAATAAATTTAATAAACACCCAGACCCGGAAATGTAGACATCTAAATGTTCATCACAGAAATGCCTGACCCCGTAGGGAATCCAACCCGAACCTCGCGGTTGACCAGTATAGTTAGGCATGTACAGTAGTCAGTAGCCACTCGACCAACAAAAAACGACGGGTTGCTCTCTGGTAGTGCCGGCAGAAGTGAAAACTTGAATATTAACGTTGTGCATTTTTGATATTTTGGAATGATTAGGGAATAATTTTGCACGAACCGCGTTAATTATCAGTATTAAAGTATCCTTTATGTGGTAGAATACATTAATCATTTATTGCGCTATCGTACACAAACATGACAACACGAACATTCATGCAAGCGCCCTGCGCCGTCTTACGAATTTTCGATCAAAAAAATCCTGACGGGAGTTTAGAAGTATTTACCCTTTCAAACAAACGCTGCTAAAGAAGTTTTCACTTCAAAACAGAAATGTTGCCATAGTGATAACGATGAAAACGAGAATATAAGTTATGAAGAACCCTTAAACTTTACAATTACTGAAGGAAAAAATAATTTTACGACCTTGGATGTTCCAAACTGGTTTAGAGCTTCCAGTAATTACTCCTTATTCATGTCTCATCGATCCACCGCTAATTCCTCCAAACCATCAATTTGAATTATTTATTATTCTAACAATATTGAATGGTTTCTTAAGCGCTACAAAATGATATATTAGGTGATTGCGTATCAATAAATTACAATTTGTACGAAAAGCGTAACATGTTTTCGTTAGTTATGTTAGATTTATATTGTTTAATAACTTGCAGGAATGTTATGTGAACATTTTTTATTGTTTAAATATCCTTTGCAATTTTATCTTGTAAAAATATGTGAAATTCCTCCAATAAGATTTTTAAGAAGAGTTTTGAAGTATTCGGGGTACTTCAATTGACTCTATCCACGTATTAAGCATGTTAAGAAATCTCGTCATGAGATAAGCTCGCCGATCGTACATTATTCCTAAACTTTTAGTTATTTTTGATATTTCCCTTGTGTATAATAATGAATTAAATATAAGTTCTTGGCAATAGTGAGATCTGAGAGAGACATATGGGATTAAAAGAAAGTATTGAGCTAAAACTGTAAAAGAGCATACTCCGTTGGTTTGGTCAAGTAAAAAGAACGGCAGACTAAAAATTGACAAAACATGTAGTCAATGCGATTGTAATGAATGTAGAGGAAATTAGTCAATACTCTCTGCTAACCCCATACGAGTCCTACTGTAAAGATATATTGTTATTTAAAGTTATTTAGCTCTCTCGATAGATTCCCCTTCAAATATTATGATAACAATTATTCTACGCCTTAATCCAGAGTTTTGTGTATCTCTATGCCAAAACTTGCACATTGTAATATACGATATTAAAGCCCATACAAAAATACATGTTTAGTTTGTATCTTTAGCATGTTAAAGATTGGAAATCATAAAAGCTGACTGATGAATTACCACTGATGATGGAATCATAACCTTTATATGTAAATTTCCTAATTATTCTACAATTCAAAGCGGAATACAATATAAGCGGGCAATAATTATATTGCAGCAGAATAAGGTGAGATAGTGGTAGAAATCTGCACTATCTTTACTAGTGGAATATAAAACTTGTGATTTGCTAAATTATTCTTCTAGTGAGTGATTGCGTCTTTACATTTCTATGTCACGGGAAAGACTTTAAAAACAAATGAATCTATGAATTTCATATATTATTTGTAGCTTGATTGCTATTCTAAATGTCGATAAATAAATGATATGAAAAAATACTAGAATAAGGATAACAAATTCTCAGAATTATCCAAAAGTGATTTAAACCAAATACATACCAAATACGAAGAAACTCATTAACTTGTGCAGAGATTGGTTGCCAGAATTCTATTAATTACTAATTTGAAATGAAATGGGTTCTGGATCTGAGTTGAATATTTAATGATCCTAAATCATCCATTCGATGCCAAGCCGATCTTCTTAGAAACTAAATGCTATTGTCATATCTCTACATGAATGTGAATTGTTTTGACAACGGCATTAAAGTATTTAAGGCAGGTAACGGTTTTATTCATTTTAAAAATGTCAATAAGTTGAACAAACTTTTTATCTATGATAATTTTTAGGTTAATGGTTTGTTTTGTTTAAATGCTCTAATAGTTGAAAATTTATTCTCAATTTATTAGTTTTTTTTTATTTTGATTGTTTACTCAATTGTTAATCAAAGTTTATATCCTCGCTGTATGTGCTTGTTGCAAATTTCTGGCTAGACAGTAAACATATTCCTTATAAGAAATCACACAAAATGTCACTCATCAGCCACTATTTTTATTGAAGCATCATCATAACATAAGAATTAGTCTAAAAGTTTGGAGTAAAACCTCTAGAATTTAGTCACGTTTTACAAAATCTTAAACAATATCCATATTCATTTAAAATACTCTCCATTTTTCAAGCGACTTTCTTCTTTTAGGTGATTTTAAAATGCAAAGTAAATATTTTAACATCCGTGTTCCTGAAATGGTAGACAAGGACACCCACGATAAGCTGATGGTGCTTTTTATCTCTCGGATCGGATTTGCAATTATCGGTTTTTGTTAGGAAATTTAAAAAAAACACATTTTCAATAATGCGAAAATCGAACTCCTGACCTAACATAGTCAACACTAACACTAGATTACTAGACCATCTCGTCCGTGTTCGTACAAGCTTCTGTTTAGAATAGAGTATTTGGTTTACTGTCTGGTAGTTCCTAAGAGGCTAGAAAAGTGCTGTGAAACAAATTGCACTGGTGAAGAGCCACCGGTTTACCTACTCCTGCTGCCACATTGAAACCATCATATACCGATCCGAGGGGAGGGTAGGTTTTAGACTTAAGTATCTTCACGCCCATATCCCCGAAGAGGTAGGCAGAGGTACAACCAAGGCACCCGCGACTAGCCGAAGATACTAAGTCCCACAATGTGATAGGTGGCAAGCCTATCGCCAACCGGGCACATTTCCAATCCCGACCAACATTTTTTTTATTGGAAAATTGGAAAAATCCAATTTTCATTTTGTTGGCCGACCCGGGATTCGAACCCGGGACCTCATGCAGTCAAGTCCAACACCCGGACCGCTAGACCACAGAGGCGATAGGTTTTAGACTTGTACAGTGGATGTCCTTGCACCAGGAGAGAGACGAACTAATAGCAATTTTTTTTTAGCAGTATAACTTTGCCAGGTGAGCCTAGTGATAGTTCGCTGTCCTATCAGGTAATAGGAATTGTAATAAAGTTTTAATAATGCCAAAAATGTCGTTAATTTAAAATCTTCATCATTTATATTTCATCTGTCAGATCATTATGTAAATTTCTTATCTGCTAACGAATGGTTTAAATTTATAAAATTCCCTTTGTCTAAAACTTTATATGCAAATATCTTGTGGATTCTTCTCAGAAGCCTTCTAAAAATCTAAAACAATCGTCAATCGACACGTAAGGTATTCGCCGTGTCCGAGTTTGTTAGCAGGAAATGTATTAGCATAATGCATTCGGTTGTCTCACAAAATTTAAAATGCCCTTTGAATATTTTACGGACGGATGGAGTCGGCGCCGTCGAGATAAAAACACAACACCTTGCTCGTGGTTACTGAAGTGTCGGTTTTGCACCTAAAGGTTTATTAAGTCAGCTTTACACTTTCAATGTTGTTGAAAATATACAATTATATTTAAATGTATATATAATAAAATATTTATTTATAATATGTAAAGATACAAATATAGTTTTGTTCATTATTATAGTTTAATTAGCAAGCGTATTTTTAATTTCATTGACATGTGTCGCATTAAAAAAAATCTGTAAATTTAATAATTTACCTTTTTATTTCGTTACATACATGTATCATCAGTCATGCTCATAGGTAACTGTATGTAAATTTGTAAAGTAAATTTGTATCTGCATAAAGGTACTAATAAATCATAGTAAACGAAAACGAATAATGTGTATATATTGGTCAGTTTTCCTGCAAATGTCTTACATTCGTTTTTTTCTATTAATCATGGATTTTTTTCATTTCCAGGGGTTAATAATATTAATATTATCCATCAATTACTTAGTAAGTTTATAAATTTTTACATCTTTTTTAGTCAATTTTTTATATTTTTTTTGCAGACAGACTTCTTGACAGATTTAAAGAGACTAATAAGAACGAAAACGAAAAATTTGTATATATTGGTATAATTTTCTAAAATTATTCAACATAATTCAAGGAAGTAAAATTATACCATTTAATAAATATTGTTTAAATACCATTTTTTTACATTGTGGGCGAACTAACAATATATATAAAGTTACGAAAACCGGTTTATGGCTCAGTAAAAAATATTTTAAAATCAGAAATAAAGTAATTTATTCCAAATTTTTTCGAAACAGATTTTTTACAATAAAGATGCAACGTGTAAAACCGCTTTTACTCTCAGACTTACGCTACCTACGGATAATCTTGCTAATGAACATGTAGACAGTAGACTGTGTTGTAATCCGACTTCCTGATAGATAAGTATTACTTTTTACAACCTTTAACTCAAAAGTTTTTGTAGATCAATTCCATTGATGCGGACTTTTGTTAATCTTGGTATTGTTAAATATAAGTCGTATGTATTTTTAAGTATTAGACTACGTCTGCGTTGCTCAGCTTAACATACAGCTTTAGTTTTGTATTTAAATTTTATGGAAGTTTACCGGAAGTAGTAACACCTATTTAAGATTGAAAATAAGTAGGTTGATATTATCTAACCATTTCTAGAAATTTCGATAATCCCAAATCCGCTTCTGCAGTTTAAAATATAATGGTTTCCAAATAAGTTGCATGATTAATAATAAACAAATTTCAAACCACAATGTATTTGTTACATGTAATGACAAGCTTATATTTATGATAGCTATTTCCAGCAGTTGACTTTAGAAGTACTATTCAAGTCGCATCAATTAAGCTCAATTACGATAGAATGGTGTAATTTTTTAGGAGTTTCTATGAACACTTTCCTTTTCTATCATATCAAGTGAACATCATGACATTTTATTAAGATTAAAAGTGTGTATGGTAAAACCAGTTCAATCGTTCGCGGATAGCTGCTCAGAAATTCAGTTTCAAAATTTAAACCGGACCAACATTGTCAGTACAATAAAAGCTTGTAGAGAGATAGATAGCAATGACACTGGTTAACATATGTTAACTAATAAATGAACATTAACAAGTTTATTATCATACGAATGTATTTGAAATTACATTTTGACTATCATTTTCTCCATTTCTATCTAATTTTTTTTATTATAAAAAAAAGTATTTTCACGCCCATATCCCCGAAACGGTAGGCAGAGGTACAACCAAGGCACCCACGACTAGCCGAAGACACTAAGTCCCACAATGTGATAGGTGGCAAGCCTATCGCCAACCGGACACATTTCCAATCCCGACCAACATTTTTTTTAATTAGAAAATTGGAAAAATCTAATTTTCTTTATGTTGGCCGACCCGGGATTCGAACCCAGGACCTCATGCAGTCAAGTCCAACACCCGGACCGCTAGACCACAGAGGCGACTTTATTATAATATCAACAATATATTTCTTTCTTGAGGGTATATATAGATTTGTTGTGTCTGTCTGTCTATCCATATATCACAGTTCTTTATTTCCGGAACTGTAAGAGCTACGCTGTTGAAACTTGATATGTAGATGTATTCTGTGAACCACATTAAGATTTTGGTACAATAGAAAAATACCAATAAATTTTGGTAGCGCCAGAACTTTTTTTTAAGCTCGTAACTCCTTCGTAACTTCTAAAATAAGAGAACTTTAAAATCAAAAACAATATATGATGAACATTACAATGTACGCGTCCACCGAAAATCGATTTAAACGAGATCTAGTCAGTGGTTTTTTTTTATTAAGTACTTTAACACCAACACTTAAAATGGTTATAACTTGTACCTCACTGTCAAGACATGGCGCTGTGTAGTTTATAATCACGCAACCGTTTAGCATAAGTATATAAAAAAGTATCTTCACGCCCATATCCCCGAAGAGGCAGGCAGAGGTACAACCAAGGCACCCACGACTAGCCGAAGACACTAAGTCCCACAATGTGATAGGTGACAAGCCTATCGCCAACCGGGCACATTTCCAATCCCGACCAACATTTTTTTATTAGAAAATTGAAAAAATCCAATTTTCTTTGTGTTGGCCGACCCGGGGTTCGAACCCGGGACCTCATGCAGTCAAGTCCAACAACCGGACGGCTAGACCACAGAGGCGATAAGAATATAATATCTTTGATATTTTACTTATCCTCCGTATTAGCTTACATATTGCTTAGGGTGTGATTCGGGTGACGTAAACCGAAACCTGGATATAAAATAAATGTTTTTATTTATGACATTGGAAAGCAAACAAGTAGACGGATTTCCTGATGGTAAAATTCACGCCACATAGAGAACCAAAGATGGCAATGGAGCGTTGTCAACCTGAGGCCGAGATGTTAGGCCTCGAGCAAAAGTAAATTTACCGGGCTACCTTACCCTCCAAACCGGAACACGTCATGACGTTATGGCGGCAGGAATAGGTAAAGAGGTACCAATCCGGGTGATTCGCTGCGAAACTCTACCACAAAAAATTTTTTATAAATTGCAATTCATTTCATTCCAGTTTTCAAGGATTTATAAAATATGATACTTGTTACGGAATCCTTCATGGGCAAATCCGATTCGCTCTTGGCCGCTTTTATTTAATTCCTTGTCTGTGTGTTGGTATTATTGTATACTAATGCAGCACGATTTTTAACCAATTGAATTATATCGATCTAATTTCAAATTTGAGCTTATATCAAAACTGATCAAAGGCACAGAAATATTTTCTTTCTAAAGTAATAAAATATGCCTACCTAAATATGGTGTTCCATAAACAGCGAGCATAAACTAGTTAATATTACTTTCATATTTCTAAATAGAAATTTTGTACGTGTATATGTATCCGGTACGGTCTAGTGGCTAGGATAGCTGGCTCTCACCCAGGAGGCTCGGGTTAGTTCCCGGTACCGGAAATAACCTTTTTTGAACTTCCTTTTCAACTTAAGACTTGCAGAAAACAATTTTCAAAAAAAATTACAGAGTTTCCAATTCTAGTTTTTTTTTCTGAGTGTGACTTCGATATTTTTTTATGGACTAATTAAATTTAGCTCTCTATTTTTTATTTCAAAGCTGGTGTCTTCTCGTTAGTTCTATTTAAATTACATCAAAATCTAAAAAGTAATTATCTATACTATACCTACTTACTATTAAGTAAAACCCCAATTTTCGATTATTGTTACTTTGCTATTGTTCATCGAAAATATTTCAAAACATTTTTTTTTTGTTACTTTTAAAAGCGGCAAATCTGTGCTAAATAAATATTTTTACAAATACGAAAGTTTGTCTGTCTGCTGCTCTTTTATCGCTGAACCGATTTTGAGGAAAAAATGATATGCATAGTAGTTCTATGCATATCATTTTTTCCTTCGATTTCCGAAAGATTCGAGTTCAAACATAGTCTGTTTTTTCAGAAATCAACCCTCTGTAACCCCTATTACCCCAGATACCAGAATAAATTTAATAAGCACCCAGGCCCGAAAATGCAGACATCTAAATGTTCATCACACAAATGCCGGCCCCCGTCGGGAATCGAACCCGAGCTTCGCAGTAAGTCGATGTAGTTAGGTGAGTACGCTAGCCACTCGACCAACGAGGCGGTCAAATTAAAATTTATAAAAAAGCAAAAAACTCATGGCTGTTTCAAAAACCGAGTAGTACGTTGGTACGTGATTGGTATGAAAGGTCCATTGTGCATGATGCATTTGGCCACCCAAGTTGTATGAACCATTGTACCTCTCGTTAGCTAAAGTGCAGACCTCGGATGTCATGTTATGAGGTTAGTGATAATAATTATTTGTATGTTTTGTATAAACCGTACCTAGTACTGTTTAGCATTACTATGTTTTTGTGGCATAATATAGCGAATAAGCACACAGATCTCCTGATGGTAAGAGACTACCATGACTCATGACACCATAGATGTTATAGATGCGTAGCTGTTTACCTCTTATGAGCTGCCTGGCAGACGGACCTTTTACACAGAGAACCTGAGAAAAAAAACGGTGTTAATCATTTATACGTTACCATGTTTATTTTTTTATATGAGAGGTCAGCGATAAGCATTCGAGTTTCCTGATGGTAAGAGACAACGGTGGCCTATAGATACCATAGACGTTACAGGTGCATCGCTGTCCTATGGAAATTATAAAAATCTCAAAATAAATAATTCTTCTAGTGTTATTGTAACTCGTCTTTAACAGCTGAATCCGTTTAGTTGAAATATTGCTTTTCTAAATTAAGTAAATACACAGTGGATGGCTCTGCTATCGGCCTGTCACCAAATTAAGGGGATTCCAAGTTGGCCGGTTTGGCTAGTAAAATAAAATTTCTAGTACATAACAGTTTGTTTTTCGCTATTTTTAAAAATAAAAGTTTTGAAATAATGCTGAGATCAAAATATTTTTTTGTAAAATATTAAGTCGGATTCCCTACGAGCTAGAGATACTAATGTTGTTTTGCCAGTCCAGTTTAGGGATACTAGTTACCCCGTACTCTATACTGGAATACGATAGTAGCAAGCATTGGATTATGTTACGTTATACTGGACAAACATGTATCAATAAAAAAAGTATTGACACCTACTTCCAACAACATCCATATTTGGAATTGTGAGAAATGTTTTGTTTTCTCTCGGTACTTATACTTCAGGTTGAAGCTTATATTTGCTATAAGCATGTAGCAAATATACTAATATCATGAAATCAAAAGTCTGTTTCATTTTCACAGCTGAACTGCTGGATCGATATTGATGAAATTTGATATATATATATATATAGTAATGGAACAGAAATCAAGTAAAAGCTACTTTTTTCAAAAATAATCCTTAAGGAATAAAGTAGGTGAATGTTTGTATGAAAATCTACTTAACGTTGACGAAGTTGGGGGTTTGCAGTAGTATGATATAATTTTACACAACGCATGTCACACTTTATGTTTAATATTGATTATAGGAGAATCGAACACGCGACCCATCGCCGCGCACTCCTAATTCAAGGACTTCATTATAAAAATAAGGTTGTATTTAATTTTTTTAATAATAGAAAAATCTGTTATGAATATCACAATATCTCCATAATTTAAGTGATATTAAAACCTACTAATAAAATATTCCATTAGTAAAATTAGAATACCAGAGTAATTTCGTATGTGCTGACTTAAAAGGAGCTAATTTGAAGCCGGATGCGTACAATAAGGGTTCTGTATTTATATTTATGTATGTATTTTATTCGAGTGGCTAGCATACACGCCTACCTACATCGACCAACCGCGAGGTTCGAGTTCGATTCCCAACGGGGCACGCTTTTGTATGATGAACATTTAGATGTTTGCATTTCCGGGTCTGGGTGTATATTAAATTTATTCTGGTATCTATTTAAGTATTTCCATGTATAAAAATCGTTGACTAACATCCATAACACAAGCATATAATTTGCTTACTT
>NJDC01001512.1:120196-131074 GCA_002245475.1 Calephelis virginiensis
TTATCAATTTGTAATTAAAATAAATAAATAAACAAATATGCCTGGACAAGTTTCACAAATTGAATCTAACCCCATTTGTATTTGTGTTATGGGTGTTAGTCAACGATACTATTCCATACTTAAATAGAGAAGTACTTGAATAGATACCAGAATAAATTTCATAAACACCCAGACCCGCAAGTGCAGACATCTAAATATTCATCACACAAATGCTTGCCCCCGTCGAGAATCGAACCCGAGCCTCGCGGTTTATCGGTGTAGTTAAGCGTGTACACTAGCCACTCGAACTACGAGCGGACAAAATAAACATTATTTTGATTTTACCAAGTCATATATCACCTAAAGACACCTAAACCTAAAATTTGATTTATCTGATTATTATAACATAAAATTTCTTTAAGCAATGTAAGATTTATTTAACTATTTTTTATGCAAGATATGTAATTCAAACAAGACCTAGACTACATTTCTCTACCACCAGTGGTCTAGTTGGTAATGACGAATTTAAGCCTGTCAAGCATAGAGGCAGACAATCTAATCCATTCAGGGTACCCGAACCAACACGGCGAAATAAACTACATGCTCGCTCGATATAGAAGTCGATACAGGAACTCATGTTAGGGGTAACATTAGGTGGTATAGTGTCGCGACCTATTTATCAAATTCGAATTAGTAGATGACATTGAAGCGTAAAACATATGGCTTATTAGTTTGCGGTTTGCCTTCTGGAAGGGAACGGGTGTCATTAAATTAAAATTAGGTGCTAAGTAAATTATATAAATCAAGTGAGCGTGAGGCGCTTCCGCCCGAATTGTATTAACGGTCACGAATGTTATGACAAAGTTATGTTATGTCAGGAAAATGTGTGTGGTTTTTATAGATAGAAAAAATATCTTGATCCAATAGATATTCTGATACGGGTCATTTATATTAAAAGATGGTCAAAAACAAAGCTAGCCAGTTTGACTACGCATCCTTATCATATGCTCGTGAGGTTTGGCACTCGATTCTCTCTGCCTATTCTGTAAGGGACTTGGCGTGAAGATATGTATGCATGTATCCTTATTATATTTAATGACAAACATTCTAGAAAAAGTCGTTTAAGGTATTTTTTTACAAAGAAAGAAATATCTTGATCACATTTGATTTGGATTTTCCGACAGTTTTGTTGTAAGAGTATGAGATTATAATTTATATCAACATCATAATGTGTCAACGAAAAAAAATATTCATGATGTTACATTTCAATTGGAAGTTACACTCATGACAATGACCTTGGGACTATTTCCGTATCTTTTTAGTTATGATCAATGGGTAAAGTGTTCATGAAATAACTATGACGTGGTTTATATTTGCTATCTCCTTTATATTTCAATTGGCCACTGGAGATGGGACTATTTGCGTATCTTTTTAGTTATGATCACTGGGTAAAGATGAAATAACTATGACGTGGTTTATATTTGCTATCTCCTTTATATTTCAGTTGGCCACTGGAGATAGCAAAATACATAAAACACGTCATTTCACGATTATTTAATATACACTTTACCCAGTGATCGTCACTTAAAACATACGCAGTTAGTATAGATGTCATTATACTGCTGACTGCTATCCAATTACTGCTGACTTTGTCTGATATTCTGAATTTTGTTGGAGTTAAATGTTAATAATTCGCTATTACTGTGTTCAAGAGTGCTTAAAGTGACGTATCCGATTTCAATTTCCAATTTGGATGAAATCGATATTCAAGAGTCGCCCTATAGGTCTTTATTAGGAGCACGTTACCTCCAATAGTAACATAGCTTCGTGGATAAAACTTTAGACTTAAGATGTTAACGGATGGTACATATTAACAAACTATGACTTTAAGACTTAAGCCGTAAAGTCCAACTTTAAGCAATTGTACTTACGATTGCTCTACTGCGATTTTTGTTAGTTGGTAAACTTACTTTTTCACAAACAGCACTCGTTTGTAGGTCAAATAATTTTGCCTACAAATTTTTTTTTATGATGCTGTTAATGAAAAAAAAAAGAAAAAAAACCCCGAAGAGGCAGGCAGAGGTACAACCAAGGCACCCACGACTAGCCGAAGATACTAAGTCCCACAATGTGATAGGTGGCAAGCCGGGCACAATTCCAATCCCGACCAACATTTTTTTTACTAGAAAATTGGAAAAATCCAATTTTCTTTTTGTTGGCCGACCCGGGATTCGAACCCGGGACCTCATGCAGTCAAGTCCAACACCCGGACCACTAGACCACAGAGGCGTTTAGAGGCTGTTAATGACTTTTTCTAAAATTTGCTCTGGATTTATTTTGGCATTTAATGCGATCCCAGACTTATGATATTTTATTGCACCTCTAAGAAAAAAGGGTTTTGAAATATTCTTGTCAATGCCCTTTTGCATATACACATATACACGCATGTGTGTGTATGTGTGTGTGTTTGTGTGTGACAAAGTGCCTTAATCATGTCTATATACACAATATACCTACTAAAATATCGCCCCTTTGAATTAAGGACAAAGAAAAAAAATGCTGCAATTAAAACATGGATTGGCATGGCAAAATTGGCAATGATTTATAGAAACCCGATATTTGAATAATGTATTGTTAACGGATAAAATATTTATACATCTCTTTGTTTATTTTCGATGCAAACAATAAAAAATATCAAACCGCTTATTAATTTATTTTATTTAACAAATAAAATCCTGGTTCTAAAACTTGATAAGGATTCCATAAATTTATTTTAAAAAACCAATAAATTGCATGACTTAAAACGACTCATAAAACAAGCAGATAACATTTAATATGGATGTTATGTTTTGCAATAATTTATTAACAGGTGTTTATTGTAAAAAATCGCCAGTTTTGATATCACTATCTTATTACTGCAATAAGTTCAGTGCTTATCATTGTAGTGTTCCGGTTTTATAGGTTAAAATGATCAGTAAATTTACTGTGTATTTGTTACCTATAGGCGGTGGTGCGTACCTATTTCTCACCATCAGGAAATCCGTCTGCTTGTTTGTGTTTCAATTTTATTTTGTATTTATTTTTTATTTTTTATTTATGATATTGAAAGGCAGAAAAGCAGACGGATTTCCTGACGGTAAGAAATTCACGTCGCTCAGGTGGTAATGGTGCGCTGCCAACCTTAGGTTCGGATGTTAGACCAAGAGCAAAAATAAAGTTATCAGCTACATTATCCCCCGAACCGGAACCCGTCCACGGCAAGCGCTGACACTATGACGTCAGAAAAACGTAAGGCGATGGTACCATTCCGGGCGAGTAGCTGCGAAACTCTACCACCTAGTCGGATGTCACGGTGTTAGTGAAGTACTTCCTGACACAGGTAGGCATATGGTCTAAGCCCGGACTAACACGAAATTTAAAATAAATGTAATCCTTTCTTATGGATTACCTCAATAGTTATGTCCGATATCTATATATGTATTAATACGTGAAGCAAAAACTTACGAATTGCGCTGATGGAGGAGTATGAAATTTGGCACACTTATAGTTTATGTGTAGGGGAAGTGCAAAACGCTTATATTTTTTAATGATAATGTTTAAAAAGTGCATTAATTCAAAAAAATAAAACATTACACGTACTACCATGCATTTGACACACACACAAAAAAAAACGATTGATGATAACGATAAAAGATCACAGATGGCGCACGATACAATTTGGAAACAAAATAGTTGGTCTTGAGAAATGAAATGGCGTTCTTATCAACAAGATATAAAAAATTGTTGTGGTCGAATTTCGACCAATGGGCGACCACTAGTTACATTGAAATGGCCAAAACTGTACCGACTATCGGCGAGACTTGAGTTCGATTCCGAACTGGGCCAATTCAGATTAGTTTCTGAATCTGGGTGTGTAATAAATTTAGTGTGTAATAATTAGGTATTTCCATGCCTAAACATCGTTATTAAATACCAATATACTATACCAAACACAAACATATTTCGCCTCGTTGGTCGAAGGGTTAGCGTAGGTACACGTCTAACACCATCGACCAACCTTGAGCCTCGGGTTCGATTCCCGATCTGGACAAACGCTTGTAAGATGAATATCTGAGTGTCTTCATTTCTAGGGTTTAATAAATTAACTGTGGTATTTATTTAAACATAAATATGTATCAGTATAGTTCAGTAACACCTGTAACACAAGCATTTAATTAGCTGGGTTAGATTCCATTTGTATATTTTGTCGTGGGGATATTTATTTCATAATTTGCTTATTCTGGATTTCAGTTTGTGTTATATGTTCATAGATATTTACTTAAAACTGTCTTCTATGCGCTGCTTCGCTCTTTAAAATAAACAAAATCTTTATTCATTGTATTATCCTGACGTATCTAGTATATAACTGTATTAAAGCTATGTTTTATTTCAATCCGTTCAATATTTAAAGACTGAAAGAGTAACAAACATCCAGCTATTCTCACAAATTTTCGCGTTTTATTACTAGTGATAAAAAATGTGTTCTATAAACATTTTACGTGCATATTAAAAGCTAGCCATCGATACTTTGAACATAATACAACAAATGATTTACTAAAAGGTCAAAAAGGTATTTATGTCTCTTCGGGGACGTACTGGGCGTACGATACTCGATATCCAACTTGATTTATTAATATGGTATTGCTTCGCGAATTTACACTGATAATGAAAAATGTAAATGTCGCAGGTTTCAGACTTAACCACCGTTGTTTTGGTCTTATGTAATTGGTGAATGATAGTTGAGCTTTGGAATTTATAATGATAAGTGTAAAATATTATAAGCTTTTTAAGTTGCATTATAAGTTCTTAAGGCAGAATTTCGCAACTTAATTTCATGCTATTTTCAACAAATTAAGCTGGTTTCTGGCATATATACCTAAGTTTAATGACAATAAAATGGATTGCTATTATGCTCGTTTTATAATGAAGGTAGAAGGTAAAGAAATTCCAAACATAACTAAACATTATCTTGTCGTATCTTCACGCCCATGTCCCCGAAGAGGCAGGCAAAGGCAGAAACAGGGCACCCACGACTAGCCGATGATACTAAATCCCACAATGTGATAGGTGGCAAGCCATCGCCAGCCGGACACATATCCAATCCCAAACAACATTTTTTATTAGAAAATTGGAAAAACAAAATTTTCTTCTTGTTGCCTGACCCGGGATTTGAACCCAAGACCTGATGCAGTCAAGTCCAACACCTGGACCGCTTTACCACAAAGGCGATTTTCTTGTCGGGTTACAAGCAAACGTCTCTCCTGGTGGGAAGACATAATCGTAGCCTATAGACACGTAGGCCCACTGGCAAGTCTACCGGCTACCCTACCTTCCAAACTCGAACATCACAGAGACATGGCGGCAGGAGTATGTAAGGTGGTAGCCTAGCCGTTCAAGTTGGTGCTCACCATTCAACCAACAGTAGTCTTGCTAGGAATTATCTATACTTTAACCAGTGCTCGCCTCTAGTGAGGTGCCTGGCAGAGAGACAGATGGTCCGTTCTACACAGCTGACTTCTCACGTCTACTGCTGCCCATTCAAATAAAAGCAAAACTATGAAAACAACTCTATAAGTGGCTGTAAATATGGCGAAATAAAGTGAACAATGTTGAGTTGTTGTATCTACTACAATGCATCATAGATTTTTTTATGTGTTATTAGCTTTTACCTGCGGCTTTTTATCGGGTGGCAGTTAATATAGTTACTGATTACAGCCTATTAATCAGGACTTTCATACAGATTTCAACCCCTATTTTACCCCCTTAGGAGTAGAATTTCCAGAAATGCCTAACTACTCAATTTTAACAAATTCCCAAAAAAAAAATCATGTTTCTAACTTAAAAATTACGATCTTCCATACAAACTTTTAATCCCCTTAGTGGTAGAATTTCCAGAAACGCCTAACTACTCAATTTTAACAAGTATTCTAAAAAAACTCATGTTTATAACTTAAAAATTACGATCTTTCATACAAACTTTTAATCCCCTTAGGGGAAGAATTTCAAAAATTATGTCCGTAGTGGGTGTCTACTCAATAAAATGACCCTGCTCCCAAATTTAATGGCTCTAACTTTAACAGTTTTTGTTCGGCGATGATGAATTAGTCAGTGAGGACATGTTATTTTCTAAGTATAGTTATTTGTACCACCAAACAAACACACAGATTTCTTAATAGTTTAAGGACAAGACCAGCTATATTTTGTTATCATAGACGTCACCATCTTACTACCAAGGAGCAATGGGATCTTCACACTCCGGAGGCGAACTGATATAAGTACCTAAGTAAACATAAACCTACACCAGTTTTATAAATAAACCAAGTGTAAATGTTGATGTAATCTAATCTAAGTCGATTCAAGTGTACTGTGAGGTCCAACTGTAATGAAATGTGGGTGGTAAATGTGCTTTGAGGCGCTTCTATGAAGCTACGATATCATGCACGCGATAGAATACTGGAGGCACTACCTAAATAAGGCTTGTAGATTATCCCCTAAGATTTGCGCATTAAAAGCCCTAGCGTCGTATCGAATGGTCCATAGGGATGAGAATCTAACTTCGGATATTTCGGATATCAAACTTTGGATATTCTTATACGGTATTAAAACCGAACGATCTTTTTATTGATATTTTAAAATGGTAAAGTGTTCAAAATACTATCGTCTATATTTTTTTAAAATAGATTTAGAAAATCGTTTATGTCACACATACCACACAAAAGGCACCTGTGACGTGTCTATATGATACTAAAATCTACTACCGGATAGGAATACGTCTACACACTCAGAAGATTTTTTTATATATGTATTTAGATATTTTTTTTAATTTATTTATTGAAAAGTTATCATTTGATCCGAAAGTTTATTATAAAAACAAATTCATTGGCTCGCAAAAGAATGGCTTACTCTGAAGACGAGACTCATCCACAGCACGATAATTTTTATTGCTTGAGTTGATATAGTGTCAATCACAATTTATTTTAAATAAACTTATATTCTTGTGCATATTATTATACATTTTCGAAGATAATAACATGGTGTTATGTATGTATGTTATAGTTAGAATTTAGATTTCTTTGAATTTTTCTCCCACGGAAACTGTTGGGCCTATGTTATAAATTGCGATTATGTCTTTTTATTTACTTTGGTAGAACTCCTCCAAAGAAGAAACAAACACTTCTTTGTGGTACAAAAAAAATATACTGCTGTGAAGGTGTCCACAAAGACAATATAATATAAAAAGAAGTTCAATCATTCTTCTAAAATTTTGTATGTTCTTAGAGTCGCTTGCACGTTTCAGGTTTAATTGTTGAACTCTGAGTGAGATTCTTACTGTCATACTCTCTTGAAATCTAACTCTAACTCTCAATACGTCATATGCTATTGTGTCGCTCTTAAATTAAAATTAAAAAGGCGAAAGCGGCTCTTAGTCTTAGGTTTTTGCTTACACACATAGCTCAATGATTGTTTCAATTTGTTTCCTTGCTTATAGCGTATTTGCTTATCTTACGTAGCATGACTATTTTTGAAGTGAAACTTCTTTAGAATCGTTGTGATTTCAAACCGGATGCAACGGAAAAAACGACAGGTAAGAGACACAAATACATTCATCTCATTCTTTTGTCGATTTACTGAAGTTACTGGTAGTATAGTTTACAAATATAAATAACAGTTGCCCACTCCATCAACACAGATATGTATGTATCCGAATACCTACATATTTTTCTAGTTAGCACATCACTAAATCAAATAGTAAAATATTTTGCAATAAATATAATGCTTTTGCCGTTTTTATTCTACGAATACGAATTTATCTCCAGTATAATATATTCTAAGATAAGCAATATTTGCATTGTGTTTAATGCTTTCGACGTCGCAGTAAATGTGTGGGATTTTTGGTTACAATCGTGTTTTGCTACAATAGATAATATTCTAGACATGAACCGGATTGTCGTGTTACTAGAAAATGAAAGTAAACAATATTTATTATGTTCATCTTATACGAATAATATAATCCGCTAAATGTGTATACATTACTAATATGAGAAATGAAATCTAAAACTGATTCGCTAATCTATTGATACATAGCCGAAATATGTTCAGAGAACATGAAACTATATTTCTACTCATCCCAAATACTGCTTACTGTCTCTAATTTATAAAAGTATCTTCACGCCCATATCCCCGAAGAAGTAGACAGAGGTACAACCAAGGCACCCGCGACTAGCCGAAGATACTAAGTCCCACAATGTGATAGGTGGCAAGCCTATCGCCAACCGGGCACATTTCCAATCCCGACCAACATTTTTTTTTATTAGAAAATTGGAAAAATCCAAGTTTTTTTTTGTTGGCCGACCTGGGATTCGAACCCGGGACCTCATGCAGTCAAGTCCAACACCCGGACCGCTAGACCACAGAGGCGATACATCCCAAATACTGCTTACTGTCTCTAATTTATTGGCCTCTCTTTCAATTTGACTTTGTTTATTGACAATAGAATACTCTTTGAAAGAGGGGACGGTCAATTAGAGAGAGAAAAAGTCAGCAACATTTAGAAATAACATCAGGTCTTGTGTAAAAACACGTGCTTAGTTACACGACCTTGGAATCGAACCCAGGACCTCATATAGTCAACGCCAATATCATACCACAGGGAATATACATAATATATGTACCACTATGGGCACAAAGCATTACGTATCCCAACTTTATGAAGCGCACCTTGACAGCTGGTCGAAGCTCGGCACTATCAATACCGAGCATTTCCAATTATACTCGCTACAAATTTATTAACGCTCGCCGCTAGTTAATGTGAAAAGTAACATTCTATTTACGATGTTAAAAGGAAAATTATTTAGTTTATGAATGGTATGTTTTTACAGCTTTAAAGCCTTTGCTTTTGATTAAGCGGTTATTACATACGTCAGATAATGTCAATTTTTGAGATTTAGCTTCTTTACCCTGAGCAATATGTATGACGAATAAAGTCTTTAGTTATTAAGAAATAATTATTTTCAAGCCCGTATCAATCAGCGGTCAGTAGTAAGACCAATCATGGTAGAGTGCAGCAATTTGCCTGGGTATGGATGAGCCGCTTTACTTATTCCTGTCGTCAAAATGTCATGTTCCGGTCCGGAAGGGAGGGTAGCAACTAGACTTGCACAATAGGCTTAACATCCCGGCCTTAGGATAGCAATGCGCGTGTAACATCTATAGGCGAGGCCTATTGGCGTGTTTTGTCGTTGCAGCGACGTCGCTTTTCATATATCTAATCCACAAATTTGCGACGCGACGCAGCGCAACGCATCAATGTGACCTCACTCTATGGTGTATAAAGGTCACAGTTGTCACTTAGATCAGAACAGCGGAGCTTTTTCGCTGACCTTTCACATAAAAAACACAGAAGACGAAGGCAGAGGTACAATCGAGGGCACCCAAGGTTAGCGAAGATACTTAGTACCACAAAGTGATTGGTAGCAAATCTTACGCCAACTGGGCACTTATCCAATCCTGAGCAGTATTTTTTGGTGTTCTTGTTTGTTATTATAAATGATTTACCTTTTGTGAGTTCAAAGTGAATAAATTTTTGTATAAATTTTTTTTGACATATAAACTGTACCCTGGCATAATTTAGTTGTGGCCTAGACGATAATATGTTTGCTAATAAACAGATGAGAATTAAGTATAATATCCAGCGGCAGAATCTTGGTTAATGTTTGTGTGTAATGACCGTGTAAGTTTTTTTTTAATTTTTTCTACTTTGTATTTCAACTTTTTTATGTTTTTTTTTTGTAAATCATTCATTAATATTTCAATAATGAGAAAATCTAACGGCCAGTTAATGCAATTTATGCTAGAGTGCATTATGAGTTTTAACAAAACAAAATTGCAGAAAACAATATTCCTTAAATATCCCTTTCATTCTTTCTGTCTTTTTATTTTTTGTTGCTCCGTTCAAAATCTATGTTTACATCGGTTCATTCAGTTTATTTGTATTCCAATAAATGTATCTTATTATTAAATAACTACGTTTCTAGTCGTTAGTAAGACCACTCGATGTCTGTCACGCCCAACTTCTCCCGACTTAGCGAGTCTCTTCAGTAACAAAGCATGTTTATTGTCTGAAAACAAAGACGACAGTTCAAGGCTTAGTGACAGAGAATAGTTGACATGGATGGTATAATTAGTGTAGATGTCCCAATTTGCATATGATACTTTCAACAACTTTTGTTTTGATGATTTCTCCTAAGCTTTGCATATTATGTTATATCATGGAATGTTACTTATATTTGATATGTGAAATTGTATGCTTAGCGTTTAACTTAAATGTTCTATGTGTAGGTTTTAGTAGAGCGTATGTAATAGTTCATCACCAACCGTCGTTTTACATATTCCTGCTTTAATAGCATAGTTGTCATTAAAAACTGGATTTTCAATTTCTTCATCGATTTTTGTTTCTTAATCTCTAACCACCTAAATAATAAATGTAGACTAAAATAAGAAAGTCTTTTTCACAATGTTATAAAAAATATTATAAGAAAATTGCACCTCGGAGTACTGTAGTAGGTACATGTTTATTTATAATACGGTATTAGTTAAATTAAATTTCAAGATTATTTTAACCGCAAGCTATGTCATTGTATCCTTACGTCAAAATAAAAAAAAAAACAATGTGTTGCATTCCGGGAGTGCCGGCAGAAGTCAAAACTTGAATATTAACGTTGTGCATATTTGATATTTTGGAATAGTTAGGGAATAATTTATCAGTATGAAATTGCTATCATTTATGTGGTGAAATACAATATTCATTTATTGCGCTATCGTACACAAACATGACAACACGAACATTCTCGCAAGCGCCTT
>NJDC01001512.1:131744-165822 GCA_002245475.1 Calephelis virginiensis
GTTAGTCATTAAAAAAAAAAAAAAAAGTACATGTTTATTTATAATACGGTATTAGTTAAATTAAATTTTAAGATTATTTTGATCGCAAGCAATGTCATTGTATCCTTACGTCAAAATAAAAAAAAAAACAATGTGTTGCACTCCGGGAGTGCCGGCAGAAGTTAAAACTTGAATATTAACGTTGTGCATTTTTGATATCTTGGAATAGTTAGGGAATAATTTATCAGTATGAAAGTGCTATCATTTAAGTGGTGGAATACAATATTCATTTAGTGCGCTATCGTACACAAACATGACAACACGAACATTCTCGCAAGCGCTCTGCGCCGTCTTACGAATTTTCGATCTGACGATCTGACGCAAGTTGAGAAGTTTTTACCTATTCCAAAAAAGTGCACATCGCCGCTAAAGAAGTTTTCACTTCAAAAACTGAATTCATTTACAGTAAATAAACAAATTTCAATTAAGCTGTAATGTGTATTACATTAGTTAACAGTTCCTTTTAATGTGAGGTTTTATTCATCTCTGATTCAACTGCAACGGTACAGATAATTTGACGTAATGCCACATCTATTATTAATACATCGACAGAGCTAGCATGCCAATTATCAAGCTAACGTTGTATAAGCACGCTAACGTTCGAGTCAATTTCGTGTCTTGGGAACTACTCCGGGTTCTCTAAGTTTATGAGTGCGCAAGGCCGTTTATCTATGCACACTGCTTCCTCCATTGCACGTTTTGTTTGATCATATTTATCGTGTTTCGCTCTAAGTCTCATTACTTTAGGGGATAGTCTAGTTAGAATAGGTCAATAAGTAAAAATAATTCAGTTGTAATTAGTTATCTGAATAGTTCTAGCAACGTTATCCGTACTTTTGTTATACATTGACATTCTGAAGAGAGATTTATGTTTTTGGATGTTTAACGAATAAAGTCAAAAATTACAGGATCGATTAAAATAAATATCAAATAAATATGCCTAGAGAAACTACAGAAATTGATTGATAATTGAATTTCAAAGTAAGCAAATTATATGCTTGTGTCATAGTTGAAACACTGAAGTAACTGAATATGTTATGTGCAAGTTATTACAATACTGTTATGAGAAAGTGCGTTTGTTTGTTAGGTTTCCTCTTTCCCATCACAATAGAGAAATGTTTTGGTATATTTTTTATTCCGATATCTAAGAGGCTTTAAGCGGGAGAGCTGACTAACCTTAAAACCCGGTTGTAATCACGGGCAACATACAGTAGTTTTAATTTATGTTTGAGCAAAACTTTTTCTAATTTTCGATGGTTATTGACTGGTATCTTAGCCCAAATTCTCGAAGCGCACAAATACCTCTTGTATGGTCCCATGTGAAACAATTTTTTTGGAGCATGTTCATCAATACTGTCCAACGGCCATTGTTAACAATGTATCTTAATCTAATGGATTTCAATCAATCTAAATAGCTGCGTATCCGCCGGCCTATCCTATACCTCATTCCCATATTTATCCTGTGCACAGATATATTATTGGCAAGCGATAACATAAAAATGGATTAAAATATCAATCCTGGACAGAGAGTTTTGGATTGAGATTGATTATTAATGTTGGCCGTAAGTGAAGTTGTTTAAAAATTTGCTGACGTATTAAGCAAAAAAAATCGTATTTGACTTCTTGAGGTCGCGGGTTTGTTTCCCGGGTCGGAAAAGATATAGAAATTGTGTATTTTAAATCTTTTAACAAAAATTACGTGGCTTGGGATTGTATGTGTGCATGGTTGGAGATAAGCTTGCCAGCTATCACAATGTTGAAGTTAGTGTCTTCGGCTAGTCGTGGGTGCCCTAGTTGTACCTCTTTGGGGATATGGGCGTGAAGGTATATTAAGCAGTGTACGTGTTATTACCAGGTGATCTTCTAAAATACCTTTATTCCATATTGCAACTTCTCAAAAATATATATCCCGATATTGCGTGTATATTGTCACTGTTAATGTGTTATTGTTTCCTGTTTACACAAAACTGTGTTATCAGCTGACCGAGCTGATATTCGTAGTAATGTAATGACCGGAATTCTCTTTATTGTAATAACAGTATGCTTAAAGTTTTTTTTTTAACAACAACCTTGGTAAACGGTTCTAAAATAAAATTAATTCAATATAAATCTCATTAAAAGTAGCAACTGATTTTTTTTTAAAAATTAATTATTTTTGCAGTCACAAAAACATATTTATTTGTATAATTCTTTCTTACTCGAACACATATCAGCACATAAATATTTGTGATAGCAATATGTTGCTTAAAATTTGCTCTCCACAAAAATAGTGTGCTCGACACTCCTCTTGTTTTTGAGAGCTTTATTGAACATAGTGTTTTATAAAAGAAAAAATATCTTAAGATCAATTTATTCTTTTCCACTAAGCTTTAAATATTTCTGTAGTATGTGACCTTAAGGAATTAACTTAAGCGACTAAAAACGTTCATTTTTGTTACTGATCTGGAACTTTTAGTCACAAATAAAGGTTAATCGCTTTATTATTTTGTGGTTTTTGTTTTATCGCGACATGATATCTGAAACAATATTTTCTCCAAAATACCATTTGCTTTACAGTCATCTTAAGAGAGTTTTGTTCAACGTTTTAATGTATCAGTAATATGATTACTGAAATTCTCGTTTCACCAAAATGCTTCCGCTACACAGTCCTCTTAAGAGAGCTTTATTCAACGTAGTGTCTCATTAAAGACGACGTATCCAGAGCGCTACATTTTAGTATCTAATCTAAACGTCGCGAGTAACTGATAACGTTTTGTAGCACTCGCGCTTTGAATAGACTTCTATGATATCTCCCATCTGTTAATAAATTTGCCGATAGCTCCTAATAGCTACTACCATTGAGCCTGGTTTGACTAATGTGCTATTCATAATGATAGGTTACGTTTTAAGGTTCTAAGCTTAATGATGAAAATTTACATTTGTATATTTTTGTTTCTTTTGGGATGTGCGTTGTCTTTAAAAATGTATTTATTTATTCAATTTATAGACAAGACATCATCATGAGGTTATTTGAAGTCGCTGTAGACATTGGGCCAAGACTTAGGCTAAATATGCCAAGAGGCATTCTTAGCAGGACACAGCGATTAAAGGATCTTTGGTAGCAAAAAAATTGGTCCAACGTGTAAAGACCTGTTATGTAATATGTCGATAAATGACCATAATATAAATGTGTAAACAGCAACTACTGCTGATTATACTGGTCCAGTAACTTGGCGTAATAACAAGGGCCAATGAGTACTAAGATCATAAATCGACCACTAATAAGATACTACTACCTACACCAAATTTGGTAATAATCCGTTGAGTAGTTTTTGCTTAAAAGTTGAAAAAAAAAAACAAACAAAAAACGTATAAAATTAACAACGCTTGTTTTGGGTTATATATACAATACGAATTTCTATAAACAGTATGAAGCAATCATTTCAAAATATTTCATGTACATATTTAGTTTGATTTTTATTATATGTACATGTAAAAAACTTTCACTGTTATAATAGTGTGAAACTGAGATAAAATCAGAACTGTTTCCGAAAGCTCCAGCTCAATTAACACGTTGTATTAACTTCCTGTGCCCAGACCACCCGTCTGTGTTTCATTTAATTAGTGCCCAAATATAATTAGTCAAGATATTAAAACGTTGCCACAAGATCCATGCTGTTAGTAATAAAAATGGCTGCTTGATTTAAAGATAGAAGTTTACCACTTGTCTTGTGTTGAGATCTACTTTTTTAATCGACTTCTACAATGGAGGAGTTCTCAATTCGACTGTATGGTGTTTTGTAATTTTGTTACGTGATTACTCGGCCAATAGCCAACCCGTATAATGGTTCTTTCTTATAGGTTATGATTTCAAAGTGTCCCGTATTATTTTTATTATGATACGACTGGCGATTTTTGAGTTATACTTAAAAGTGCATAAATTTGTTAAAAACCTCGTTATTGAACTATTTTATAAGTACGTAATGAAATAGTTGGAGTCAGTTTTTGCAATTTTACTGGGATTAACTATATGGTATATAGCTCGTTATTATAATCCGTTACTGCGCTTAACTATGTGGAAGGTATATAGCTCGTTATTTTAATCCGAAACCACTCTAATGAAAAGCCTAGATAAAATCTAATGCGGCGGCTCAGTGAGCACAGAACATATTCACTCTCGCTTTAAGCACTCCCTTTTCTACCAGCTTGTTTGCGATCTTATATCATAAAAACAAAATAAAAAAAGTAAATAATAGTACCCGAAAAATAAGTTTATCGTTGAGCTCGTAAAGCAAAGCTCAAGGCAAACTTAAAAATCATGAAAATATGAGAAAAACTTTTTACACAAAGTTGAATCAGCCAGAATATAATACAAAAGATAACATCGCTTAGCAAAAACATAAGGACAGTAGCTATCATACGACGCCGACACAACGCATGCTGTAGGACAGCATGTCACTGGCAAACTCAGATAAAGCATAACATTTTCTTTGCATTAAATGTAAGAATTACTGGATCTTACATTTTAACTTAGATCTCAACGTACACACCTTTACTCCTGGAAGTTATGTGATTCATCTCTCCTTTTTTTTAAAGGAGACAAACACGTATTAAAATTTTCTATTTCATATGTTTAAATTCATTACATATTTTATTAATCGGATTTGAGTTATCAATTACCGGAAAAAAGAAGTGCCGAAGTGGTTAAGGGCACATTTTTCATAATCAGATAAAAGTTCTTAAGTTTTCTCCGTGTTGGTCCGAGCTCCTTTCCAGAATAGACCATCTGCCTACCTGCCAGGCAGCTCGTAAAAGGCAAGCATAGGCTTACCGTCACTAACACCGTGACATCTGACTAGGTGGTAAAGTTTCGCAGCGACTCATCCGGATTGGTACCATCGACATAACGTCACGGCGTGTTCCGGTTCGGAGCGTAAGGTAGCCGGTAAACTTATTTTTGCTCGAGGTCTAACATATCAGGCTCAGGTTGACATCTCACCATTACCATCTTTGGTATCTCTAGGCGGCGCGAATTTCCCACCATCAGGAAATCCGTCTGCTTGTTTGCCTTTCAATAACATAAAAAAAAGGAAAAAAAAACTGATAAATTCTTGCAACAGAAAGACGTGTTTATGTTTGTTTACAGACTTTAGTTAGAAATAGAGAACTTTGATGTAGTGAAAATTCAAAAGGAATATAAAAATTGTATGGACTAATACGCGCGTCGATTGACAAACGTCTCTGACTTGCGAATAAACATATCTTTCTCTTTATTATAATGAATCGCATGTATAATTTAGCTCGTTAGCTCTGAACTTATTTGGTATTGATATCATTGGGCGCTTTTTATTCAACAGATTTTTCTGATTGTTCAATAACAGTTCAATCAGCAATAATACGTAAATTTACTTAATATCGACATTTAAACGATAATTTGAAAACACTATCCAATTCTGCCATGGGATATTTAAGTAAATGCTGTCTCTCAAATTATAATGTTTTAGGTAAGTGTGTAAAATCGCAGTCTCACTACGAAGATTTAGGAAAGGTGTCTCAGCATACTTATGTTATTTCTTGTCTGTTTTCCAAAAGTTGGGATTTTTATTAGTACTGATATAGACATTTTTGGGTGTTATTTTAAGAAAAACACCCCAGAAGACGAAGTAATATGGATATATCTGTTATAACCAGAGTTACCATAATATTTGTGTTAAAACGTTTGCGGTAGTCCATACAAAATGGATACTAAACAAATATTTAAATAACTTTACGACTCTCTAATAGCAACAAAACTCCAAACATTATTAAAAACATATAAACAAGTTATAATCTAAGCAAGTGCAAAGAAACTTAGTTCAAGCCAAAAGTAATAAAAACAGCTTTTAAGGCTATCACGACGTATTTTTATTACTTTTATTATTCCTCTCAAAGCCAAATATCTCAGAAAGTTACTTTTATGCTTGTTTCTCTTAAATAAGACATCTATCTGTGTGTCCCTGGGACCGTTACATTAACAAATTGTAAAGAGATAAGAAAGAATGCGTTTAGAAGCTAAACTCTGACAGAAATGCGAGGTAGTCTAATGCACGAGGATCTTTTTTAAATTATTAAATCTAATTGATTTTTTAAAATTTTATATTAGTTTTAAAACTTATGTTACAGATGGTAAAAGCTACTATCATGTTTCCCCAGTAATTCTGGAAAAATTAGGAGTCTCATTTCAGTGCCACATCATTTAGCAAAAAAATTGTGTGCATCATAAAGTACTTGTTGTATTTTGATTACATTAAAATGAAAACGACTGTTATCAGTGAAGTGCCTCGCGAGACTATTTGGTGCAAATATATAAAAACATGTAAACGTGACGTATTCATAACCTCCTCCTGTGTTAGAGTAGTTATTTTAATAACAACAATCGGTATTATTTTAATAGATTCCAACGTATATAACCTGTAAACATTTGCAAACTTTGGGGTACAATAAAATTGAACAAATTCTTATTTTAGCATTGGTGCTCATACTGTGCCTAAATTTAATAAGTCCTTTCCCTGGGGACTACCTCTTAGAAAGGAATAATTTTGATGTAGACTCTACAAACTACTACAACAAAATTAATCCTTTCTCAACAGAACTGCATCGTTAATATTTGCTTATAATATAATATATACTGTTTCATACAAACTTAACAATTGCTCAAAAATACTGTACCCTGAGGACTACGTCTCTAAAAGTAAGTGTTGAAGTTCTATTAAAGCCACCTCGCATCTAGTCATCGTTAACATTTGCATAAAACATTTTATTAGATATAAATTTAATAGAATAGGTAAATAATAAAAATACCTTACTTTGAGGACTACATCTCGAAAGAAATGCGGTACATTTACGGCATCACAAATTGGAGCTTTTAATGTCTTTATAAGTGCCGTCTAGAGCAACGCTAATGAAATAGTTCGTTTTATTGATCTACCTGCGAGTGACACAGATTTAACCTCACCTAACCAAGCATTATGTTTTTCATCACCTTCTATCTTTGTTTAACCTTACCATAGCGAATACGGAAGAATGCGATGCAATATAAGCATTAGAATAGACCGTTTCATTCGGAAAGTCAGCCCCGTCATTTGATAAGCCGATGATGTATTTTTTAGCGTTAATCCATTAGGCTGGCGTCGATATTTTTATTTAATACCCTTTTGTGAGATGGTTTCACTTTTTCGGTAGAATATTAGTGCTGTTCGTTTTTTTTAAATTTTTGTTTGCTCTATAGGAAGGTAAACAAGCAGATGGATTTCCTGATCGTAAGAAATTCACCCCGCCTAGAGACACCAAAGGTGGTAACGATACGTTGGCAACCAGAGTCCGGGACATGAGGCCTCGAGCAAAAGTAAGTTTACCGCCTACCTTATCCTACGAACCAGAACTCGTCAAAGTCAAGCACTGACGTTATGGCGGCTGGAATAGGTAAGGCAGTGGTAACTGGTACCAATCCAGGCGAGTCACTGAAAACTCTACCACTAAGTCAGATGTCACAGTGCTAACGACGGTAAGCCTACGCTCGCCTTTTGCGAGCTGCTTGGCGGGAAGGCGGATGGTATATTTTGCAAAGGAGCCCGGACCAACACGGGGAATATTTAAAAAACCAAATAAATAAATAAAAAACAAATAAAAACAATATGTTTATTAACTTAATAAATGCGAAAGTTAGCAAATGTGTTTAGATGTTTTAAGTTTATCATACTTCAAACGCCGTATTCTATTGAGATGAAATATAGCACATAGGTATCGTTTCACCCAAAAAGGGTTACATTGGTTTCCATCGCGATTGCACAGGCCTCAGTTCACACCATTATCATCTATACGCAGCGTGTTTTTATTGTTACCAAACATATTTCCACAAGTTTGCCTTACCAAAATCGAACGTAATTTATATACATACACATCGATTATTTGGATTGGGAATGTTCTAAAAATGGTCTCGTTTGACCCTGGCCACTGAGTTTTAGCTTATTCTTTTTTATAAAAATCAACATGATCCTGTACTGTCCAATTCCAAAGGCATTTCTGGGTGCCCTAGTTGTGAATCTGCCTACCCCTTCGGGGATATGGGCGTGAATGTGCTTAGCTTATTTCGTATCTCGTACAATATTTCTACATGGATATGAATAAAAAAAACCCATAAAAACGAGTTGCACTCCGGGAGTGCCATCAGAAGTGAAAACTTGGAATTGAACGTTGTGCATTTTTGATATTTTGGAATGGTTAGGTAATAATTTTGAAAGAATTGCTTCAATTATCAGTATGAAAGTACTATCATTTATGTGGTAGAATACAATATTCATTTATTGCGCTATCGTACACAAACATGACAAAACGAACATTCGCGCAAGCGCCCTGCGCCGTCTAAACGAAACATCAGATGCAGGCATATATTTTCGCCGCGCCGTAAAAAGAGAGGGGGATACTTCATCTCCTATGCCACGCCAGCTGTTTACTTTCCATCCGTCTTACGAATTTTCGATCAAGTCACGTGTCCTTTTCACTTCCACGTTTTCACTTCAAAAAAAACTCCGCATAAAAACTTTTAAAGAAGCAATCGTTACAGCCCGCTTAATATGATCGAAGTAATTTAATATTTCATACGATACAATCAGCTGGTAATATATTTCCATAATTTCATCACAATTTATTCTGGGACCAACAAGCTGTCGCCACCCGCATTCCAGACAATTGACGCAATCATCGCAATGAGATTTTGGGGTGTGTAAAACAGGATAATTGCATTGGCCGCAACCAAATTATTGACGCTAGAAACTGTTCAATGGTAGCGCCATTTCCTGCGGGCTTCAATTTTAATCGTTTCAATCTTGTTTACTTTGGGTACAATCTAAGCTCGCAAATTGTTTACTTGGTGGTAGAGTTTCGAAGTGACTCGTCCGGATTCATACCACCGCCTTACCTATTGCAGCTGCTATTACGTTAGCGCTTGACGTGTTCCGGTTCTGAGGGTAAGGTCGCTGGTAAACTTTCTTTTGCTGAGTGAAAGCCTAACATCCCGGTTTCAGGTTG
Source organism: Calephelis virginiensis (assembly GCA_002245475.1). NCBI lineage: Eukaryota > Metazoa > Arthropoda > Insecta > Lepidoptera > Riodinidae > Calephelis > Calephelis virginiensis. The sequence goes on from NJDC01001512.1 coordinate 140,829, forward strand.
GCAATGCACCATTATCAACTTTGTTGTCTAAGCGGCGGGAATTTTTTACCATCAGGAAATCCGTCTGCTTGTTTGCCTTTTCGTATCATAAAAAATGTTAACTTACCGCAAACAAATACTTTTTTATAGAAACCGTTCGTTCTTCCAAATTTTGTTCCTCTTCAAAAAGGTGACCGCTTGGGTATCTGAGTTATCCTAGTTCCAAATTCTCAACAAATTGTTACTACTTTAAGTTTAGATATACAGATGACGTATATTATCAATATACAAGTAAGGACTATTCAATTATTTTATTAAAATGCAATAATTACCAATTATAATGAAAAAAATTAATAAAGTATCTTCTCGCCCATATCCCCGTACAGGTAGGCGGAGGCACAGCCACTACCAGCCGAAGACACTAAGTCATACAACGTGATAGATGGCAAGCCTATCGCAAACCGGGAACATAACCATTCCCGGGCAACAGTATTTATATTACAAACGGGGATTGAACCCGGAGCCTCAAGAAGTCAAGTCCGACGCTGGACAGCTAGACCGCATAGGCGATACTTACTACTTTCCTAATAATTCAATACCCAGTACCTAACTAAAACATTATATTATATCACACGCCTAATAAAACTGACGGACGCGAAGTTATGGGCAATCTGCGGGTCGATTTCGCACATGGTCAAGAATTTGTGTTAGGAGCATACGAAATATAAGTATCTTCACGCCCATTTATCGGAAGGAGTAAGCAGAAGCACGCAGAAGCACAAACAGGGCACCCACGACTAGCCGAAGACACTAAGTCCTACAATGTGATAAGTGGCCAGGCTATCGCCAACCGGGCACATGTCCAATCCTGGGTAACGTTATTTTTATTAGAAAATTTAAAAATACACATTTTCTTCTTTTTTTGCTGCCTAACCCGAGGATCGAACCCGAGACCTCAAGAAGTCAAGTCCGACATCGGACCGCTAGACCACAAATATTTTCATCTATATATTTGTGTATTTATTATTAACTGTTAAGGTATCTATTTAAGTATTTAATATGTATTAATAACATTGACAAATACCCATAACATAATCATATGACTGACTTATTTTGGGGTTACATGACTTTAAGTAAAAGAAAGACATTTTTATTAATTTGAACTTCATACATGGACTGTTTGGATACGACGATGATACCAAAAGTGCATTACAATAAAGTATACTATAATAAACCTATAAGGCATTCTCGTTTAATTATAACGCGAATATTAGCTTGTCAGAAATCTTCCATGTTTGTGTTGCTAACAGCGAATATCAGCCAGGAACTAATATTTCATTAGCACGAGAACATGTTTTAATTAGTTCCATACACGAGGTTCTACCTTCAGACGAGAGTAAAGCAATCAGAAGTCTTAAAATATTTATAAGCAACAGCTATTTAGAAACAGTAGCTGTAACGATATATTTACCAACCAAGAGTAAGCTGCGCAAAGGAGACATGGAACTGTTTACGAGAGTAGATAAACTTTGTGAATTTAGTTAATACGTGGGCCAACACGGTGTTTGACAACTAGGGTATCTAATAAAAGTATTTTACATACATACATATCTTCACGCCAAGTCCCTTACGGGGTAGGCAGAGAGTATCGAGTGCCAGACCTCACGATCCTGACAAACCTGTCTTGCTTCCTTCACATTCATAACCCTTTTCATACAAACACGCCGGTTTCGGAGACTCTAAATACCACCCTCGGATAATATCCGATTGATCTGATCGTGAAATGTCAGCCTTGGTCTCCCCGGGTACCTCCATCCATCCACATTCGCATTGTATATCTGCTTTGTCAATCTTTCATCTGTCATTCTTTCCACATGACCGAACCAGCGGAGCATGCCCTTTCGCATTTTAACACCAACACTTTCTTTCAATCCCACTCCTTCTCGGATCTCACTATTACGAATGCGCTCAGCGAGCGTTACACCACAGATTTTCCGTAGTGCTCTCATTTCGACCTTACCGACCGACCGATTTATTTTATGTAAAGATTTTGCGTTAACTCTTCCTAGCATAATGAGATAAAACTTAACATAAAATTTGGTATAAGCTTAAAAAACATTTCGTATTAAAGTTTAGCTTGTATCTCCTATGACATAAGGATCTAATTTATTTTATTAAGAAATTATGTGATATATGTTAATATTAATTATTTATTCTCATATATTTTATTTATTTACATATAAAATACAATTCAATTATTTTCATAATAAACACTGACTATACGCAAACAATAGCACTTCAATGGTAGCAAAACACTGTAATCGGTAGGTATATATGTTTACCTTTACTTGGCTAATAGAATTTAAAAGTCGGTCATTAAGATATGGCATAATTTACTTTTTATTTTTATACTTAGCATTTCTGTGGTGTAGTGGTTAGGATATTGGACCTGACTTTATGAAGTCCCTGGTTCGATCCCCGGATCAGGCAAAAAAAATATCATTTTTCTAATAAAAACAATGTTGACCGTGATGCCGGCTATCCGGCCTATGCCGGATAGCCGGCTGACGAAAGGTTATATCACATTGTGGGACTTTGGCTGGTCGTGGATGCCCTGGTTGTACCTTTGCCTACCTCTTTGGGATACGGGTGTGAAGATACTTTTTTTCTACTAAGCATAACCCATACATTAACAACGGCAGATTTTAAAAATAAATCTAAGTTGTATTTTATTTGTAAAATTTATTATTTACTAGTATTCCATCTTATCTCCACACGGATGTACAAACTTTAAATCTGTGTTATTATAAATTTAATCTTCTTGAATCACTCTATATCTATCAAAAAAACCGCATCAAAATCCGTGGCGTAGTTTTAAGGATCTAAGCATATTATACATATGTAGACAAACAACAGAAAGTTTATACCAAGTATGTAGTACTAATATCGTTTTCTTCCTATCAAACAAAGAATGGATTCACGCATTTGAAATGTTGAGGTGGGTGATGGGTCAGCACGTACGTGAGAATCCTCTTGTGATAAAATGGTAAATTTAGCTAATATTTGAGAGTAAGCACAAAAGAAGCGTTATTGTCCCAGAAATATACTCGTATTACTATGTATAATAATGCAAGTTAGAGTTTTTTAAGATAACATATAAACGGGATTTACAACGTATACTCGTAGTCTGTGGTCTAGCGGTCCGGCGTCGGATTAGACTTCTTGAGGTCCCGGGTTCGATCCGCGGTCAGGTAACAAAAATAATTTAAAAAATATATTTTCAATTTTCTAATGAAAAATAACGTTGCCTGGGATTGGATAAGTGCCCGGTTGGGAATAGACTTGTGGGACTTAGTGTCTTCGGCTAGTCGTGACTCGTGGTTGCCCTGGTTGTACCTCTGCCTTCGATTTCGGGGATAAGGGCGTGAAGATACTTTGGTTTTGTTTATATATTGGTAGCAACCGTTTAATCTCGACTTCATCGGCATTGAATACATTTCCAGACAAACTTTAATCCTCCATTGAAGTCTTTGGGGGTTTTGCCACCGTTAAGTTCTAGCGGTCCGGTGCTGGACTTCATAAGGTCCGGTTCGATCTCTATGTCGGCTAACAAAGAAAATGTGTTTTTTTCAATTTTTTTATAAATCACCTATCAAATTGCAGAACTTAATGTCTACGGCTAGCTTTGGGTACCTCTGCCTTTTGGGAAAAAATACTGTAATACTCGTATTTGTATCATAGAGTAGCTTTTTCCAATATTTTTTAATTTTTTAGTCACTAAAATTAATTGTGTGCCTAAATTTCCAATTATGTTTTAATATATCTTCACGCCAAGTCCCTTACGGGGTAGGCAGAGAGTATCGAGTGCCAGACCTCACGATCCTGACAAACCTGTCTTGCTTCCTTCACATTCATAACCCTTTTCATACAAACCTTTAATGAAACCACTGATTTTAATGTCTATCAGAAATCCTGATTCCAATAAATTGATATTATTGAATCTAAAAATTTAACATACAATAAAATTATCATAAAACTAAACCTGTACATGAAATATTTTTTAAAAACAATTTTGGTAACTTAGGTGTACATAACCTAAACCAAGCAAATGTTTTGTTAATATGTTTTTTCACTTTTCAGGCAAAAACTGACCGGAGTTTTACGAAATTTTGTGTAGTAATAACATACGATCTAGGCCAACATTTGGGATACTATTTATTACGGGAAAATCGTTTTCCCAATACCAAGGACCAATACTAAATACGGAAAGTCCATTCAACGTGTGTGCATGGTCGCTGGCATCAGCTAGTAAACTTTAATTTCCATGTGCCATTATAGACAGATAATCGTAGCTTTCTTAGAAACACAAATCTCGTTTAAATATTTGGCGATGAAAATTAATACTATTATTACGTTCCTTGTGTATATATTCGCCCAGGAGTAAAGGAAATAGCAATATGTTTGTACGATCACCTGTTTCAACAAAGTTCCATCCCTATGTTCAAGATTCTCTAGATTTATTTACAGAAACAAGGCGTAATCTCGTCCACGTGGGCGAAGACATATTTGTTGAAAACATAAAAGGAAGTTCTTGTGTATTTCTGTTTGAAATATCTTTGATAAAGTCAAGTTGAGCGTCCGTATTCCCGGATAAGGGAAAATATGTTAATTTAGGAGTTCCGAGAGATTCGATATGACCCACTAAGTGATTGGGTTCTGATGCGGGACCGTGTTTTGAATTTGATGCCGGTGCACAATCTAAAGATTGGGCCAATGTTTACAAATTGCTTAGGAAAATCAACAAATCGAGTACTTTCTTCACAGCTTCTCCTCTCAAAGAATTTAAAAAAGGGAGATAATTTTTGTGTTTTTGGTTTTTGGTATTAGTTTGGCACATTTTGTACACTTTTATTTTTGGAGCTTAGTGAAATAAAAAAAAAGTATTTTCACGCCCATATCCCCGAAGAGGTAGGCAGATGTAAAGGCACCCACGACTAGCCGAAGACACTAAGTCCCACAATGTGATAGGTGACAAACCTATCGCCAACCGGGCACATTTCCAATCCCGACCAACATTTTTTTTATTAGAAAATTGGAAAAATACAATTTTCTTTTTGTTGGCCGACCCGGGATTCGAATCCGGGACCTCATGCAGTCAAGTGCAACACCCGGACCGCTAGACCACAGAGGCGAGGTGAAATTAAATTTTTGAATTATCGTAGAATATATTAGAGTTACGATAGCGTTAAGTTTTCGTTTTATTAAAACTTTATGATGAGCTATTACTGGCCTACGTTATGACATATCTATATATAAAAAAGAAATTAGTTACTCTATTTATAAGTTAGAACGGCTGAACTGATGTGATTGAAAATTGATGCGGAGGTAGATTTGAACTAGGAAAAGGATATAGGCTAACGTTTTATATTGTTTGACTGCAAGGAAACTAGAAAAAGTAACATTTTAATTTTTCCCATACAAATTGAACGGGTGAATAGTATTTACATTTAAACAGCTAGGGATAAATATAAAAACTGGCCTGGAGTTATAGATGTAATACAATTTAAAATTGAAAAACCCCCTACACAAGAACTTAATTTACATTTAAAAAGTAAAAGAATCGGTTAGGGGAGACTAACTTTCTTTCTTTCACCTCACAACTTTTAAACGGCTCAACCGATTTTCATCAAACATGTCTAAGAACACTCGCACAAAGTTACCTTTCATACAAAAAAACTAATTTGAAATCACTGAATCCGTTCGGGAGTTATGATGCCATAGACAGACAGACACATAGTGAGGTAGACACGTTAAACTTTTTTGCGTCGGGGGTTAAAACATAAGTTCGTCTTGCATTTGGTTATGTGCGCTACGAGTAGTAATGTGTTAAACCGGGGTTGATCATAGCGTGTCGCTTCGTAACACAGTCTCAATTATTTTATTTTAACTGTACGAAAACAGTCGACTGCATCTGAAATAAAATAAACAGTGTTCCTTATTATAATATTCTTGTAACTATTTTTTAAAATACTCATGAAGTTTTAAAAAGGCAAAAGCTAGTTGACAGAGGTTAAGCAAAAAAATTTAATAACGAGTTTTGTAAAAAAATAATTTTAAGAACTAAATGTTGACGCTGAAAAGTATAATTATATCATAACTAATATATTTGATATAACAAGGTACGTTCTAAAATTATAACACTAAAATAATATCCAAATATATGCAAAGTTAAGATGCAAAATATTGCCGAAATAAACGCCTTTCCTCGCAATATGGCGCCGCCCGATTTCCATCTTTTATGAAATATTACGGATTACGTAGAAAACCTTTTTAAGAAATCTAATTTTAATTAAAAAATATGAAACCTTTATTAATTCTTGGGGCGAATGATGTACAAATTAAACGTTTTAGCTTGGTCAAATATATTTTGAAAGCCTAATTTTATTTTAGACTTTTTAGTGCCAGACAGCCTTTTATTTGACTACTTGATTTTATCCGCGGTTACGCACATGTAAAAAGAAAGTATATTCACGCCCATATCCCCGAAGAGGTTGGCAGAGACGCAACCAACCCACGACTAGCCGAAGACACTCGGTCCCATAATGTGATAGGTTGTAAGCCTATCGCCAACCGGGCACATATCCAATCCCGAGCATCATTTTTTAATGAGAAAATTAGAAATAACACATTTTCTTTTTTGTTGCCCAACCCGGGATTCGAAACCGGCCCCTCATAACGTCAAGTCTAACATTTGGACCGCTAGACCACAGAGGAGACACACATGTATCCAGGTTATTAAGCTTTTTCGAGGTAGCTCGTTGAGATATCGAGCCTTTGTCACACTCGTGTTTCCTAAGGGTACTATTCCGAATCGAGCTACTAACTGCAACTGCAGACAGCACGTGCAGCGCTGCACTACTGGTTCGCATACACTTATATGAATTAACTTTCAAATGCCGCGATAGCAGCATAAACAGCTTCAGTTCAGTTTTATGCAGTCGTTGCACGAGCTGTCAGCAGTTGCGGTGGCCAGCTGGATTTGAAATAGCACCTTAATTATCTTCACACATAAAAATATACCATAGCTTCACTGTGAGATGTAAAAAGAATTATTTTTTTTTAATTTTTAATTTTTAGTAATGAAAATAAAAAAAAATTAGTAATTTAATGTTAAAGCGGCAACGGAAATACATCATTTGTGAAAATTTCAGCTTTCTAGCTATCACGGGTTATGACATACAGCCTGGAAATAGACAGACAGACAGCGGAGGCTTAGTAATAGGGTTTACGTTTTTACCCTTTGGGTACGGAACTCTATAAATGATATGAGTTGACATGTCCGGACTCATTTGACATGTCTAAAATATTCCATAACCTTAATTTTTATTATAAAAATATATTTCATTATAAAAAAATATCATGCACTTAAAATAGGTTTAGTTGGTATCCACCAGAATTACCACTAATATGTACATACTTTATAATAAAAATAAAATTTGTGTTTTAGAGTGTAGTGCAGCAGCTCGTCCAGGTTTGTACTGTCTTCCTACTACCTCACCTTTAATATTTGCAATTTTGTAGTCCAGGTCCCAGGTTGATCGTCATCCTATAGGTGGTTCCTTACCCGGATACGTAGCTGCATAGCACTCTTCTACAAGGAGTGGTCTTATTGGTAATGACAAATTATCTCCTATTACTAGCCAAGACAGAGGCTCCATTCTAAACATGGAAATCACACTAACATTGGGCAAGTATGACGTTATTACTCGTTTTTTTATGATATTGGAAGGCAAACAAGCGGATTTCCTGATGGTAAGAAATTCTCGCCGCCTAAAGACACCAAAATAATAAAGATCTAGATGACTTTTTGATTAATGTAAGCGATGATTCTAAATGTATAATAAATTTATCACACAAGTCTCTATTAATTTTAACTTTAATTGACTTAAAACAGCTCAATTCCAAACTGCCCCGGGTGTTATTTTATTGGCTGGGGTTCAATTCTGTTCAATTCTAAAATTATTAGAATTGGAATTTATCGGGTGTCATCGGCGACGTGATTTAAGGTCTCGCTCTGAGCAAAACCTTTATTTAGATCAAACAATCGAATCGGCTTCGTCCTTATCTTATTAATTTGTGATTTCATTTCTCTTATCCCTGGGAAAAGGGTTTGAGTTATATTTTTAGATCAAATTGTGATATATTGTGAATATGTACCTACATCCGTCTACATTCATATTGCATATCTACATTGTCATTCCTTCTACATATCCGAACCAGCGGAGCTTGCTTTTTCTCATTTTATCACCAACACTTGTTACAAATGACCGCATTCATAACCATGGATCTCATGGTTATGAATGCGGTCAGCGAGCGTAACACCACAGATTTTCCGTAGCGCTGAATTTCGACCGCATTTATCCTACTCTCGTGCTTTTTCTGATATACCCAATTCTCGCTTCAGTATAATAAGGTTGGGATAAGTTCAGAATTATTTAACATACATTTATAAACCTTATAACACATTTACTTAAATAAGTTATGAATAGAATAATATCGGGCTCCTTCGCAGAATAGACCATCTGCCTTCCTGCCAGGCAGCTTGTAAAAGTCGCCTTTTATCGTCGCATAGACTTACCGTCACTTACACCGTGACATCTGACTAGGTGGTAGAGTTTCGTACCGACCCACCCGGATTGGTACCACCGCCTTAGCTATTTCTGCCGTCATAACGTGTTCCGGTTTGGAGAGTCAGGTAGCCGGTAAATTTACTTTTGCTCGCTTACTTAGGTTAGCAACGCACAAATACCACCTTTGGTATCTCTAGACGGCGTGAATTTCTTACCATCAGGAAATCCGTTTGTTTGTTTGCCTTCCAATATCATAAAAAAAACCATATCCACAAAGAGGTAGGCAGAGGCAAAACCAGGGTACCCACGAGCCGAAGACACTAGGCCCAATAATGTGATATGCAGCAAGCCTGTCGCCAATTGGGCACATGTCCAATCCCGGGCAACATTATTTTTATTAGAAAATTGAAAATACTCAATATTCTAGCTTTTTAGTCACCCGGAATCGAACCTGGGACCTCAAGAAGTCAAGTCCGCTAGACCACCGAGATGATTTTTCTAGTAAAAGTTGTGAAAATCTAAGTAAAAAAGTAAGTATCTTCACGCCCATATCCCCGAAGAGGTAGGCAGAGGCACAACCAGGGCACCCACGACTAGCCGAAGATACTAAGTCCCACAATGTGATAGGTGGCAAGCCTATCGACAACCGGGCACATTTCCAATCCCAACCAACATTTTTTTAAATTAGAAGATTGGAAAAATCCAACTTTCTTTTTGTTGGTAGACCTGGGATTCGAACCCGGGACCTCATGCAGTCTAGTCCAACACCCGGACCGCTAGACCTCACAGGCGACAAAAGATCTGATTGATAAAATTCTCTTGGTTGCTCTAAATCTACGGAATCAAATCGCTATCTTTCAAAATGACAAATGTCACGAGCAGTCCCTTATTTATAGTCCGCGTTCCCGGTAAAATTAACTCAATTGGAATAACGAAAGACGGCGTATTAATCACTGCCCTTGTAACAAATTGTCGGTATGTGCTTTACTGTCTTGGTCTTTGGTTTAATGCCATTTGTTATGGTTTCCGGCATTGATCGAAGGGCCATTGCTGACTTCATTTTAATTAAATTTTATTGACCTACTAGCTGCTACCTGCGGCTTCGCCCGCGTTTTCACAGAAACCCGGTGTGCGATCGGGATTAAAAATAGCCTATATGTTAATCCGGGTCACAATCTATATTTTTTCCAAATTTCAGACAAATCCGTTCAGCCATTCGAGCGTGAAAGAGTAACAAACATCCATACATCCATACTTACAAACTTTCGCATTTATAATATTAATAGGATTAGAGAAATGCAAGTGCTACGGAAAATCTGTAGCATAAAGCTCGCTGACCACATTATCAACTATGAGATCCGAGAAAGAGTGGGATTAAAAGAAGTTGGTGGAGGAAAGTGAGAAATTGCATTCTAAGTTGCTTCAATTATGTGGGAAGAATTACAGATAAAAATTAACAAAGCAGATATGCAATATGATTGTGGTAGCTACCCAAGGAGACCCAGAGGGACATTCCACGTTCAAATTGATCGGGATTTATACGAGGGTCAAGAATCTCCAAGTTTGTATAAAAAGGTTAACTCATGTGGAGGAAGCCAGGCATATCTGTCTTCCAGCCTACCTTGTGAGAGGCTTGGCGTGAAGATATGTGTGAATGAGTTAATAAGATGTCCTTGCAATTATATTCAAAACAAAAATAAAACCTTCGGACAACAAACTAGTCATCGACATATCCATGGCTTATTTTATTGGTATTTTAATTATTTTATTTATACTCGTAGTATAGAAGAGCATCTAAGGCAGAAAAATCACCCAGAAGTAGACGCAGAAGAAAAAAATAAGCCAGGAGCAGAAGAGCCATTTAACCTTTTTCTGGTGCAAAGAAATTTTATATGACAGACTTGTACATAATGTTTATCTTCCTAAACGTAAAATTGACTATCCATAATATTCATTATGTTTTTTTACTAATTTGAAACAAATACGGTCGAATCTTTTTATGCAATGTCAGCCAACAAGCACATGGCATTACTGTGGACACCATAGAAGTTACAGTCGTTGCTGTCCTTTGGTCTATGAATAAATCTTTCCGTTATTAGGGTGGGGACCAAATTTAGGTGAATGATCTTAGGTATTTTTAGGTTAGAATAGAAAAAAACTAATCTCACAGTCTTTTTGTTCTAACAGGATCAAAACACCATGTAGTGGAAGTTCGTAGAATCTATAAGACAACCTTAAAGATTGCGAATGAGTTTGGCACCATCGAGAGATAATATGGTAGCAGTTTCTTTCGTTATTATTGAATTTCATGTTTATATTAATGTGGATGGATGTAGGTACATCCATCCCGGGGAGACCAAGGCTGACATTTCACGATCAGATCAATCGGATATTATCCGAGGACGGTGTCAAGAGTCTCCGAAACCGGCGTGTTTGTATGAAAAGGGTTATGAATGTGAAGGAAGCAAGACAGGTTTGTCAGGATCGTGAGGTCTGGCACTCGATACTCTCTGCCTACCCCGTAAGGGACTTGGCGTGAAGATATGTATGAATGTATGTATGTATATTAGTAATTTTTTTTTATCAAAGTGCAGACATGAAATAATCATGAAGAAATTAGAGTGTAGTGTATTTCCTCGTTAGCGCCAAATTTTTTTAAATGAGCTTGTGTTAAGAAGCCACCGCTTTACTTAAGACCCTGACATGACTTTCTAAGACGGCTTATGACTAATTCTGAATAAATTAAACCCGTTTTTTTAATTTGGGTTACTTGATGCTAATTTCAACTTTACTAATGAAAATGCTAACGCTAGTGCCAAAAACTAAAGAAAGATTGTGAATTAATACATTTGTGAAAAACATAACCTTCGTTTGCAGTTTAGTGAAATAGACCGTTCATAGTAAGGTCAAGTACATAATTTATTTTTATAAGGTTTCTTAAACGCTAAAAGTATTTTATCGTTAATAGTTACTTCTCACTTAAATATCCATACGACCAGCGATAAATATAAAAGTTGTAGCCTTCAGGAGCCTTAACCCTTCGCTTACGGCTTGCCACAAGCGGATTACCGTCATTACTCATTCCTACCGTCTAGAACACCGCAGGGTTAAACTCAAGGTTTTCGTTTTTTTTTGGATTGTGCATGTATCTTAAATTACTACTTTATGGTATGTAATACGAGATACATTTTATGTATAATATAAAGATTTTATGTACATTGTACATGTACAATATGTATATGTATGGGTCTAGCGGTCCTAGGTAGGCCTTAAATCCATGAGGTCCCAGCTTCGATCCCCTGGTCAGGCAACGAAAATCAATTTTCTGTTTCGTAATGAAAGCAATTTTGCCCTGGATTAGATATGTGCAAGGTTGGCGGTAGACTAGCCAACTATCACATTATGAAACTTAGTGTCTTTGGCTAGTCGTGAGTGCTTTGGTTTACTCTGCTTACTTCTTAGGGGATATGGGCGTAAAGATACTTTTTTCACATGTAGTGTTTGAGAATGTTAAAACTATTCTTTGGGGATATATAAGAACTCTCGTTTTTTTCAGGAATATGGCAAAATTTCATTTTCTACGTTCACAAGAATTGGTGTAGTTTACTTATTTTATAATATTCCATAAGTTCACCAACTATCCAGTCCCTTAAGTACTTGAAAAACAACCACTAACAATATGGGTAAGACTAGTTGTTTTCCACAACTTCGTACTCGTGTTAAAGTGACTTTTCGTTGGAAACGAAAGATTTTTCTGCAGTAAAATGTATATTTAACATTGACCTGGGCTGTAAGCTACTACTACACAAGATTTAATAAAAATCCTTACAATAGCTTTTACGTTAAAGTGAACCTGAGACACGTCGACAAAAGGTTAATAATCCTGGTTTTGGAGTCTGCATCATCTAATATGTAACAATCGTTATTTTTTAATAAAAGTTTATATTCAAATTTGGTGTTATTACTTTTTTTATTTCAAATCGTGGTAGTTCTAATTAAAGCAAGTGTTTGCAGGGTCATCTAGTTTGACTGAAGTTTTACCGTCATCAGGAACCGTTAAGAAACTTATTTCATTAATATTCGACCTTTAATTTAGAGCCAAGTAACGTTATTAGTACATGATTAATAACATTTTTAAACATCATCAAATAATGTGAAATTAAATATTATTTGATCAACTAAAAGGTTACCTATTTTTAAAACATTTATTATTCATAAAAGTGTGATTCCAAATCATTTTAGTAACATACAGGTAAATAGTTTTATTATTACCGTCCTGGCCTTGACTCAGAATCAAATCAAGTAAAGAGCTCAAACATCCAATCGATCTATAAGTGTTCTATTTCAATTTTATTAGCATTTCGACGGTAGCTTTAGATAGGAAACACACGGACCGATTTCCAAACGTGCCCGCCGCGTTTGAAGACCTTTTCTTTCAAAACAAGTTTGAATCATATTAGAAATTTCATAGCATAAAATACTTTATCAAGCAAAATTTTAACGGATACTACTTGATACACAATATATACATCTTCACAAAGGTTGACAAATTTTACCAATGTATATGAAACTAAATATTTCGAAAAGCAACGTTGATGAATAACTTATAGTAAATTAAACTTTGTATATAAATTTAAAAAGAAGAATGTTATTGTTTTTAGCATAACGTTAAAACTCTCGTGTGTTGCTTTCATAATTGTTTTTGAATTTGATAATAAAATAGCTCTTTGTGCAGAAGCTACGGCCCGCGAGCAAAAATCGCCCCATGAGTTGTCACTCATAGCTACTGAATATATGAAATAGTGTTACATTATTTGTTGCTGAGTAACCTACAAAGATTTTATTTGTGTACCACCCACACATTTCAGTTGGGACAGTCAGCTTAAAAAGTGATTTGTCATCATAAAAATGTTAAAGGCTGAAATAGCCGAAAAATTTTGTATGATTTATTTGGTGACACGGGTATTTCATTTAAAATATGAACCGCATGTACTAGTTTGCTTACTAAAGCGTATAACGCTGTTATACTAAATTTCATATGAATTAAAAAAAACTATAAAATAACACCAGGGCAGATTCAAAATAAAACTGAATAGGTATGCGTTTAGGTTATGTTTTTGTCTCATGTCTATTTACATATTTAGGAGGCACTTTAGTAACTTGGCCTGAATTTGAAATCCACCAGTATGCAGTGCATGTAGGTATTACCTTTCTTTTCGTTATGGGATAAAACAAAGAACAGGCAACCAACTTTCCTTGTCATAAGAAACAACCGTCTATAAACACCATAGCATAGATGTTTTAGATGACTGTACTGTTATAAATGTCTTTTGAACAAATTACTTAAATTGATCTAACCCCTTGTGTTATGGGTGTTAGACAACAAGACTACTACATAGTGTGATGATTTTAAATATTTTTGTGAATATTCTTAATAATAATTGTTAATGATTCGAGGATTTTTAAATACTTGGTGTGGCAATACTGTCATGCCAACGATGCGACGCGGACGGTTGGAAACTAAGTTTAAAGAATCACTCTATTCATTACTTTCAACGAGACAAGTTGTGATCTTGTAGGCAATTGGCATTAAATATGTAATTTGGAGTAGTACCAGTTTTACTTAAAAAGACTGTTACAGTAGTTTAGTATGAGTTTAGCCCCTTAAATGTAACCGTTACAATAGTATTACTTTGGTAGATACTTAAATAGATTTAATAAACACCCTGACCCGGAAATACAGATAACTAAATGTTCACCAAAATCTCTGCCCCGTTGGGAATCGAATCCGTTGGTTGGTGGTGTTAGGTGTATACACCAACACTTAGACTCAGGAGGCATTCCAATATGTTTCGACGGGAGTTTTAAAGCAAGATTTTTTATTTTTTGGCGTGAGCGTTAGCATTTGCCATTAGTCAAGTGTAGATTTGAATCATTTTACGCGATTTAACAAAATCGAGATTCAAATACTCTAAATTAGTCATAAGTCGTTATAGAAAGACATGCCAAGTGCTACACATGCTAAGTGATAACATGTCTTCCAAGTAAACCACCCTCTGAATCGGAACATGACATGACGCTGTCGTCATAACAACAGACAGACCACCTGTGGTCCTATCATGAAATCAAATATGAATAGGTGTATATATAGCTACGCATAAAGTCATATATTTTGGCTAGTACTGAGCTCTTTCTTTTTTTAAATTATGAATGTGTTGCCAACCTTACGGTTTTTACAACTTCACCGGGGTTTGTGGGCCGAACAGAGTGTTCAGCTCGAGACATCACTACATCGGTGTGGTGTAGTGTCCTATGAGTTAGTGTTTGGGTTGGGAGGCTCGCATTTGCCGCGATTATTGGATTCGAAGGGGAAGTGATGAGTTCATTGGGCTCATGAAGCTATACAACTAATGAAGGTTACTCTTGTAACAAATAACTGATGTGATTTACAAATATTGCAGACTCTTTTTAATGTACAGGCCTCTCTTTCTAAGAGCCTTGGGATGTCAATTAACAAAGTGAAAACGAAAGATAGGCTGGTACATAAGAGAGAGAGTCAGCAAAGCTGAAAATTTATTTGTGCCCCAATGTAGATTAGCCATGGCCAAAAAAAACGTATGTTATATGTGTATAAAATATTCAATAAGCTTCCTACTGAAATAAAAATATTACCAGGGAATGCATTTAAAGCAACTTTAAATAGATGGCTTGTAAATAAGTGTTTTTATTCTATAGATGAGTATTTACAAAAATATAATTATATAAATTGAGTTTAAATGATTAGATTACAATAAATGTGAAATGTTTTTTTTTATTAATTAAATTAATATTGATGATATAGGGAAAATGAAAAATATTTTTATAAAATTATATGAAGATAAGATAATAATGAAATGGTACAATCAAATATTTCAATGATAATTATAAAATGAAATTATTGCATTTTTGCAAATTTAATATTTAAATTTAAAATTAATGAAATTTTGCACACCATATGTGGTAGAATATGTTAGGCCCTAATATATTTTGTAACAACATTTGTAACACTCATATTCTAATGCAAATAAAATATTTTGATTTTGACTATTTGGCAATGACAACAGAGCCCTTACCATGAGTTTGTACAGATTACGTCCGGTAAGTTACGTGTCGAAATCTATGACACTTTTGGTCTAAAAATGTGTTTCTCTTAGTTACAAATATAGGTGCTGTTCAAAGTTGTCATTCAAATAATTTACAGAGACGGCAGTGAGTATTGAGTACGAGCAAGGTGTATGAAAGGGACAGATGAAACGATCGCAGCGCACGCTGCGGCAGAAATGTGTAACAAAAGGGGTTAGTGAAATTTGACAATCAAACGTTATTTTAAAAATTGGTTATTATTCTGGTTTGTTTAAATCTTTATTTAGTCTCCGTAAATTAAAGTGTAGACAGTCAGTGTAAATTTTATGTCTTTCCTAAAGCAGCCTGTAAAACAGATCAAAGAATGAAACGGGAAGCTGTTGTTAAAAGCTAAAATACTTACTAAAAGTAAGTAATGTTGGACACTTAAATATTATAACATATTTATGATGATGGATAGCCATGGTATCCAAAACCTGACGACAAATATGTAACATTTTATAGGAGGCAAAAAAATCTACTTATCCAAAAAAAGGTCTGAAAGCTGTTACACAGACAAAAATCGTTTCAAGACCACTTTAAGGTTGTTTTGCTTAGTGGAAGCCCAACTATCTGCTGAAACAACAAACCGAGAATTTGCTGATATATCAATAACATGACTATGAACAGCTACTTATTCAGATATTTCGAATTATCACTAACAAAATTAATTCTGGTTTCTTAATTTGGTCGCCTCTGTGGTCCAGCGGTCCGGCGGCGGACTTGACTTCTTGAGGTCCCGGTTTTCATTCCCGGATCGGGCAACAAAAAAAATAGAAAAATTATATTTTCAATTTTCTAATGAAATTAACGTTGCTCGGGATTGGACATGCGCCCAGTTGGCGATAGGCTTATTACCTATAATATTGTGGGACTTAGTGTCTTCGGCTAGCCGTGGGTGCCCTGGTTGTGCCTCTGCCTAACCCTTTGCGGATATGGATGTGAAGATACTTAAAATTAACTATGACGTATTAACAATTTCAATTAACTGACTTCTAATATTTTCAATGAAAATTAAAACTGAATTAGCATTTCTTATTCATCAAACTTATTTCATATTTCACACTCTCAAAATCAGTTCCTAAAATCACTTTCGTTTTCTCTTTAATTGTTTTTTACAAATTTGTATTAAAACACTATTTCTATAATATTGACTTTTACAAAAATAATATGATGCAGTTACTACTATTTAACATATTCCCCTTAAGTTGTATTTACAAGGTGGCGCTATTGTCGTGCTCGCTCCGAATAGTAAACTTAAGCCGTAAACCTCAGTTTTTTAGACCTCCAGGAGTAATATTATGCCCTATGTCCAATGTTAGCCAAAAAAACGTTGAGTAATTTATGATTTGAGTTCGTCCACATCTGTACCACTCAAACGAATCATGTGTTGAAGTAGACGTCCACTCAGCCTTTGATTGTTTGCAATATGTTACTTCAAAAATGTATCGGGAAAAATATCGATGGATCTTGAAGGATATATTTGCCTTTGAACACATCAAGCTTCCATTTTATAAATGTAACGAAATGGGTTTTGTTCTACTTTCCACTTTCGTATTCGATCTATTTATGTTCATTGAAATATGTTCAGTAAACAAAAATGACTATCGCTAACATTTGACAGAATCTCATAAACTATACTTCAATATATTCTTCGTGTTGGTTCGGGTCCGAATAGAATAGACCATCTGCCTCCTATCAAGCAGCTTGTAAGAGGCGATCACTGGTTAAAATGTAAAGAGCTGTGTAGCACCATGCTCGAATAGGGGTCCAACGCCTTACCTATTCCTGCCGTTGCGCGTCGTAATGACTCTGTCATGTTGCGGTACGAAAGATAGGGTAGCCGGTAAACTTACTCAATAGGCCTGATATCCCGCCCGCAAAACAGAGATCCATCTGTAACATCAATGGCGTCTATAGGCTACGGATATCTTTTACCATCAGGTGACCAGTGTGCGTGTTCGCTAACCTATTACATGGAAAACAGATTATTACCAGCAAGACCGATGTGCAACAAGTGCAGCGTTATATTTCGGTGCGGAGTTTAGGGTTGCTAGACTAGTACAACAACAATCCCCCGTATTATTCCCCGGGTCGGGCAATAAAAAAATAGAAAATGTGCATTTTTAATTTTCTAATGAATTTGCCCATGATGAAATTTGTACCCGTTTGGCGATAGGCTGGCCACCTATCACATAAATCATAGTCATAAAGTCATTGTCGTGGGTGCCTTGGTTGTGCCTCTGCCTACCTATACCTGTGCATTACCTGTACAATGGGCCTTTAATCAAGACCATAGACAAACACACCTATAACATCAATGATATGTAAAGATCACGACTATTTTATTACTATCATGAGAGCCCAGTGCTTGTCTGTTATCCTAAGCCATACAATTGAAATAAATTAAATTTCATAGCGGAAAACGGTATTTGAGAGAGAAGTTTCTTAAATAAGTGCTGTCGTATAAGATAATTACTATGATCACACACGAGTATTATTTTATCTTTTATTTAAATATAGTGGCCATAGGTCAAAATATAACATTAATTATGCATTTGACCGTTAAAATTAGAAGTGGCAAGATTGGTCAGTAGGATCAACAATTATTCCGCTTCTCAATAATTTTAGAATTCGAATTAGAACAGAAAGAATTTAAAAAATATTTTGCTCCGCATGAGCGAAGTAATTTATTCGAAGCGGACACTGTCCACTGTTTTTTATATGTAAATGTTCTGTCTTTAAGCGACTTAGTTTTATATAGTAACTAGATTAAGTTTTAGTCCAAAAATAATATCTGCCGAATACACGAGCCATGGAATTTCACTCGAGTTTTAATGAAACAAAAGCTACACAATGTTTTTGTAGGTTTTAGACTTTGCTTAACTTAGTTATGTTACCCTCATTGATGTTAAATTTTATCAAAATACAGCATTTTTTTCGGAAACGAGAAAGAAACTAGGAATACTAAATTTAATATAACCTACCCCAACTATTACTACTTCACGATTAGATTTCTTGAAGTAAAAAATTCTTTAGCAGTGTTGCGAATTTTTTTGGAATCGGTAAAAACTTCTAAACTCGCGTCAGTACACGTGACCTGAAATTTCGTAAGACGAAAATTCGTAAGACGGCACAGGGCGCTTGCGCGAATGTTCGTGTTGTCATGTTTGTGTACGATAGCGCAATAAATGAATATTGTACTCTGCCATATAAACAATAGTACTTTCACTGATAATTAAAGCAATTCCTGCAAAATTATTCCCTAGCCATTGCAAAATATCAAAAATGCACAACGTTAATATTCAAGTTTTCACTTCTGCCGGCACTGGCGGAGTGGAAACCGTTTTTTTCGAAAGATAGCAAATGGTTCCTAAATGGTTCCACATAAATTTTATCAACATCCTACTAGTGGTTTTTGAGTTACATTTAATAAGGCATACATTTTTCGAATATGTGTATTGTATAGAAATATTTATTATACTCAAAATCGCTATTCTTGTATAAAATTTATATTGGAATACCTCGGAATCATGGCTTGTCTAATTATAATTGAAGTAGCCGAACCGACTTCGCGCGTTTTTGAAATATTCATATAAGCCTTCTCTTCAATAACTTTATCTATTTAAACAAACCGCATCAAAATCCGTTGTGTAGTTTCAAGATTTAAGCATACAAAAGGATATAGGGACTGGGGAAGCGACTTTGTTTTATACTATGTAGTGACTACTTAAAATCGGTTGGCCACTAAATGATTTTTTTTTAATTTGACAGACTTCAAAATTATGCCTTATTCTAGAATCAAAGAAATGAATTTCCAATGTTAGTTCAACCAGGTAATAAATGTGCAGTCTTTAATTACAAGATTTACTTTTACAATTAAAATCTATACATATGCAAGTTGAAATTGCAATCAATGTTTACTTTGTACACAAAAGAACGACATTTCATGGTTCCTTTATTTCGGGAGATAGAATTGGCAGTTTTGACAAGTGCTTTAACGATAGAAAAGGTTTAGATGACAAAAGAAAGCAAAAAATATCATCGGAAAATTTTACGATTTTCGACCTTAAGTAGCTAAGGTTTTAGAAAAAACGATATACTATTGTGAATACCCTTGCTAAAATCTAAGATTTCAATTGTGAAATCACGCATTATGCCGTGAAAGGATTGCAAGGATGTTTTTTTAGATGTCTCCAGAAACTGTTGTTGATTTTTGCGATTTGTTATTCCAATACAAACCGAGGCGTATTATTTCAACAAGGATTTTTTTTAGGATTAAAGGAAGTGAAGTTTCCTGATTTCAAGAAATACATGACCCCTGACAGATTTTACAGACTCCAAAACGTTTTATGTTAATAGCATCGGAGTATGAGACTCTTCAGATGGTAAGAAAAATTGGAACTGCCATTGATAATATTGTGAAAGAAAATAAAAAATGTAGTGTCGTGAGACACCAGGTAGGAACGAAGTTTGCAATTAAATAATTTCATTCAGATTTAGGAACGAAGTTCCTTCGGCTAGTGTAGAATCGACACAATTCATAAGACGTGCGCAGTCGCGACAGTTGCTCCGCGACCGAAATGAAAAAAATGTGATAGTAAGACCGTAAGAAAAAGTCCGTGGAATAAAACCGTTAAATGAGACTTGCGCAGGGGCGACAGTGGTATACACAAGCGAGTAGTGTATTATTTTTTCTTATGTTATAGGAAGACAAAGAAGGAGACGGATTTCCTGATGGTAAGAAATTCACGCCGCCTAGAGACAGCAAAGATGGTAATGGTGCGTTACCAACCTGAGGTCTGGATGTTAGGCCTCGAGCAAAAGTAAGTTTACCGGCTACCTTACCCTCCGAACCGGAACACATCATGACGTTATGGCGGCAGGAATAGGTAAGGCGGTGGTACCAATCCGGGCGAGTCGTTTCGAAACTCTACCACCTAGTCAGAGATTGGCAAAGTGACGACCAAGGTACCCACCACTAGCCGAAGACACTAAGTCCCACAATGTGGTAGGTGGCACGCCTATCACCAACCAGGCACATATCCAATCCCATGTTGATTTTTTATTAGAAAATTCGAAAAAATGTTTTGTATTTTTTTTCTGTCCGACACGGGGTCGAGCCCGGGACTACAAGCAGTCAAATCCAACGCTGGACCGCTAGACCGCGGAAGCGTTGTTAGATATCCAGATGTCAGATCTCATGATGACTTGATGGATCGGGTAACAAAAAAAAGTAGAAAATGTATATTTTTAATCTATACATATAATGAAACTGTAGAATGGTCAATTCTATACATCGAAAATATAGAAAAAATAAATAGCAGGGGGTGTTACTGGATGTCTGTCTGTCTGTATGTTCAGGCATCATGTGAAAACTAACGGTTCGATTTCGATGAAACTTGGCATAATTATACCTTATTATCCTAGGCATAAAATGGGATACTTTTATCCTGGAAAAATACGTACAAAAAAAATAAATCTTAATTTTTCAGTTTTAGACCGACATCCGCGCGGACGGATTCGCGGGCGGAAGCTAGTATTCTAATAAAAATAACGTTGCCCGGTATTGGATATGTACCCGGTTGGCGATAGGCTTCCCACCTATCACATTGTGGAACTTAGTGTCTTCGGCTAGTCGTGGGTGCCCTGTTGTGCCTCTGCCTACTTCTTCAGGGATATGGGCGTGAAGATACCGATTTGCACTGCAGAATCTGCAGGAATCGTCACACTAGACAATAGATATTCTCGACCTTCCTCGTTTGAGACTTGACATGAATATATGTAAGCATGTTGTAAATAAATATACTTATGTACTGAATTTAATTGATTATTTTAGTATGCGTTTGGGAATCGATTAATCCTTGTAAATTATTATAATAAATAAATTTCACTTGACATGTTGCACAAATTCAAACTAACCCCAAATTAAGCAAATGACATGTTTGTGTTAAGGGTGTTAGTCAACGATACTAATAGATGCCTAGAAATAAAACACTAAAATAGGCTTCAGAATAAATTTAACAAACACCCATATCTGTAAAAGCTCATATCTAAATGCTAAGCAAACGCCTGCCCCATCGAGAATCAAATCCAAATCAAATCATCGGTTAGGCACACGGTACACGCGCTAGCCACTCGACCAACGAGGAGATCAAATTATAAATTTTAATTAAAGAAATCTTGATCGTTAAGTAGTTCGTTTTGCCTTTCCTTCTCTTAACTGGCAACGTTAAGAATCCACTGTTACGGTATAATACGGTACTACCAATATAATTTTGAAAGATACCCTTCAACCGCCACATCAAAATTATCAGCCTTTCGATAAAAAAAAACTCGGATCGTTGTAATTAAATGATAATAAGAGTTGAATTTTTGAAGTTTTATTACGCATAAAATTTAACCTATAAATATATATAAAATCCGACTTAAATCTTGGCAAAGTATTTGCATAATAAACATACATAAAAAACAAAGCAAGTAAGAAACTTCGTTTTGAAGTCGTTGGAAAAGTTAATAAAAAACCCTGAATACTATTATTACATGGTTTTCTATTTGGGCACACATAACCGCTATGTTCAATTCTCTTAAGTAAGGAAGAAATTGTTTTATATAAATCATATTTTTTTAACCACCAACATACGTCGCTGTGAAATACTATCTAAACAAGACGTTTGAATAAAACATACAAAATAAATTTATGAAACTTTTATATGAAATAGATCTCATAAAAATATTTTCATAACACAAGTGCCTTGTTTCATAAAGTACAAAGAGAACAAACAAAAGATAACTTATTCACACTAGCACAGAATATGTGACTCTTGTAAAATTTCATAACAAATCGCCAGTGATTAAAAAGTTAGATTCGACATTAACGCTTAATTATTGACACATTAACGTTTATTTCAAATCATTTTGCCAATAAATTAAACTGATTTTAAAAATTGTATCTTTCACCTTGTTTTACAATTAATTATATAGCTCTATATCATTCGGGTTTCCATAAAAAGTTAATAGTAACATGTGTTATAAAGAAACAAAATTACATGTTCATATGTATAAAACAAAGAGAATTTCACAAATAAAAAAAAAATCTCGACTTTTTGTCTTTGACATCAATATCGGGCACCAACTAGTCTATCAAGCAGGAATAGTAGAAACACAAACAGATTTGTTCGTTTGAAACATACATCCTTTCTACTCTTAAGATTAAATTAAACATGTACGTCTTAACCCTCGTAATTAAGTTATTTAAGTAATAAGGAAAACATTTAAGTAAGATTTCTTAAATAAAACGTATGGGATGGAGGTTGAGATTGATGAGCCTGTCGTAAAAAAGATGTATCTACGCGCTACCAATCAATTTTGGATTCGCTAGTTTTCTAGGAATAGAAACTAGGTGTTGTTCGCAGATTTGCACGCGAGTTAAAGTTAATCATCTGTTCCGTATGAATCCGCTGAAATTTAAATATTGAAACCCTGTCTTCCTTTTCAATGATAAATCTGTTTCAATGCCAAAATTCTTTGCATCTGAATAAACCATTTTCAACAAAAAAAAAAATACAAACATAGATTTTTAACTGACTCCAAAAAAGGAGGAGATTGTTGATTCAACTGTATGTCAAAAACTACTAGTAGGATGTTGATAAAATTTGTGTGGAACCATTTCCGAAACATATTCCCCGTGTTGGTTCGGGCTCTTTGGCAGAATAGACCATCCGCCTTCCTGCCAGGCAGCTAGTAAAAGGCGAATACAGGCTTACCGCTGACTAGGTAGTAGAGTTACTAACACCGTATCATCCTACTAGGTGGTAGAGCTTTGCAGCGACTCGCCCGGATTGGTACCACTACTTGTCGTCCAATGCTTGCCATTGATTTATTCTGGTTTGGAGGGTAAGGTAGCCGATAAACTTACTTTTGCTAACATTCCGGCCTCAGGGCACATCACACTACACCGTCGCCGCCGTTCTCGGCGACGAAGACCTCTCTTGCGCCCGGTGCCTAACGCCGAGCGACGAGCTGACAATACTCCTCCATCAAGTCCACTCAGGACCAGAACGCAGCACCAAGTTAAAGTACGGTTTCCCGGGAGACAGCCCGTGTTACTGGCGTTGTAGATAACAGTATGATGATTTTTTTTTTGGCTGACCACTCTGCTCGGCCCACAAAGCTTAGTAAAGTTGCAAAAAATCTCGAGATTAGCAACAATTTAGTAATTCAAAAAAAAAGATCTCAGTTTGGCAACGCACCATTACCACCTTTGGTGTCTCTAGGCAACGTGAATTTATTACCATCAGGAAATCCGTCTGCCGTCCGTCAGTTAGTTTTTGCAGTTTTAATGCTTTTAATTATTTGCATTTACAATAATAGTAGGTAATAAATTGCTTATTAGTGTTACTGCTACTTGCAAAATAGTTGCTCTCTTAATTTTAAAAAGACAGTGCTATGAAATTACTTAGCTTTGTCAGTTAAGTAATTATTGTCTCAAATTTAAATACAATAGATCTTTGCATCCTAATCAGTAGGGTTACTCTTGAATCTCGATATCATGCGAATTGGAAATTGGAATCATTTATTCCATTTTAGGTACTTTCGAACACAGTACTAGTAGACTATTAACATTTAATTACAAATAAATTCAACAAATCCGATAAAATAATTTGTTATTTATTAGTAACCAAATGTTATTAATTCACCGGTATTGTGTTCAAGAGTATCTAAAGTTGCAGACTCGATTCCAAATCCCAATATTGCACGAATCGAGCTTCAAGAGTAACCCTACTGATTACATTAATGCCAGTATTAATTTAAGTTATTTATGCATTAGTATTGTTGTATAACACCCATAACCAAGCATATAAGTGGCTAACTTTGGCGTTAGATCAATTTGTGTAATTTGTCCAGGGGTATTTTTTATTCTAATTAAAACTATTCGTTCAAAATATTTGCATTGCAATCATTTCTACAGGTTTTATAAATCCGTGCCCGTCTGAAAACTTTAAACTAAAGTTTGTTTTAGAGACATATTATTTTTATATTTTGAAATTGTACGTTTGATGAAAATGCCATTGTGTTATATTTTCAATAAAAAAATAATAACTTATACTTATAGCTAGAAATCAGAGTATATTAGTAGTGGAATTCAAATTCAAATTCAAAATAGCTTTTATTACGTAGATCCATATACAGATTCTTGTAACGCGTCTATATAATTCTAAAAA
>NJDC01001512.1:173337-199865 GCA_002245475.1 Calephelis virginiensis
CAACAAAAAATAGTGAAGTAACTGTGCTACATATCATCGCAGAAACTGGCACTTATACTCGTAGTTTCTATCGTAAATCAAAGATATTAAACGGAATGGAACCTCTTTCGAGTTCACAGTATAAATCACCGAGGCGTAAGGAGACCTTCCACCAATACCTTTGCATACGTCCACATAAATCTTATGAACAAAAAATATGTACGTATATTTCTCACGTTGATATTTTTGTTTATAGACAGAGAAGTATTCGTTTATAAACTTGTAGCTTTAAATCTGGTTGTCTGGTGCAAAGCTCAGGTGATATACGATGTAGAAACTAGAATATATCTGAAAACCTGACAAAAGTATGAACTGCGTATTCTCAAATGCACTTGCATTTTCAATCTCAGTTGAAGTTGGAAGCTACAAACAAATAAAATTTATTTATTTTAATACATTATAATTGATTAAATTATATTGTATGTATTTCAAAATAAAATTAAAAGTTAGTGATCAACCTTAGCATAATGATAGTGTCCGCCATATTGACTGGAGAATAGGGTAGCCGGAAGACTTGTACTCGTTTAATAGGCCTTGAACTCCGGCTAGAGGAAAGCACCACGCCTTTAGTACCTATGACCTCAGTTGTCTCGTATAAATCATTATAATTTATGTAAAATATCAGCAATTTCACTGGAAAAATTCCCCAAATTGAACTTTACTCCAAAGTAAGCCAATATATTATGCTTTTAATAACTGATAAGGGTACGTCAACTATACTTTTACATAGAAATACTTAAAAGATACCAGAACAAATTTAATAATTGTACAGTCTATAGCTAATCTAGTTAGTCTAGTCTATAACAAAAGATGCAACAGCACTTTGCCTGAAACTGAATCTTAAGCCTCATTTAAGTGCAACTTTATTAACTATATATTTTAAAAATTGTAACATGATTAAGGTAAACATTGACGGTTTTGCTGGTGGGGAAAAATTGGTTAGACAAATCTTGGTAAGGTGTTACAGCATCAGTCCGCCTAAACAAATGGAATGATGCAGTAATATTTCAATATTATTCGAATAGCAAGCAGTGGGGTTGTCACATGCAATATTTTTGAATTGTAACGATTGTTTTGACAATCTCATTCTTTTGTGATCATAAATTCGAAATCTAGATAACAATTATTTTAAAAAATAGCTTTTCTAAAATATAAATTATCACTCATTTTTATCTTAAAATTATGTACGCTTTATGCACACAAACACACAGTTTTCATGCAGTTGGTTCAGAGGCTCCATTCACAGTACCAGTTGCTTGTGAGTGACGAAACTGTGAGAAGAAGGCCGCATAAAGCTAATCTTCATGCTCGCAGACCACTTCGTACTCCAGCACTACGCCGAGGAAATCGTGGACAACAAATAGTGTGGGCTCGTGTACATTTGCTCTGGGAAGATAACTTGTGGTCTGTAGTGCCGGTTATTGATGAGTCTCGGTTCAGTTTCCATCCAGGTACATGTAGGGTACGCGTTTGGCGAGTCCTTCATCGTGACAATCGTCTATAACATCCTAAGGAATGTACAACAGTGGAACGATTATGATATGGGTGGGAATTCATCTTGGTGGAAAAACAGACCTCGTTGGATCAGAAACACCATGACGGCTGAAAATACCGTCAACAGGTGCTAGTGCGGATAATCTACCCTCATAGACTGAAAATGGACCAGTAATTCACACTCAAGCACGATAACGCCTGTCCGCACACAGTGACAGTGATGATGGGATGGTTGTAGGTACATATCTTATGGGTCTTAGGCTGGCCCGCTTAATCACTTGACCTAAACCCCAAAGAGCACACGTGGGACAAGCTCCAAAGAAGGGTTTTGTCGAATTTTCCTGCAAACAGACTACATAACTTAATTCAAAATATGAAAAACCGTTGCAGGACCATTGTAGACGTCACGACGGGTGGTTTTACAGACTACTGACTTCTAGTTAAAAATAATAAGTTTTTCTTACTATTCACATTTTCTTGAGGAACTCAATTCATTGTCAGTTTTCGCCATTTTTATTTACAATACATATGTCTAAATAAATATTAAGGAAATTAATGAAAAAATCTGTCGTTTTAGAAAAGTGAACCAATCATACGCCCACTATTTCCAAGTTGAGATAGCCCATTCAAATACTTTCAACAAAAAAATAATTTAATCACGCTTTTGCAAAAGTCAAAGTATTCTGTTCCTTCGATGAAAGAATTACGCGGATCAAAAAGCGTGCTTATAAAAAATCGCTTTCACTACGCACGTGCCAAAGCTACGTGATCTCTCACAATTCCAATTTCATGTCCGATAGCTTCATTACTTTCGTTTTCGGGTATCAAAAGTTCCATTCTTTGTATGAATTGTAAGATGGGCGAGATATTAAATTCACTTTCGGCGTCACGAGTCTAAACAGATCGACTTTGGACGAAGGCTTATTATATCACAAACAAAATGTCGAGTCACCTACCATTATAGAAGTGTTACTGTTTTGTACAAACGTCTTGTTAGAATCGTGACTAGATGACTTAAGATAAACCCCACAAACAAGGCACAGTTGACGGCAACACAAATATTTTATTGTTTTACACAATGTAATAAACATTGTCTTTGAACTGCTAAAATCTTAATCTAAGGTCTTTTAATAGGATGGCAAAATATATGGATTTCTTGATAATGAATGCGATGTTTATGATTAAAAAACGGATTGCACTCCAGGAATGCCGGCCGAATTGAAAACTTGAATGTTAACGTTGTTCATTTTTGATATTTTGGAATGGTTTGGGAATAATTTTGCACAAATTGCTTTAATTATCAGTATGAGAGTACTATCATTTATGTGGTTAGAACACAATATTCGTTTATTGCACTATCGTACACAAACATGACAACACGAACATTCGCGCAAGTGCCCTGCGCCGTCTTACTAATTTTCGTCTAACGAAATTTCAGGTCGCGTGTCCTGACGCGAGTTTAGAAGTTTTTACCCATTCCAAAAAAAGTGCGCAATGCCGCTAAAGAAGTTTTCAGTACAAAAATCTTTTCGCTGGGTTGGTCTGGATCGTTTTTGTCGAATAGACCATATGCCTGGAATCTTGTTACAGTCGTTAGGTTACATGGGTCGTTACCAATAAGATTATTGGCATGAGACTTGAGAGTTCTGTTCAGCAACTTGCCCGGGTACAAATCCATCACCTTACTTATACCCTTCGGCCTTCGTCATTAGAAGTGGGATATAGTCATATATAACTCCGTAGTGTTCTAGTCTGGGGGGGTAAGCTATCCGATAGGCTCATGTTAAAAATGTTTAACTCACAAACCACTTGTCGCAGCTTGATGAAATTTATGTGAGACTATTTAGGAATTATTTTAAAAAATAAGTATCAAATCGCGACGTGATAATAAAATTGGGTTGGTTTTTAAAATTTCACTGATTCTAAATTATTTGAAGTAGAGGTAAAGGCACTTGGTTGTATCAGTTATACTACACAATGCTGCTGATACAGGAAGATTTAAATTATCAAATATTCTTACATGATGTTAGACAGTTTATCGTATCCGAATATTGAAAATGTAAAAAAGTATTCAACGTGTCACGTGAAAAAAACACGCGGCATCATTTTTAACATTCGATAGGCGACGCGCTAACACAGATAAATCGGTCGGAAACCCCCTCGGTACATTGGCTTCCTTAACGACCTACAAAATCAGTTTAGGGTTAAGGTGATTTTGGGTGCGTGTGAATTTTGGAAATATCCGAGGAATTTATAAACAGATATTTTTAGATGGCATCCTCGTGGAGTTCGTAAAAAATATGTTCAAATCTTTTTTTGGTTACTAGAATATTTTTGAAACAATTTTAATTTTAACCGACCGTAAATAGAACTAGGTTATCACAAGGTTAGAACCGCCTCGCTGGTCGAGTAGCTAGCGTACACGCCTAACTACAACTATCAAGCGCGAGGATCGGGATCGATTCCCGACGGGGGCATGTAATGAACATTTAGATGTCTGCATTGCCGGGTCTGAACGTTCATTAAATTTATGGTATCTATTTAAGAATTTCTACGTATTAGCATCATTAACTAACACCCATAACACAAGCATATAATTTGCTTACTTTGGGGTTAAATTCAGTTTATTTAACTTGTCCAGGGATATTTATTATTAATTTTTCTAAATGTTTTCGTTTTTTATCATATTTTTATTATGCTAATACCCGCCAAATCTGGTCGAATTTTGATTTTTTTATCTGATAAATCATCAAACAAGCACGTGGGTTTCCTGTTGGTAACAGACGACCGTGGCCTATAAACACCATTGATGTTATAAGTGCGTCGCTGTCCTGTGGCCGGGATGTTAGGCCTATTATGCAATTCTAACGGCTATCGAATAGGAAAGGCGGTGTATTAACACCTGAGCAAGTTGCTGCGCAGCACTCTACCACCAGTGGTCTTTTTGGTATTGACTTATATTTACCAGGGTTCGCCTCTTACGAGCTGCATAGCAGACTGGGACTAACACGTGGAAAAACTATTACTATTACTAAGTTCCATCAAATCCTTTCTATTGGTTTTTGAGTTATATTTAAAAAAGCATATTATCTGTGGATCTTAGATCTCGATTGAGTTCGGTTTTCTAGTGGTTATTAAAAAAAATGTATAGTTGTATTGTATATTGTTTAATATTACATTACTCTATGCATTGTGTTGTTAACCGAGTTTGGAAAAGATTGGAAGATTGGATGTTTGACTCCCATTTTTAATCGATTTCTCCGTCATTTCTGAAATTATTTTGTTTTTTTTTATGGAAAAGAGCGTACCTTTAATGAGTATTGTGACCTAGTCTAAATCGGATGATAAAATCCCAGTTAAACATGGAGAAATCTTTAATTTTTGTGTACGTAGATGATTTACTTATTTAAATCGGAATCGTTTTTTGCAATTTTGATGCTCTTAAATAAATAAATTCCCAGAATAAACTGAGTTCTTACTAAAATAATTTCGCCTTGCACATTTGTTTTATAGTAGACTTTCACACTTTTTTAATTGTTAAAAAAAGTACCAATGCCAATTTACATTTACTTGTAGATTAAGTTTTATTACTTTTGTTTAGTAAAGGTCATAGAATAGAAAATAATAAGTCATTTTTTGTACTAAATTCATAAAAATAAATACATTAAGAATGCAGTATACACAAAGAATGCAGTATACACAAAGAATGCAGTAGATTTATTTATGTCACATTAGTACGATTAGTTCACAGTTTTTGAAATATCCAGTAACGATAACAGATCACAAGTTATTAGTTAACAAAAATTTTTGAGGGAGACAAAATGACAATTTTTGGTCCTGAAAATCTACCTCTCTGGCACGTCAATTATAGAAAATTTCTGAAAGAATATCAGCTTATAATTGACATAAAAGACAGTTGAAAGCAATGCTGAATAGCGCTTTTACTATTCCGGATAGCATTTTAAAGATATTCAAATTTTAGCAACTTTCCGATGAATTTTGAAATCTTCTTGCAAAATTGTTACAATTTTTTTTTAAGAAGGTATATTATGTTTTTGTTGATAAAAAATAAACAAATAGTTTTTAAGATCGTCACACTCACCTTTATATGACATATCTTTTCGAAAAACAAACACTAAAATCGATCCACAGTTATTTAAAAAAATCGCAAACCTATTTACAAACTTTTTTCACGTCAATCAATTTTTTTAATGATATTGGAATGCAAACAAGCAGAAAGATTTCCTATTGGGAAGAAATTCACACCACCTAGAGACAACAAGTGTGGTAATGGTGCGTTGTAAACCTGAGGCCGGGATGTTAGGCCTGGAGCAAAAATAAATACACCAATATCGGCTACCTTATCCTCCGAACCGGAACACGTCAACAGCAAACACTGTCGTTATGGCGGCAGGAATAGGTAAGGCCAATATTGGTGGTACCAATCCGGGCGAGTCACTGTGAAACTCTACCACCTAGTCAGCGGTAAGCCTGTATTCGCCTTTTACGAGCTGCCTGACAGGAAGGCAGATGGTCTATTCTTGTAAAGGAGCCCGGACCAACACGGGGAATATATGTAGAATACGGAGAGTTAAGTGCCATCTATTTTAATTTAAGAAAATATAATATAAACGTAATTAAAAAAAGTATCTTCACGCCTAGAGGTAGGCACAGGCACCCATGATTAGCCGAAGACACTAAGTCCCACAATGTGATAGGTGGCAAGCCTATCGCCAACCTGGCACATATCCAATTCCGAGCAACGTTTTTTTTAGTTTTATTTTTATCAAAAACATGTAGATTGTCTATGTAGTATGTGCAGATTGTCCAATATTTTTTCCCAAGTTATACGTTTTGGAGATTAGAAATTACAGACATAACAACACTCATTAAAATGACCAAATAACTTGAAATCTTAACAACAACTCCTTACCTATTTCTGACGCTATAGCGTCAGTCCTCACCATAGCCTGATCCCGTACTGCAGGTTAGAAGAGCCTTGAAACGCGTTATCGTGGTTAAGACAGTATCGACAGCGTCGAATAGCGATAGACCGTTAATATCTACTGTTTTCATATTTAAATAATATATGACTTCACATAGATCATACAATGGGCACTTATGACGCTTTGTATATTATGTATAATAATAATATAATGAGTAAAAGTATCTTCACGCCCATATCCCCGAAAAGTTAGGTAGATGCACAACCAGGGCACCCACGACTAGCCGAAGACATTAAGTCCCACAATGTGATATGTGGCAAGCTTATCGCCAACCGGGCACATATCCAATCCCGAGCTACTTTCTTTTTATTAGAAAATTGGAAATACCAAAGATTTATTTTTGTTGCCCGACCCGGGAATCGAACCCGGGGCGTCATGAAGTCAAGTCAAACACCTGGACCGCTACACCACAGAGGCGATTCTACCTCTTTAACTTGTAACAAAAATAATTCTAGTATCTATTAATTAAATATAGTGCTGCAGTGTGTAGACTTTTTTTCTCCCAGCACGTCTCTGACATCCCCTCACAAATTGATTTATGAATTCATCCGTTGACTGCTTGTCACTTGCGTTTGTTAATGACTTATTTTAACACTAATGAAGAAGTTACTAAGCAAGTGATACCAATTTGTTTGAATATATTGTAAAGGGTTATTTAAATTCTGAAAATAATCCGAGATAATAAAAAGTGTATTTGTTTGTTTGGTTGGTTTTATATGTCAGAACGGACTGATGTTGTAGTATATTATATGTTTGTATATATAGTAAGAATGTAGGAGAATTATATCGATTACTTTTATCCAGTTATCAAAACGGATTCCAAAGGAAGAGCTCAATAACTTTACACTAGGAAACCGCGGACAACATCTACTGTTTTATTAATTGACGTAATTTCAATAGAGGAATAACTTTATTCCAAGATTTAAGTTGACGTTAAAGTTTGCATTTTAATACAATAAAAAAAATCTCTACGCTTAGATCCACAAAATGTCCACATTCTTTTTGTTGTCCGGCTCACAAAGACAAGTCTGATACCGGACTACTAGACCACAGGGAAGAGAAAATAGTACAGTAACTTACCTTGAACTACGTTTTTTTATGTTTGTTTAATAATAAATCAGAGTTTTTTCAAAGTGGCACTTTATGTTTTGTGACTATATCCAGACTATATTTGCAAACATATAGGATGAAAAACATTTTCTGCCTTTCCACAAAAAATATTTAAACGCCTGTTCAGCTGTTTACATTTAAATTTAAAATACTGCTTCAAATTGATATTCAAAAAATAACACGCTACACGTGGATGACGTGTCAATATGTTACAGTTTTAAACAATGTTTAGTAAAACGCATGTTCAGCGACCATTTAATTTTTTTTGTAGTAAGACGGTTAGGGCACAAATTCAATTACTTTTAATAACTACAAAAATAGGAATATAGAGGTTAATGCTTTTAATACACTTCATTTTCGTAACACGAAAGTTCCTTAACGAATTTTCATTTTTTATAAGATAGCTAGATTTTTTTGTAAGTACCTTTACTGATACTTTCCTTGTGATAAGTAACGACCGTTTCCAATTCCTTAATATTAGGTAAATCGACGTATTTGTGATCTTAGGCGTGGTCTACAGTCACTAAAATGTGTCCCTCCATCATTGAACAAAACAATGACGAGCACTGAAGCAATTGCAGCAAAAAATATGTAAGACGGTCATATTAATCTGAGAAAGCTCATACATATCACACTACCACCGCCAAAACTGCTACACCACAAGCAGGCAATGGGTTTGTCACAAGCCGACGTCGACCATCGTTTTAAAGTAAAACTCTATAAGCTAATCATTCGAAAACGTATATATTTCCATTTAACTAAAATACGAGTTAAAATAAACAATTTCGTATTACCGTTCGTTTCGGCTCTTTTCGACGATCTTTATTTAAAGCTCGCTTCATCAATTTTAAACACACGAGAGTTTGCCCTCCATATTGCGAAAGCTCATTCAAAGGCTGTAGCTTTTTACTAATGCTTTCAGAACCTTAATTAACATCCTCTCTAGTGAATAGGCGGCGTACTTAATTCGAGCTACGGGATATATCTAGTTGAGAGTAATGCAGTTTGTAACTAAAACTACTGCTATTTTTAACAAGTTCTAAAATAATAATTGGTTTAAGTTTCAAGCTAGAGTTCCAGTTCCAGGTCGAGTTTTCAGTTTTGTTTGGGTTTCGTAGCCAAAAATGGGGACTAAATGTGTATGACATTTGATATCTGTATGTCCATGACTTGGTAACATGAACTCTTTGGTCTTAAGCTACAGTGACTACATAATTAAAATATTGTTAATAGCTTTACTATCTCTATACAAACGAAAATCGTGTTTATTACACTATTTATATATTATTCAAGAACGACTGAATCAATTTGGTTGAAAATTGATAGGAAGCTTAGAATCAGGAGACGGAAATAGAATGTGAGGAGACTGGGAAAATTAACATATTAGTTTTTCCCATACAAACTGGACAGGTAGAACGAAGTTCGCTAGAGGAGCTAGTATATATATACAAAAAAAAAACAAGTTTGAAGTGTTCCCAATATATTAAACTGAAACTAACACTCTCTGGTCCGATATGATAAAAATGGCCAACGCTAGGCTTCCAACCAATCCTTTCACAAATTCACATGACATCTCGTTACATCATCACCGCCAATCTGGATTGGTTATAGTACCTGAAGAAGATACTAAAAACATTTTATGAAATTAAGTAGGTGGAAATATAGACTCGTTTAAATTGTTAAAATGTGTCCACCCCCTCAGACCAATAAAAAAGTATTTTTAGTCTCGCCCCTTCTCCTAACTTTTGAAATAATGAAGCAAAAAATTTGAATGATAAACAACCAACGAAATTTGCACAGTTTTGGAAATATTGCAAATCTTAATAAATATAACTTTGCCATTTATACAGATAATATGGATAAGAAAGTATATTTTGCTGGCGAAAAGTGATAGTGTTATTTAGGAATAATCAGGCAAAATATATTACTTGCTACTCTCAATACATAGACTCGTATGTATATTATTAAACAATGCTTGATACTACACAATTCTTCAAGGGTGGTTATTGTTTTAAAATTTATGAGTTTAAAAAGTAGAGAATAATTGAGTTTTCTTATGATACACATTGGCTGCACATTAATGGGGCTTATGGTGCGCTCATAGCCAAGTGCGGGCAGAAGAGGCAGCTGCCTTCCCCTAGTCTTACATTGACATAGAACTGCTACTGTCCTAATGTCCTAATGACTGAAAAGCATTAAATGAAAAAAGAGAGAAGTTAAGAAAATCTTCTCTGAAGGACTAGCACAATTTTTTTAAGTCTATTTTTGTCTGTTTTTTGTTTGCTGAAGGACTAGCACAATTTTTTGAAGTCTATTTTTGGCTGTTTTATTTTATTTCAAATTATTTCATCAGCTCTACTATGTACTTATGTTAGATACTCATATGACAAAAACCACGATTAAAACTGTCTGCCCCTTTCAGAATCCTGGCTACGCCTTTGGGTGCGCTGGTGGTAGAATACTGTGCGGTAACGTGCACATAGCGATATAATGTCTAATCTGTTACTGCCTTCATAACGACAACAATTGGCATCATCATGGTCTGGTCCGGAATGTGTAGTTTAGCAAGTAGACTTGAAAGTTGGGCCAGACATTTCTACCGCAAGACAATAGAATGTTTGTAACATATGTTGTACCTCTAAGCTACGGTTTTATCTTACTATTAGGAGAGCCAGAGAGTGTCTACTGTCTGCTGTTTTATTATACAGAAAATGGTGTGTCGCCAACCTTAACTTCAGGTTGGCAACACACCAATAAAAATCTTAAATAAGTTTACTGGCTAGACTATCCTCCTAAAACCAAATCACAGCAATTGGAAAGATACATTAGTGTAACGCTGTTGATATGGTTTTGGTATCTGGATAAGTATGCAACTGGCGATAGATTTTCCACCAAATACATTGTGCACCTACCTCTACCTACTCGGGGATAGGGGTATCCAGGTAATCCAGGTAAGGGGGTATTCAATTACATATTACAGCCACTTAAACTAGGAATCTTCCTAGTTTAAGTGGCTGTAATATGTAATTAAAATGTAGAGATCGAAATAAATTTAATAACTTCTTAATACCAGAAATTGAGAATCCAACCCGAGTCTATTCGATTATCTATGTCAGAATTCTACGCTAACCTTCCGACCAATAAGACACATTATTAGCTTAGTGCAATAATAGCACAAGCAGAATTACAAAATAATCTTATTTATGGAAACTAATTTATACAGCTATCAGAATATATTTAAATTTAACCACGAAACGTGAAGAATCCAGCAGATGTTATCCCCGCCGTGTTTTCTGCTCGGTGATCCACATGTACCTCGTTCAAAAGCATTTTATCTTACTGTAAGCTCTATGAAACGGAATTCGAGTTGGAAAACACCTCTGAACAGACCGGAGGCAAATTCAATTCTTGGCGCGAGCCATCCAGTCGGGAAAGATTTAGGGTTCATTTTAGCCAGTGTAAGTTATTCGCTCATGAACATCTGGAACGATTTTAAATTGAAATATATCTTGAGTAATGTAATAAGAAATTTCATTAAACCGACATCGTTTATGCTTAAAAACATAGTTCTAATCCGTACGTTAGTTCTAAACATGTTAATAGCCTCCATTAACCTAATGTTATTTTGTAGAAATCGCTTTGGTTCAAGAAGAGAATACTTTGTAGCCCTATTTCTTTCTTTTTTTTTCTAATATAATTTAAATACCAGAACAAAATCATTATCTTTTTATTATCGTTAAATTTTGCTAACTACAATAAATTTAGTAAGGTAAATAAATTGACACATCCAGTATTTTACCCTTAAGATCTGTGATCGGAACTATATTCAAATGTTAAACGAAAATTTGTTTTTCTTTCATAATACTAACACATGTATTGTGTGTGTGTGTTTTTTAACATATAAAACTGTGTGTTTTTTGTGTTGTGTGACTTGTAAATGTGAAAATTGATTGAGTAAAAGTGAATGTTTTTTTAGAGTTAATAAATTATAATATTCTTGTTTGAAAAATGAATTATTTAAACCTTAATATATATAGTCTCCTGGCTTTTATGGTCATACAAGTTGTGTATAATGAGGTTGTAAGTTCATATTAACTAATATGATTAAAGATAAAATATTATTTTCTTTTTTTGAGGATTTAAATAAAAGCTTGTGCTAAAAGAAGTTTTTTTTATTTAATTTATTTTGTACTTTTTAGTTATCGCTGGTTTACTGGCTGACGTTTCTTAGTCTGTTCATTTCATTCCATTCATAATTGTTGCAAGATCGTTTGCCAGTTAAAAAAAAAAGTAAAAAAAAGTTAAAAAAAAGTTAAAAGTTTGCCAGTGAATTTCGAACAATCCCGTTCTTCAACAAGGAGACCTTCTTATCATCTTACCCTTCTTGTCGAGCATTCCAGAGCTCCGTTTTTTTTATTACATTGAAAGGCAAACAAGCAGACGGATTTCCTGATGGTAAGAAATTCACGCCACCTAGAGACACCAAAGGTGATAATGGTGGGTTGCCAACCTTAGGCCGGGATGTGAGGCCTCGAGCTAGTTTTAGTCTAGTCTAGTCTAGTTTTAACATTTTCTATGTAATATAGAAAAAAGTATTAATATATTCATTAGACGGATCTTGGTATAATTAAGTAGATTTTAGGTTACATTTAATAGAGCATATATATTTCATTTATCTTTACGACTTCATTATTGATGAGAATAATGATAAAAATAGTATCGGACCACCTCCAAATCATAACCTATCTTTCTAAAAAAATAGGCAGCAGATAGTTTCGTCCAATTTTCAGGCGACACAGAAACTAAAACCAAAATTTTGAAACGGGGTTACGTAAAGAAATTACGCGCGTATGAGACTTTCTTTTATTTGACCGGATTTGATGATAAAATACGTCCTCTTACCCACCTATATCATAAAGAAAAACAGCGTAAGAGATTTTAACTTAATCTACAGCTTTCAAACACCTTTCAATAATAACAGAGATTAGGTTTTAGTCCGTATTCAAATACCTATTTGAATAAAGAAATATTAAACATTTTATATGAAACGCCATACACATAATTCTTCGCTCAAAATCATTGAATACGAAAACCAATTTTAAATCACCATTCAAGTCTAACACCATATCGTCATAAAACCAGAATCACACATCAAATAACTCAACATCAAATATTACGAAGTATAAACGGCCTGATTTATTCCACTGTTGCTCTTTGCTTTCATTATATGCAAAACGATCGGTCAAGCGTTTATTATTTGTTGCCTCTCCTTTGACGTCCGCCTATTTATGTATACATCTTGGCTCCGCACAAATCTAATAAAATGAGATATGAATGGATAAACATCAAAGGAATGCTTCGTGGAAATCCATTTGACACTTTGAAATCACCTCCCCGAACTATCTCTTCCAATTACGTCATAAAATTATACAGTGATTCAGATATTGTCAACAATTGTGGATATAATTTCTTTTGACGAGATTGCGAAAAAGGTTTATGTCTTCTGAATGAATGAAATATTTCAATGTCTAATCCTTCTAACCTCTAATCAGTATCATAGATTTGGACATGTAAAACAGTATCTAATTTGTGGAAATCGGGGACGTAATCAAAAATAAAGACAGCTATGGTCATCACACAAATATTTTTCCCGTGTTGGTCCGGGCTCCTTTGCAGAATAGACCATCTGCCTTCCTGCCAGGCAGCTCTTGAAATTCGAGCACAGGTTTACTGTCACTAGCACCGTGACATTCTATTAACTGGTACAGTTTCACAGCTACTCGCCCGGATTGGTACTAGCTCCTGCCGCTATAACGTCTATGCTTCCGTTTACGTGTTCTGGTTCGGAAGTTAGGGTAGCTGATATCTTATTTTACTCGAAGCTTAACATCTTCAGGTTCAGGTTAGCAACGCACCATTACCCCTCTGGTGTCTCTAGGCGGCGTGAATTTCTTACCTTCAGGAAATCTTTCTGCTTGTCTACCTTCCAATATCATAAAAAAAATCTGCCCGTTAGTAATAAAAAATCAAATTTTAAAATCTCAATATCTACACACTAAATCTTATTTCAATTTGTTGGTGTTGATATGTTTAATCATTATCCACAACTTGTATGTTTTCTATCCCTGACTTTCTAGAATCACTGACGTTGAAATGTCTGCAAATGAATATATATCCACATTTGTCGAGCCCTACTGTAATTGGTTTTGTAATTACTATTTGGTTCATCAACAACATTAATTAAAAGTGATACGTTTATCTTGAAACAAAAACTGAAAATACGGCTTGTTATTGCCAGGAAGCAAATTAATGGCTAATGAAAGTGTTTACTTTTATTTCCTTGATTTTTTTAGGGAAGAGCATGCAAACGAGTGATTTATCGAAGTCGGTTTAATCGTATATATGCTGCAGACACATACATACACACAGCGTTACGAAGATTTAAGTTTTACGGTGATTTTTGATTTTTATATTTTTTTATTCTTAATAAATTACGTGAAAACAAAAATGCTGAATCATATTTAAATATAAATAAAATAAATTTATATTAAACACACACGTACATTATGACCTTTGTGGTCTAATATATTCTAAAGTTTTTATTTATAAGGTTTAATGTATAATAAAATAAATAGGTCTGTGATGTAACGCTCACTGACAGCATTAACAATGAGATCCGAGGAAAAGTGGGACTGAAAGAGAGTGTTGGTGTTTAAATGAGAAAAGACATGACAGATGAAAGATTTACATAGCACATGTACAATGGGAACGTGGATGAATGTAGGTACCCGGGGAGGCCTAGATTGACATTCCACGATCAAATAGCTCGACTTTTGTTCGAGGGTGGTGTCAAAAGTCTCCGAAACTGGTGTATTTGTATGAAAAGGGCTATGAATGTGGAGGAAGCCAGACAGGTCTGCCAGGATCGTGATACTTGGCACTCGATACTCTCTGCCTACACCATAAAAAAGTATAAATCTTTTGTTTAACAAAAGGTGGACTAATTTTTTTTGTCGTGTTAGTTATTTTTGGAAGAAGTTTAAGCTTAATCTCAGTACTCGTATTATCTACATTTTTGCAAAGGACTTCACAAGAATAGTTTGGTATATTGTTTTCTTACGGGACTCTTTTAACAAATCCATATAAAAATGATCCAACCATTTATATCGGATTAAACAACTTTCTAAAACGAACTCAGATCAAAACTTTCATGAAAATACTGCCTTGTTGGATAAACGATTATATACAAGCCTAACACCAATGACAAACCACAAGCATCAGGTTCAAATCCTGGCAGATTAGGCATTTGTATAATGGACATCAATGTCTTTCTTTCTGTGTTTGGGCATATATTCGTCATATACGTGTATTAGTATTGTTGACTTATACCCGTAATATAAGCATATAATTCGGTTACTTTGGGTTCCGATTAAATTATGTTATTTGGACAGTGGTATAAAAAAAACGTTTCAATAATCTCAGTGTTAATCCTGAACAAAGTTTGTTTGCCATGAGAGTTTCATGTATAAAATTTAATCCTTCCACATAGCCCAGTACCTAATTAGTGTATGTCGTCTGTATGAATAAGAATTAAACATCCAATTAAAACTATTTAAAATAATTAAAATTCATCCCAGATTTTCTCTTGCAATTGAAACAATAAACGTAAAATTGGTTCAGCGACGGCGGTGACCACTAGGCTTCCAGTAATTACGACTTCCACACCGTTCTACTTCACAGAATACCAATTCATTAAGACCTATTCAAATCACAATATGACTTATTCTATTCAATTTTAATGAACTACAAGGATTAATAATGTTCTGGTGAGGTTTTATAGCACATTGTCTAATTTCACTAATATATATCTTGGTTTACCGCCTCAATGATCTAGTGGTCAGGAGTTGGAGTTGACTCTACGAGGTTTGATTCCCGAGTTAGGCAACGTTATCGGTGTTGTCAACGATTCTAATCTATCTATTATTAATACGTGAAGCAAAAACTTTAGACCCTTTTTACGAAAATTGCGTTGACGGAGGAGGAATTTGGCATACTTACAGTTTATGTGTAGGAGAAGTGCAGAGCGCTAATATTATTTAGTGATAATGTTCATAAAGTGCATTCATTAAAAAAATAAAACATTACGCGTACTACCATGCATTTGACAAACACAAACAAATATATTGATGATAACGATAAAATATCGCATATGGCGCACAAACTATAATTATACAGTTTGGAAACAAAGTAGTTAGTCTTGAGAATTTTTTTTTATGATATTGGAAGGCAAACAAGCAGACGGATTTCCTGATGGTAAAAAAATACACGCCGCCTAGAGACACCAAAGTTGGTAATAGTGCGTTGCCAACCTGAAGCCGGAATGTTCGGCCTTGAGCAAAAGTAAGTTTACCGGCTACCTTACCCTCCAAACCGGAACAAATCAACGGCAAGCACTGACGTTATGGCAGCTGGAATAGGTAAATAGGAAAATAAATAGGAATAGGTAAGGCGGTGATACCAATCCGGGAGAGTCACTGCGGAATTCCACCACCTAGTCAGAAGTCACATTGTTAGTGACAGTAAGCCTACACCCGCCTTTTATATATCTATTCTACAAAGGAGACCGGACCAAGACGAGGAAAAATAAATGTGGAAAATTTCTGCAAGAATCGTAAAATTTTCCAAGAATAAAGAAAAATTACAGCCTCCATAAAAAAACTAGTGAAGATTTATAATCGGCCATATTTCCGTTGTCGAACTGAAAACTTCAAAGTAAGTAAATCAGTAAAAAAAAAAGAAGTATCTTCATGGTCATATCCCCGAAGGGTAGGCAGAGGCATGACCAGGGCACCCACGACTAGCCGTGGTCCCACAATGTGGTAGGTGGCAAGCCTATCACCAACCGGGCACATATCCGATCCCGGACAACGTTATTTTTATTAGAAAACTAGCTTTTCCGGCGAAGTTCGTTCAGCCCGTTCAGTTTGCCTTCCAGTATTATAAAAAAAATCTTTCCGTACAAACACAGCGCTTATTGAGACTCTTGACAACAACCTCGGATAATACCCAAGCGATTTGGTCGCGGAATCTCATCATTGGTCTATCCAGGTCCATACATCTATCCACATTCGCGTCACATATCTTTTTTGTCAGAATATAGATATATTTTACCACACTAAGTAGTGTATAACTTGGAGTATAAACTTCCATTTGATGTATGATTTTTATCGGAACAAAACTTGACTGGTGACATTGACTAATATGTTTGGACGTATACCTTCTAAGATTACTGTTATACCATTTAAATAAGTAGACACTATCGGCACGTCTCCGTTAAGACCAAAAGACGATAAATTGTGTCCACTTAATATCTGACGGGAGTTGGTGGAGTCAGGGGTGCTATATTTAATTTATCACCGATTAATTTATGTATCATTGGTCTTAAATTACTCAATTTAATTATCAAATAAAAATAATCAATAACCTCTATCAAAACTATCCATAATGTAGGTAAGAACCATCTCGATAACATTAAAACAAAAACACTTTCAAACAAAATCATCCGCATCGTAAAAGGTACACTTGTTTAGGAGTAATAATGCATGTTGAACAGACGTATACAAATACGTCAAACATATAACACCCCTCGTTTTCTATCAGGGGTTAAAAAGAGTATAAACTATATATGTATCAATATTAAGTACAAGTTTCTATGACACTGCCATCGTGACTCCAACTAAATGGTATACTACTACTGCAGCTGAGCTAAACCACTGCATTACTTTTCTAACCCGCGTAACGCTTTTTCAAACACAAAACCCACTTTCGTTAACCCGTAAAAGTACATTATCATAAAGTACATTACATTTCCCTGTATTATTTAATCAAATTATATTTTCTACAAACTAAGGCTAGATCAAAAAGACCAAGATCTTGTTAGACAGCCTTGTGTGTATAAAAAGAGAAATGAATGTAGAGGGAGTTAAGAAGCTCTTTAGGAATCGTGACAATTAACACTCGATACTCTCTATCTTCGGAGTAGGTAGGTGCAAGAGACGGCTTGATTA
The DNA here is from genome assembly GCA_002245475.1 of Calephelis virginiensis. Lineage (NCBI taxonomy): Eukaryota > Metazoa > Arthropoda > Insecta > Lepidoptera > Riodinidae > Calephelis > Calephelis virginiensis. The sequence goes on from NJDC01001512.1 coordinate 191,054, forward strand.
TATGTGCCTACTCGTATGTAGTAATATCATATACAAATAATATGTGCCTCTGTATTATTCAGGCAAATCGTTGTTCATATTTTTGAATAAAATTTTAGCAAGTACAGATTTTTTTCACTGATTTATTATTTATAAAAACGAAGATGATATAGATCACAATGAATCTTAGATTAAGATAAACTTATAATGGATCCCTAAAGTAATTTTGTCTCAGCCCTACACCATCATTCATCTTCATCTAAAAGAGATGTTGCAAAGTTGTAACATGGTTTAAGTTTTAAAATTTATTGTTATGTAATAAGATCTATATTATTATTTAATTAATTTTAAAACTATTAGGCCTTTCTTTTAAAAGCAGTATTAATTGAATAATTCTACCTTCTTATACTATAGACTTAACATCCCGGCTAATAGCTATTAAAGCATTAATGCTGAGCCAATTTAGAGATGAGCCTCCAGTTGAAATTTCATTAAATCATTTAAATTGTTTGTTGTGTAATCTACTTATATCAAATTATTAATTACTTCGTGACTTTTACATTATAGTAAATTCTAATCGGATCAATACGGGGATTAGTAAAATAATATCCAGGTTCCATAAAATAAATGTTTGTAACATTTACAAAAATTTTTTTACCCTGTATAACACCTTTGTGGAATCAGTTACCGAGGGCGGTATTCCCAAACGATTATGACTTAGGAACCTTCAAGAAAAGAGCGTACTCATTCCTTAAAGGTCGGCAACGCATCTGTGATACTTTTGGTGTTGCGGATGTCTGTGGGCTGAGGTGATCACTTTCCATCAGGTGACTCACTTGCTCGTTTGCCTCCACTTCTATAAAAAAAAACAATCAATTAAGTTACCATGAAAAATAAAAATCTGATCCACAGACTCGTTACTCACTTTAATTGAAAGTTGATTTAAACTTTGAGCTCAGTAATAATATCATCACATGAGTAGAAAGGGACATCATAATATGTAAACCTTTCAGCATAATAGTACTTTGTTGTTTTCTAACAGAAACATAGAAACTTTAATTAAGTCCCTTATAATGCATTAACTGCATACTTGAGATTACAATTTCAAAGGCCTAAGACTTTACGTTGCTACTATGGTAATCAAACTGAAAAAGGGACAATAATACAAAATAAATGTTTTTTATGTCCACCAAGAAATCACATAAAAATGGCTGTGCCTTATAAGTGATAAGTCATTTTAAAATATCAAAATACTTAAAAAAAATAAGTTTTAAATAATTGAATCTTACGTAACTTAAATAATATTTTTGTCACGTTATTAGTGTGAAAATTAAATAAAATAACTGCAAGCTCCACTAGGATTGGAGTTATAAAATTCTGTAATTTAAGAAATATGAAAAAGTAATAGAAACATATTCTTAAATTTATGTATCATTTACTCATTTTAGAAAATACTCTAAAATGCTTTAAATTTTTTGACTAACCATGTTTATCGAATTTAAATTTACTAAATGAAGCACCTCCTTTCATTAGATGAAACGTAATAGATTTAACTGGAAAGAGATTAAGGACACCCACGTATTTTATCAATAATCCATTACTGAGAGCAAACAATGAGCTGTTATCAGGAGAGGACCTATCTCTACATGATGAATGGCTTTGGACTTACATTAAAACATATATAAATAAAAACCAACTAGATGGCATCACAATCGCTATTGAAACTTGAGATATAGGTAAGTATAATGAAACATAAAAGTGCTAAGTATTTTATATGTTTTATATATTTAATGCTATACAATAATGAATAAGTAGTAAGAGGCAACCATCACCTACTGACACCATTAAATATTAGTGGTACTAACTTATGGTCGGGACTTCAGGATACATATTTAAATCTATCAGCTACTTACCTTATCTTTCAGCACGAAACACAACTACGGTTAGCACTGACGCTATGGTGATAAGAGCTGGTAAGACAGTGAAACCAAAACGGCGACATCAAAAAGAATACAATTTATTTAGTAACACTTGTACTTTCAACAATATATTTTATAATATTTTTATTTTTATGGTTTAGCCAACCGGTTTCGCTATACAAGCATCATCAGGGCTATATAACAACTGAAGTTTTGTTGAAAATAGTACGATCTAATTGTCATCCTCAAAAATGACGGTATTTAAATAAAAATTACTGAGTGATAACATTAGTAAACAAATTTGAATTCACTGGGTTGACAAGGTTAGATTTTTCCTCCATTAATGGAGAAATTTTCCCTTAACTAAGTACTACTAATGTTATCTATTATTAGTTTAATAGATAACTCTATTATTAATAAATGTTTGAAAGAAATGTAAATCAAATTAAAATTAATTATTCTAATTATAAACGTAATCACAAAATAAAATAAATCGAACTCCTTTGGAAAAAATATCAAAATACCACATTGTACAACAAAAAACACTTTGAAAAAGTAAAAATTACAAATGATGTCAAAAAATAATAACAAATGTTAAATTAAAACGTTATACATATTAGTGAATGAGGGTGGTCGTAATTTTTTCATTATCATTGAATTTCGTGTTTAAATTGAGTGAAATTGGTTAATTTGGGTGGGAAATAGATTAATTTTGTTCAGTGAAAGTGCAAAATGAAATAATCATGAAGAAATTAGTGTATCGCCTATTTCCTCGCTGCCGTCAAATTTCCTAGATGAGCTTGAGTAACGAAGCCACCGCTTTACTCAAAACCCTGACCAGACATGACTTTGTACATAGTGACTTATGACTGTATAATGTATAAGAATGAACTAACTGGACATTGGCAAAGAAGTCGTGAAAAACGATCGAAAGCTATTATTTTTAAAAGAGGAAAAAGTAGTAGTATACATACATAATATAACTTAGTTTAATAGATAACATTAGTAGTACTTAGTTAGGGGAAAATTTCTCCATTAATGGGGGAAAAATCTAACGTTGTCAAACAAGTGAATTCAAATTTGTTTACTAATGTTATCACTCAGTAATTTTTATTTAAATACCGTCATTTTTGAGGATGACAATTAGACGGTATTATTTTCAACAAAACTTCAGTTGTTATATAGCCCTGATGATGCTTGTATAGCGAAACCGGTTTCCTAAACCATAAAAACAAAAAAATTAAAATATATTGTGGAAAGTACAAGTGTTTTTAAATAAATTATATCAAGAATGGAATTCCACCGACGATAAGAAACTATCAAAAAGAATTAGGACGCTTATATATTGCAATAAAGACTGTAAAACCAGGTTATGGCATGGTTGGAGATGGTTAATGTACAAATTTATGATGTTTATAGTATTTAAATATAAATATTTAATGCTGATATTGTAATAATGTATTTTGTATATTACTTAATTACAAGCAAATATGTTATGGATTTAATAACATTTGTGTATTTAAATTTTTATTTATTAGATGCAAATGCCAATTCATAACTTTCATGAACTGTGCTTAAAATTTTATTAATTATGGACTTTTGTACCTGATATTACATTCAACGCAGCTCTTACAATTTTAAAAAACGTGAAGTTTAATCATACATTTTCAAGGTGACAGTACCAATGATACAGGCTATTAAGCATGTGATAAACAACAATATCTCATTGATAATTAAAAAAAATGATTCGTCGATATCAGTGAGGCGTATCCGAGACTAAACCGGTAGCGAGATAAGGAGATAATTAAATTTTATTCAATTATGTCTTAATGGTTTATGGTGAAAGGTATTTGAAAACTTTTTAGAGATAAAAAATCATGTTAAGAATACTAGCGGCCATTTCGGGTTTTGCTCGGGAGATAGTGCTTCTATTAAATGTTAGTAGTCGCCTTTTGGTCGAAATTCGACCAAAATAAAATTTAATATCTTGTTGATAAGAACGCCATCATCATTTCTTAAGACCAACTACTTTGTTTCCAAACTACATGGTGCGCCATCTGTGATCTTTTATCGTTATCATCAATATATTTGTTTGTGTGTGTCAAATGTATGGGTGTGGGTAATATTTTATTTATTGATTTAATGTACTTTATAATAATTATTATTGAAAAATATTAGCGTTATGCACTTCTCCTACACATAAATTATAAGTGTGCCAAATTTTATGCTCCTGCGACCGCGCAATTTTCATAAAAAGCGGTCCAAAGTTTTGGCATACGTATTAATAATATATAGATAAAGTTAATAGCTCCACTACTATCTTAATAGAAACAAGTGAAAATAAACACTTGCCATAGCAGCTTTTTTTGTAGATTTTAAAAAAAAATAACATTTCGTCACAGTAGAAAAACCTTATCTAATTGTATATCTAAACCGTCCTTAGAATCATTGCTTATCTATTGCTGAAAATCGAATGAAAATAAATTCAGAAAATCTGAAGTTTATCCCGAATAGACTTTGAGACAGTGATGAATATAAAGCAGTATTAAGCTATTATTTATGTATCAGGTCAGTGAAAAAGCTCACGGGTGGAGGTGATGATAACAGCTAACCGTGGTTTATATGCACCATAAATGAAAAAGGCGCGTCACTGTGGCCGGGATATTAGGCCAATTGTGCAAATCTACCGGATACCCTACCCTCCAGACCGGAATATGGCAGACCCATGATGGTGACAGGAATAGGTAAGGATTTAGATTCCTACCGGGGTAAATTGTTGCACACCACCCTATTCAACATATGCTCGCCTCTTACGAGTTAGCTGGCAAAGGGTCAAATGTTCTTTTCTACTCAGCGGACGCCACTGCCTTACCATTTCTTAACCATGTTATTGCTTGCTATTATCTTGTTCCAGTTTTGATAGTATCCATGTTATACCTTTCGTAGTAGCTCGTAATTGAAATTAGAAATGAGCTTCAGATTCTGATATATAGGCGACAGCATCTATAAGCTACGTCTTCTTACCACCAAATCTGTCTTCTTGTTTGCCTTTCTACAACATAAAAGTTTTAAACACAGTGTTTATTAATAGAATATTAATAAAAGTATGTCCAATAAATCATTTATAAATAAATAATATTCATCGATAATACTAAGGCGTGTCTGAGACTAAACCGGTAGCAGCGATATAAGAAGAGATAAAAAAAATAATTTAACGGCCATTGTATTGACTTTCTTGGCTACAAGACACTAACCATCTTATTAATAAACTCGGAGTAAACTACGTGCTCTAAGGTTTAACCTGTTATTAACCTGGTATTTGTATTATAGTCTTTGTACTTTGTAGTATACCTAGTAGTATGACTATTGTGTGTAACCGCGATTCCGATCCGGTGGTAATTTATAAAAATGTCGACACGCACAATTACCATTTGTATAGTAAAAGTGAATAAAGTTTTTGAAGTGGAAACTTCTTTAGAGGCGTTGCGCCTTTTTTTTTAATAAGTAAAAACTTCTAAATGCGCGATAGATCGTCAGATCGAAAATTCGCAAGACGGCGCAGGGCGCTTGTGCGAATGTTCGTGTTGTCATGTTTGTATACGATAGCGCAATAAATGAATATTGTATTCTACCACATGAATGATGGTACTTTCATACTGATAATTAAAGCAATTCGTGCAAAATTATTCCCTAACCATTCCAAAATATCAAAAATGCACAACACAGTAATTCAAAAGATAACTTGTTACCACCATATAGCCAATAGTCGTCATTGTCGTGTTTCATACTAGGTGGTAGCGGAGCTGATAGATTGGCACTAACCTAAAATCTCGGTCAAAAGCTTATCGACACCACGATTTCAGTAACATATAAGGTCGGTTCTCTTACCGCCGCCTTAAAACCGCCTCTTGGGTATCTTAGAATATAAAAATGCCATAAAACCCATAATATGTTGCTCCGGATAACATATATTATATTACATTGGAATTTACACAAGTAGGTTAGTGTAACTATGATCAAATACCATAAATGAACAATAAAACCGTTACCTCTTTAATATTAAAATATACAAACAGAGCTAATAAAAATAATTTGTATGATGATTATAACTGTATTGATGGCGCTAGTAATCCAGTTTTTATGGAAGTAGAGAGAAACCAGCAGGTGGTCAAATAATGGTGAATGATTACCACCACCCACCACCACTAACACCAGAGGTTTTATTTTGAAGAAATCACGCAGCTGGATCTTCAGGTTATTGGGCAATCGGAGTATTAAATTCTTTGTCAATGATGATATGCCTCAAAGTCAATCATTGAACATCGAACATATTTTTAATATACCAGGTTTACTTTGTTTTGTTACCATTTGAATGTATACATGTCCATTCTAAAAGTATAAAACTATTAAAAAAATAATGTTACTATTCAATAAACAATATATTATTTAAAGCAACTTTTTTTGGAACTTAAAAAGCAACTTTAGAATAGTTATTGAATTAAATTTCTACGTGATTTTGGTTATCTTGGGAAGTTTTTAGAATAGCAATGTTACAATATTTCTGTTATTAAGGATTCTTCCTTTTTAACCGACTCTAAAAGAGAAAAGAGGAGGTCGCTGTAAATGTAATGCGATTACTCGGCCAATAACCAATCAATTTTGATGGTTAATTTTATTCAAATTGTATTTAGACCTCGTGATTGAATAAATAAATGTTTTTGACAATCTCATCAATGAAGTCAACATAAACGAAGAAACCAATAACATGTTTGCTTAATAATGCAAAATTAAGCGTAACTCAAAAACCACTAGTCGGATCATATTAAAATTAAATATGGAACTATTTCGGAAACTATTTGCCATAATTTGAAAAAAACAATGATCAAATGTACCTAACCAAATAGTTGGAATCGGTTGTTACAGTTTTACTGTGCTTGATTACATCTCAATTACTTAAGCTTTAAAAAGAATCTCATCTAAATCAGTCCATTCAATTAAAAGTTATTTTGCCACAGACACACCCACACTCATACACACACAGAGAAAGACACGTTAAACTTATAAAACCCTCTTTTTCCGTTGGGGTTAACAAAATAAAACAGTCAAATACCTTTTTCCATAGAAGCAGACAAACAAGCGTATGAGCAAATAAAGGTAAACTAAAACCATGACTCATTAGAATCAGTATCAACGGTTTAGCTTGGATCATCAACCTTTTTGCGGACTAGAGTATTGAAGTTGTATTTACGGCTGGTTCCTATAATCAACGAACCGTGATCCGTTAGTATAACCATTGTTCAAGTTCTAGCCCTGATGACGCTGTCATAAGCGAAACCAGTAGGCTATTTATAAAATAACAAATTATAATTGGTACGTAAAACAGTAGAAGTGTTTCTTCATTTAAAAATATGAATATTTGGAAGTTTTAACAAGCGCCGACGATGGAAAATATCAAATATAACCATAATGTTTATATAAAAGTAACGTAACGTTGCTCTTAAGTACATAAAATGCTTTGAGTTATCAATCGGCAACGAACGACCGTAGTTAGATTTTTTAATATTCGTACAAGAAACTACCGTTCGTAAACAAAAATGACTTGTTTCTTGAATGTAGGTACGAGGCATTAATGGTGCATGGCTCTGCTTGGCTCTGCTTCCAAGCTAAATCTTGTGTTCCCAAACTCGTGTTGCATCTCCTACATTGATTATTACTTTATTTCAGTTGCTTTTTATAGGATAAGGCAACAAATAAATACTTGATGCTTCCGATGGCAAAAGAAAATCGTAGCCTATATATACCACAGACGTTGTAGGTGCGTCGCTTTTCTTTGGCCGGGTGTTAAATACGTATTAAAATGAACGGCCGCCTCGATGTCCAAGAGGCTAGTGTACATGTCTAACTCCACCGACCAAAAGGGAGGCTCAGGATCGATTCCCGACAGGGGTAGAGTTTTAGAGATGACCAATAAGATACTTGCATTTCCGAGTCTTGGTTCATTAAATTTATTCTAATATCTTTATATCTATGTATTTCTTTGTATTAGAATATTTTTCTTTATTTTTTCTTTCTTATTTTTCGTTGACTAACACCTATAATACAAGCATATAATTTATTTATTTTAGGGCTAGATTCAATTTGTGTAACTTATCCAGGGATATTGATTGATTGTTTTCCACGCAAAAATAAAAAAGTCTTCACGCCCGTATCCCCGAAGAGGTTAGCAGATGCTTAACCAGGGTACCAAACTCTAGCTGAAGACACTAAGCCCTATAATGTGATAGGAGGCAAGCATATCGCCAACCGTGCGCGTATCTTATTCTGGACAACATTTTTTTGTTAGAAAATTAAAATCACATTTTTTTATTTTCTTTGTTGCCGAGCCAGGGTTCGAAACCCGGAGACCTCTTGTATTCAAACCTAACACTGGACTCCTAACCACAGAGGTAATTATACAAAGGAAACAGTTCTGGGGAATGTGTAATTGAAGCCGAAACAAGCTTATGTTTGAAGTTGAGAATTATGCTAAAGTTAGCACTCGTAGAGGTATTACTATTACTACACTAAGAATTAGTTTATTATTGGGTCTTAATGCTTATATGGACTTCATTGTACGTGCTCAACGTTTCAAAGTAGTTAAAAGATTACTGCGCAGCATATTGTCTGGGTAAAGATCTATCACCTTATAGGTATATGCCTCCATAATGATTCTGTCATGTTCCAGTCCGGAGAGTATGTTAGCCGGTAGACTCTCACAATGAGCCTAAAATCCCGACCACAGAGCAACGACACACCAATAACAACTACATACATACATATCTTCACGCCAAGTCCCTTACGGGGTAGGCAGAGAGTATCGAGTGCCAGACCTCACGATCCTGACAAACCTGTCTTGCATCCTTCACATTCATAAC
>NJDC01001513.1:0-12183 GCA_002245475.1 Calephelis virginiensis
AAGGATAGGGATGTAGTTTTACTCCTAGCGGAAATGAAGTCGCTGTCGACAAAATCACTTTGGATTTGTTAGAAAAAAAAAGAGATACAATTTTGAAGCAAATTAGATAAATCCTGTCAATTAATTTAATTGCTGTAAAAAATGTGAAACTTGTGTATCTGGAAAATAGTCGTATTCTAAATTTCTTTTTAATTTTCACATTAAATATTGGTAATATTTTTTAAATTAGTTCTACGATACAAATTTCTGGTATACTATCTGTTGAACTGTTTCTGCTTCAGTTCTATATAATTTCAAAATAAAATCTCAGGCGATGTTTATTAAAAAATGACCATTTTTAGTTAATAAAACAACTTCAATTCAACATTTTACTATTTTATTTCGTAACTGTCATAACACCGAGCCTTATCATATTTATTTTTTAAACAATTCAAGTTGCTAAATCACGATTTTAAATTTGTTAAATAAAACTGAAATCGCCAATAGCTATATAAAACATTAATACAATTAGAATAACATTTAACTTTGATCGTTTACATACAAATTTATCATGCGTTAAGCTCTTTGTGAAAATACATGCACATTTTTTTTGTTCCTCATATATTTTAATGTTTGTTTTTCAGATGTAACTAATTATTTGATAAAACGGTATCTACTGTAAATTTGCTTAGTACGTTTGCTACTTTTATAAGAATGTGTCATATCAATAGCGCCTATATATATAAAGAATACTTTTGCCTTTTGTTGGAAATCAGAAGTCATTGTCGCAGCAGCAATAAAAAATTATAACGCATCATTCGTTATCTCAGAAGGCATACCAATCTCTTTACTTTTTACATTTTTTCTCTAATATATCTTCTTTACATTGAAGAATTTTCTTAGGCAAAATAAATAATTCTGGAACAAAGGGTTTTCTTCAACACCAAACAAGTAAATTGAATCTATAGAACTACATTTCTAACATATAATACTATGGATAAACTTTCATCATAGTTTTTTTTAATATTTAAACAGATCATTGCATATTTGAAGCGTAACAATTTAAATATTAGAAAAGAGGTTAGAAAAATAGAGGTTATTAATTAATACATTACATGTATATCATTGAAATTTTAGGAGAGTCGGATATCCTACAAAATCTACTTATCTTTGTGGGCACCAAGAGATGGCGCTGTAAGACATTTTGATCCCACAGTATTTGTATGTATTCGAATTTCTTGTCGGAGTACTATAATCACAAAATACGTTGAACAATAGGTCTTACAGACATCAGTTAATGTGATTGATCACTGCCATCTACTGCGCAACGCTGGACCTACTGCTTGCAGCGTATATATGCATAAATATAAAATGTATATATGTACTCGTATAGCTCCTACCTCATTTGCTTTTTCTCGAATTATTGCTTTTGTTCTTCCTTATTCTAAGTAAATGAAACACATAATAGTCTTACATATTTATTGATTAAAATTATACAAAATATCATCATGGACGACAAATCATTCTTTCGAAACTAGTAATATGAAGTCAAGTAAACTGTAACAAAATTCCTGTAAATAATCGAGATGTAATTGACGATTCGTTATGTATTTAACACATTATCACGTAAATCCATAAAACGTAGCCAGCTCGTAAGTAGAAATTGCAAAACTTTCGTTGAAAATATTGAAATAGCTCAAATCGCAAACCTCGGAATCAGAAAAATCACCGAGACTGACAATTAACAAATTAAAATCAGTGTTGCAAGAGTCAACTTTTAAAACTCGTTAAATGTTCTATCAAAAAATCGGGAAGTTTAATTAACCAAAATAAAACACCATTTCATTAAAGTATTAAAGTAGTGCGATAAAAAAATATTTCAAGTTGTAAAAAATGGTTAAAAGTCATATTTTTAAGAAAAGAACACGAAAATGTGTACGTAGTTTCAGTAATTACAGTTTTTTCATTTACGTATTACCACTTTTAGCTAACGATTTTGTAGACATTTTATATGTATAAAACCCCCTTACCTTACGTATGTAAAATTTAATTACTATATTTTTCACCTACAGGATTTTGGTATTTTTGTGCGATGTTTGACAAGATTAAATTTTTATGATAACATTTGATACATATTTTAACAATTAAAAAATTAAGAACTACCTGGAATCTAATCGTCACACACTCATCGTTCGTAGTAAACCGTCACGTTGGTGTAGAACAGTTCTTCGAATAGTAGTGGTATACAGAAGGCTTAAAAGTATTTGAATCTTAGGCTCCGCTAGTAGTATATTAATCTATGTGTTGAGGAGCCCATTTCAATGCCATTCCACACTTCATCTTTTAATTAAACTTCCCTTAAATTTTTTGCGCTTAAAATAAAGATGAATAATTATTTTTCGCATTTGGATAGGGAACGGAAAATTGTTTTGACACGGTTTATTGATTTTGCTTATTATTGATTGGTTTTTGTTTGCTTTCCAATACCATAAAAAATGTTTTGTACAAATGTAATAATATTATTATAAGTATGTAATTTTATTTAATTTTTCGTTTGAGTTTTCGTGGAATCGAATAAAAAATTGAACGCTTTTTTTCACATTTATTGAATCGTGTTATAAATTAAGAAAAAAGATTATTTTGGTGGTACTTTGTATACTTTTGTGCACCAGTTGGGGATTCGTGAAGTTTTCTCAAAGCCGCCACTTCATGTCGCACTTCAGTGATCTTGGGATGTTACCGCTTTACTTTAAACTTCGACATGACTATTTATGATGACTCATGCATTATTTTGAGTAATTCAAACCATATTTTGTAAAATCAGGCAGTAACTTGACGCAAACGAATGAAACTTGACTAATGGCAGATGCTTATACTTATTCAAAGTGGTGATATTTTTTTTTATTATTTTAATGCCATCTACTGTGCAAAGTCAAAACTAAACAGCAAAGCTGCTTTTCCATACAAAACCGAAAAGTACCAAGCGAAAATCCCGTGACTATAATTGTTCTGTGGCGAAAACGATCTGTATTTTCATCTAAAAAAATACACTGAATTATTTGATTTTGTTTGCGTAAAAATACTTTTGTAATGGAAAACGTTAAAAGTAAAGGACCTTTAATAGATCCGGCTTTGTGTCGTTGTTGCCGGTCAATTAAGAAATGCCGTCTTCTCACCACAGAATATGAATGGATGGGCCAAAAAGAAATATATTCTGAGATCATAATGGATGTTTTCGGTCTTTTGGTAAGTTAAGTAAGTGTTAGGCTTTATTTTTCATGATACGGTAGTGTGGTCTCAGCTTGACTAGGTAGGCAGAAAAGGCCTATTTCAAAGCTAAGTCGGAGCTATTGAATATGCTTAAGTATAATCACTTGGAGTCTTTCAATGGTATATTGGAGTATAATATAATTCATTAAGCATAAGATAAATAAAATTTCAGTTGTTTTTAAGTCATAGAAGGAAAACAAACAGTAAGTATTTAATTTTGCTTAGTTTTATTTTTCATATGTTACAGAAGCAACAGTAGAAACAGTATTTTGTGTATTGCATTTATGTTTAAAAGTATTGTCTTGTGAGGAACCATGTAGTTCAGAACCCTGATTGTAGTTTGAATTGTAGCAAGTTTTGGTCCCTCAGTACTTACTAATTGGTATCAACAGTATCACATCTTTGACCTTGTCAAGCAGCACACATTTACTTAACTGAGGAAATCCTTAGTCTTACATCCCTGCGTAGCTTTAAAATCTCTCAATATTTTTTTAAATAATTTAACATAACTTTATGTATTAAACAATGTGGACAGAGGAAACATCAAACATAATGCTAACAACCTATACAAATTTGCTAAAAGATTAGTTTGATAATGGTAATAAAGATGCTATTGCTACTGAGTACTTGCAGTGAATGTGGGGAGTCGCATGGGGCAGCAGGAGAGTGGTCATGTTCAAGATGAGTTCACAGATTCTTTGAGTTGTACTTTCGCTGTCAAAAAATCCGTGTATGTAAATCTATCAACAAATTTTCTTATCATTTACCATGATATTATGTATTAAACACTGGACAGAGCAACATCAAGCATAATGCATACTTTCTTTGTCGAGAGATTCTCTCTCTCTTTAATAGTATTAGTATAAGTAGTACTAATAATAATAAAATAAAATAAACAAAAGCAGATTTATCTATGTTAAAATTCAAAATGATTCGATTTTAATTTCATGGTTGTAATATTATATTACTAGTGTTTCGAAAATTAAAAAAAAAAAATTCTTAGGTTGGTAAAATGCTTCTATTTAATAATAATTTAGAACAGATGGGATAAAATTTCAAAATGTTGGCCATGTCAACCAAGTGTTTGTAATAAAAAAATAAAAAAAAAGATAATAATTGGGACATGTATGTGTAGATAGTTGAATAGGTATATACAGTTGATATCTTGAAGATGCAATAACATAGAACAAGCATGTTAGGGAATACATACTGTGTCAAATATTAAAAACTTCACAATACACATTTGTAGATGTTAAGATTTAATTCATTTGACTGTTAAATTTATAACAATTGATGGTGCAATTTCTACTATTGCTTATTTAATAATAATAATAGTAATGAAAATATTTAACTCAGGAGTCTGTTGGAAGTGACGTTATGGTAAAGTATTGACAACATTAGAAGTTCTGCAAGTGCATTTGTAGCATCAAATGTAATTTTTTTTAATTTATGTTATCCTACCAGATAACATAAATTAAATATACCTATCAGAACTTTTCTTGTGAGTAAGGTTCAATCATAATTTAGGAAATTGGAGTATAATTAATAAAAACATTATTACTTAATTAATTATTATTATTAATGCAAAATTGTGGCAATTTTTTAATTAATTTTTTTTTAGAATATTTTAACCACAATTAAAAAAAACATGATGGCAACATGGAGGCCACCATCAGTATAGAGCTTGAATATGTTAGATGTAAGCTGCACTTATTGGTTTTTTAATGCTATTTTTTGAAGCACTTTATTTTTATTCTATCAAACAGTATTTTAGTATTTTTTGAGCGGCAATTTTTATGTGCATTACTACACAAGCGCAATCTTCTATTGTGGATGTGGCTATTTATTCAAGCCAATGTTCCTCATTCAGCCCACCTTAGTAAACTAAATTTCTTTAGGCACTCCAAACTCCTTTGCTTTGATGCATTTTACTTAGACTGAGCCAACTTACTTCTTTTTTGGATACGAACTTCGGCATGGAGACTTTTGTGCAATGTTACATTAGCTACCAGTTCTCATGACAATGCAAGACAATAATTAGTCTTAAATGTTCTTTTGAATATGGAGATATTGATTGCATATGGAGACCTTTTGTAATCTAAGCGCTCAAATCCACTCTTGTTTAATGTATGCAGTTATTGACAACGGATTATTTAAAGTGACGACTCAGAGTGACGACCTCTTGAGTTTTTTTATATAAAATCTGCTTTGGATGGAATGCAGTACTTAATGCTTTATAAGGCATAATGAACTGACCAAGTTAGTAGAAGTTTTTGTGGTTTTGGCTATAGTTAGATGTTAATCTAATATCCCAAAAAACCAATATGATACAGCTGTATCGATTATTTCTTTTGGTGGTCTGCGCACGGAATATGGAAACATTATACTTTATGAACTTAGTTTCCTTTATACACTTACAGAATGAGGAAATACCCAAAAAAACTGTGATAGATTTTGGTTGTTTTGTTATTGGTTGGTTTTTTGTAAATATTTTCATATTCTTATAACTTTTTCTGAATTAGGACAAAAATTAAAGTTTGTCTCATCACCATTGAACATTCTAAATAATATTGTTTCCTGTCTCTATTAAGTACAATTTCAATCCTTTAAACCAACTTTTCATGTACTCTTTAGTAACTATCGCTTTGGCGTGCCTTATAGCTTCAAGAGTTCTTTGTCGTGGGATAGGATTTTCTTTAATAAATAAGTTGCGCCATTTAGCACCTGTCCATACATTTTTAAAAACTTTGGTCTTCTAATGCCTATATGATATCTGCAAAAGCATTTATTTACACAGGTATCCTTGTTGAGATATTCTTCAAATTTACATAACAATGGCAATATTTCTACACATACGAGTGTTTCCTCCATGTATATTACATTGTCTATAACTGAAATAAAATGATCCGGCCTTTTATTAAATACTACTTGTCGTTATTTTTTCCTCCTCGAATTGGTTGTTGAAAAAACATAATAATTCTGGGTGAAGTCAATGGTGTTACTTCAAGCCCTTATTTCTTAAAGAAAAGTTGGTTCTCTTCTGGAGTGATTGTCAGATTTAAATTACTTATTTATTCCAACATCTTATATTCAATATTAATTTGTTTTAATAATATTATAAATGTTCTCTTTTGTCATTAGGAGAAAATCGGCTTAATTATAATATATAATTATACTATATAATTCTACTATATATTTTCCTATATAGCTGCTATTTCATTTTTATTTCTTTTTGTGAGATGATGTTATTGTTTCATAGTTTCTAAAAGAAAAATAATAGAAGAAAATGACAAATGCACGTATGTATGTGTACATATCTTCACACCAAGTCCCTTATGAGACTAGCCAGGTCTGCTAGTTGTGACACTTGGCCTTTGAAAAATGTAAGAAAATAAAACGATAAATTAACAAAAAACCACAAAATTACAAGACTAATATGCAAAAAATCAATCACAATAATGGCCTTTATAATGTTTAAACATTATTTTTTTTAACCCTTTTTTGTAAATTATATTGCTATGTACATCTGTTTTCCCTTTGGCCTCTCGCAACTTTCTCACTCAACTTTATTCTCAGTTTTCCTAGTCCATTCTTGTGGACCTGGACAGTTGAATCGATGAGATTAAGGCGTTGGCAAGTAAAGCTACTTGAGAGCTATGGGTTACAATATATCAAATTGTTTTTAAATGAGCACATTTGTTTCAGAGATCATCAAAAACAGGGCAGC
Organism: Calephelis virginiensis; assembly: GCA_002245475.1. Taxonomy (NCBI): domain Eukaryota; kingdom Metazoa; phylum Arthropoda; class Insecta; order Lepidoptera; family Riodinidae; genus Calephelis; species Calephelis virginiensis. The sequence continues at coordinate 6,977 of NJDC01001513.1, forward strand.
AAAATGGGCTTCTGCAAGAGTGACTATTTGGTAACATGGTACCAGTACCAGCAACAGAAATCAGGAAGATTTCTGATGCTGGTACTGGTACTGTGGCACCATATTTCATCTTTGACTTCAGCTCTTGGCGTCATGAGTTACTCATCAATGCAACAATTTCTTATATCTTCCCATCTTAATCGTTTGTGTTGTGTATATTTTTGGCCAATGCCATTTTACTTTTTTTTTCTTCTTTGTTGTATTGGTGTTCAATACAGACTATTCATATTCTTGTAACACAGTACATGTGCCCACACAATCAAATTCGATGCCATTTAAGTAAAAATATTGTCAAAAGTTTCAATTACCAAGCCACGCATTCCCAAAACTTGCAACATATCACCAATCGCCATTACATTTTTTTTCGCAGAATTAAGTATCGCATTTGAATTTATATCTAAAAGCCTCAATTTTTTTAAGTCGATGTATAAATATACATATACAAGAAATTGTGCATTTCCTTTCCTCAAACAGTTTACCTATAAACTACGAGGGTGGATCCAAAAGTTCTAAGCCCGGCCAAGAAAATGAAAGAAAAGTGGGTCTAAATTTATTTTTATTTTTCGACATAGTCTCCATCTAGCTCAACATACTNNNACGATGGAGCAGACTCCCCCAAAGTGCTCACCATATCTTGATGGATGTCTTTTGGTGATAGGCCTCTTTTATTGAGGTACTTAATGACTGCATGGTGTTCAATTTTCTCCGTTATTGAAAATTGCGTCAGATTGCTTCAAACAAATAATCACAGAAAATTTATATTGTGCAGTATCGGAATGAAACTACATACAATAAATCAATATGACACATACTAACAAATGACGGTAGATTTTAAAAAGATGTCATAGCTCCATGTAGGTTAGGCCACGAACTTTTGGATCCACCCTCGTATTAATTACCAACCAATGTTCGTTCGTTGCGTTTTAATCCTTATCTTAACGCGCGACGAATGCTATGAGTGGCAATAAATATTTACAGCATTCGCAGTTATTTTAAGCAAGTTTTATCACAATAAGATGTGGAAACGCGACAACTATAAGTCATTGGTCGGTAAATATATTGACTCGTGCGTATCACCCTCACGAAAAAGCTAACCACGATCATTTATGTCTAAATACGCGCCGTGGTTAATTGCATTTGGTTTACGATATGACGGATCATACACGTTGGTTTAGAAAAAATGTTGAGCGTAAACTATAAAAATACCGTAAAAGCTTGGTTATTGTTGTTGAATTACCGATACAACGTCTGGAGAAATTTAATGCGTATTAACAGATACGAAAAAAAACGAACAAGTTTTTGAAACAGTCAAAGCAAATGTGTCGTTATGTGTTCAGTACATTTGAAATAAGACATACGGCATCGATGCCTGTCCTGGATGTCAGCTTGGTTACTAAATAAGTCAAGTAGTGTTTTATAAGTCAAAGTCAGTTAATGTACGGCTTATTTTAATTGTTTTATATGTTCTCATTATTTCCAGCGTAATATTTCGAATCAATGCCAAATAAAAATAACTAAAATACAGTCATCCAAAAGTCCTGGACATCCTTTTATATGATTTTCTAATTTAATATATCGTAAAGAACATTTGGAGTAAAAATGTTGCAATTACTTTTACATACACCACATTAGATGTGATGTATTAAGTAATAGCTGCATGAAAAATATTGGGTCCTTACATACGAGGTTTGCTTTTTGTATGAGAAGAAAATAAAAATTCGAATATTGTTTAATATTATACCTAATTTGACAAAGTATGAACCATTTTTATCAATGCACTTTTGCCATCTCATAGGTAGTTCATTTTTTGAGTGACTAATGTGTTGCCAAACACATTAGTCGCTCAAAACAAAAAAGACTGGCGGTCGCGAGGTTGGCAACACATTAGTCACTCCAAAAAAAGACTGGCGGGTCCCGCCTTCTATATATATATATATAGAATTGAACCTTTAAAAAATTAAAAGCAATAAATAGTTTTATTAAACTTAACAAGTTCTTAAACTAGTGTAATAGAAAGCTAAGCAAATTTGATTACGCGTCATACACTTGAACAAACATTAAATTACTTTAAACTGAAAAAAATAACCAAATCTATTAACAACAGGGGGCAATAAATATTTAAAATCCAAAAAAGACGCATTGCTAAATATTTGAGTTGTATGAGCACATGTATTCATTAAGACATAGTGTCTTTTTAAGGACATTAATATATTTTTTAATGTTGGTGTTGATATTGTACTACAGGAACTGGAAGACTTGTTAAGTTGAAACGACACTGTCTTTATATCAGTTATCTAGTTTTAGCTCAATCTGTGATTATATATTAGAAAAATAGTTACTGAATGAATTTAAATGAAACACGTAGTTATAGAAATTAAACCGTAGGTACAGAATGTATATTAATCAGCAATACATTGTTTTTAATAAGTTAATTTATATGTGTTGGTTTTTTGCCATTCGTGGCATTCAGCGATGTCTAGCTAACTAACTAGCTCACTACTTTCAGTTCGGACGATTATCATTACTGCAAAAGTTTTTTTCGTTAGAAGATCTGTCGCAACTGTGTTACTCATAATTGAAATATGCGTTGTATATCCTCTTCAAATATGTTTAACTCCCTAGGATAATTTTGGTTGCCACTCGGCCTATTTTTTTAAGTTAATACAGGATTCATATTACTTTGGAAATTATTTATCTGAACTTTCAAAATTCATAAGTATTTCATTTCAGCTGTCTAATCTCGACAATGGAAATAAAGATACATGTATATGTGCGACATGTGTGACCCGTCTCCGAGAAGCGAGAGCCTTTAGGCAGCAAGTGCTACAATCAGAAGAGATGTTTTTGCAAGCTAAAATTGAGAAGAAAGGTATGATAAGTAGGGATTAGTAAAAAAACGCTCGATTTTGTAGATGTCAATATGTAAGAAGTCTCGTCTATGCAAAGTAATTGACATCAATGTGATATATTGTGGTAGATATTTACGGCGCCTCATGTGTCGCCTGCTTCGAGTATCTTATACAGCTTAACAATTTTTTAACACTGTGGCAATGGCATGTCATGCATGCAAATACTACTGGTTAATATTTTTTTTTATAACATTTGCTAAATGTAGTTGGTAAGAAGTTATAATAAAGATACTTAAGCATACCATTATATTCTACCATACGATATTGTGTTGTTCAAATCTTTATTTATAATAAGACAAATTAATTTGTCATCAGATATTATACAATTAACCAAAGTACAGTGCAATCTCTATAACTCGAATGTCAAGGGAAACGCAAAAAAAATTGAGTTTACGATTTTTCGACTTAACAAGAACTTCGAGATATGTATGATTTAACTGCTGAAATTCGACTTACAAAGGCTAAATTAAATAACGATTTAGCTTAACTTTTAATGTTTTACATATTAAAACATATCACATATTATATACATAATTAAGTTAACTATACAAAAAAAATATTTGTTATCTTCTGTTTATTAAAACTATTTGCCGGTTTTTTATCATTATTTTTTTTTAAACTGGAACAATGAACCGAATACATCATCCTCGATGTCATCACATCTTTCACATAAGTTCGTTGAGTGTTGCCTACAGCTCTGGCTTCTTTATTTGTTATTGGTGTTTCGAAACTTGTTGGATTAGTATGATCAACGTCATTTTCGTTAACATTATTGTCATCCATATTCTGATTAACTGTGTCGATGATTTCAGCATCAGTTAGTGTTCCTGTAGTAATTAGCCCTTCATCATATGCCACATAATCTTCAAGTTGAACTTCTATATTCTGAAGTTTATTCCAGTCCGCCTCGACACTCATGTCCGGCTCAAGGGGTACTTCCGAAGCTTCTTCTTGTGGCATCGAAAATCCATAGCTTTTAAAGCAATTTGATATTGTCAAAGTAAGTATCTTCACGCCCATATCCCCAAAGAGGTAGGCAGAGGCACAACCAGGGCACCTCCGACTAGTCGAAGACACTAGATCCCACAATGTGATAGGTGGCAAGCCCAAGCAAGTCCAACACTTGGACCGCTAGACCACAGAGGCGACTGACAGTTGTTCCATATCTGTTATCAGTTTCCTAACAACTTCCTTTCTTTAAGCGGATTTGAAGTTTTTTTATTATTCCTTGATCTAAGGGCTGTAGCTTAGAAGTTGTATTAGGTGGTAAAACTTTCATGGCTTTTAATAGCGGAATTATGTTGTGAGCTATAAATTGTCAATGAAAAGTAAAATTTTTCGTTTCTCCTTAATCATTTTCTTGTCGACTTGAATGATGGCCCTTTGAATATTTCAGCAGTCATCCAGGCTTTCTTATTAGCGTCATAGTCTAGTGGTAATTATTTACAACCAGAAAAACAACGAGGCTTTTAACCTTTCCTAAAACTAATGGTTTAAGTTTTTCAGAGCCTGTTATGTTTGTTGCTAGTGATAATCATGTTATCGCTCTTTACTGTGCTAACCGCCATGACATTTTTTATTTTTAAAAATAAATGTTTCATCAGGTAAGCACTTAAAAAGGCACTTACAAATATAGCCTGTGTCACTCAGGGATAGTGTAGCATTCTAGAGGTGAAAGAAATTTAGAAATCGGTCTAGTAGTTCCGGAACCTATTCATTTCAATCAAGCAAACAAAAAATCTAACCTTTCCTCTTTATAATATTAGTTTAGATAAATATGTATTATCTATACTTTGTAGGGAAATAACATTTTGTTCGAGTTACAAAGTCTAAATAATTCGAGATACAGCGTATTTAGGGGTTCAACGGAAGGTAATAACATTTATTTCGACTTACTGAGGATTTCTAGTTAACGAGGTTCGAGTTACAGAGATTCTACTGTATTAAATATTTAAACAAAGTATTTATTTTGTTTTTACTACAATCTTCATAATTTGTGACTAGCATGTTTGTAGTCCTGTCTACTGTAAAAAATTCAATTCAATTCAATTCATCTTTATTTGCAGATAAGGTTACAATTGTGTTTACCAATATAAATATTAGGTGCTCTTATCTAAGCCCATTAGGCGTGCAAATTCACATTCACATTCAAATACAAATTACATAGTTTCATTAATTATAACATAGTAACAATGTCGACAATAAATTCTTCATAGTATTTAACATTAGTCAAGTTAGGTACAATTAGGTATATTCAAT